>JAYESA010000019.1:106521860-107024360 GCA_036927795.1 Iris macrosiphon | reverse complement strand
TTGACACAAAACTCTATGCCAAAGTCTCCAAGCACATCCAAACAAGCTCCAACTTCCTCCCATGGGTAGCCTTAAGGTCTAGGAAGGTTCTAAACTACTAATTACACTATATTAGAGTAATCACTAAGAGAAAAGTTAGGGTTTACCTCTTGGGAGTTGGAATCCCAAGGCCAAAGTCTCCAAAAAGTCCCAAAATTACCACACCAAGCCTCCAAGCCTCTAAACCAAGCTTTTACACCAAATCTAAGCTCTACACACCTAGGTTAGGATAAAGTGAAGGGTTAGGGTTTGCATTTAAGAAGGAAGTAAGTGAAAGAAGAGAAGGAGGGTGAAAAACTTACTTGGAACTTGGGAGAAGAAATTGGAAGAAGGAAAGAAGAAAGAGAATGGAGGAAGAAAATGAAGTAGAAGAAATGAAATGGAGGGGGGGAAGGTTCGGCCAAGTATAGGAAATAGGTTTAGGGTTAGGGTTTGTGTTTAGTACAAAGACCAAAATGCCCCTCTCTTAAGTCATGCTAATAGGGTTTGGGTTTGGGGTTTCCAAAAATACTCTAATTAATTCCTAACCACTCCAACTAACTAATTAAAAAATATAAATAACTATTCTACACCAATAAATAAGTCTGACAAGGGTGTTGGTTGGGTCTGACAAGGGTCCACTAGGGTCTGACATGGGTCCAGGCTAGCCAAAACCATAAAATAACTAATAAAAATAAATACAACCAACTAATTAAATATTAATATAATTATTTATGATCAATACACAATTTACCAAATTAAAATAAAAAAATATCCTGCCCAGGAAATGGGGTAGTATCAAAAATATGTAGGACTAAGAATACGTAAGTATGTCAACCGTATGTAAATGGCAACTCCAATATAGAAAACCATACACATATGTACATATTTTATGAATAATAATTCATAAGTGGTATATAACTTCATAATTCACAGGCAATATTAATCTCATCCGCAAAACCAAATAGAAATATATAACCCAATATGGCAATGTACCTGTCATACCCCAGTCCCAGAATACACGGGACTAGGCCACGGGGCAATGGCCAGCTACATACCAAGGGGACTCCAGTCTGACTCTGAATACGTATAAGTTGTAAGTGAGGGTCACTATCTAGATAACACATTATACATGCCTATGTTTTAAACCACAAGGATATATAATAAAGAAGAGACAACATGTATCATGGTGTGCACCCCATACTACACTCTTTCGAATAGACTCGAAGGAAAAATATTAGTCTACAAATACTGGGCTATACTAGCAGAAAATAAACAAAGATCATAATAGCTGAACAATAAAGAAGTGAATACAAATATCGAGTAACAATACCTGCATACCGGTATAAAACTCATCAGCAGCTCCAGCCTCCCGTCAGCAATCGACACTACAATCTGGCAGAAACCAGGTCCTCAAAGGGACATAACAAGGTACAAAAATAATATGCCATAGTAAACAGAAAGGAAACATGTGATACGCCGGTGTAATCTAGAATAACCACCTAAGTGAGACGCAACTTTGAAGACAATTTTCGACGCGTGGGCTTTCCAAATATAAAACTGTAGCTCCGAGGCACAGAGACACACAGGTCGTAACGTACCTCCTAGCACAGAGTCACACGGGTGATACTACGACTCCGGATACAGGATCTTTACTTAAATAAGAATATATATATAGTGCGTGTAAAGTAGCCCAAGCATCTAGTAACTGTCTTCCCCTCCTAGTGCGGTCAACGAGTGCTCGCTGAACCTGAACCTCTATCTAACAGTCTCGTCATACTGAAGTAACTATCAACAATCATGATCCTAAAGTCATCACATATTCTGGTCATGCTGACACTATCAGGGTACAGGAAGTCTGGCACGATAACTGTGTCTGAATGTGTCCTAGTATTCTGATGTAACCAAGTAGGTACATCAAGGTATCGGAAAACCTCTAACAATCGATACAAGACGTTACCAACAAACGTCTGCACCCGGATATGACCGTGATGTGAAGTAATGATTCTGATCCCAAGTGAACACAATGTATAGATGAAATACATAGTATATCTAGAATTGGGATACAGAGTGGCAAGGTACACTTGCCTGAAAGCCAGGCGAAGAATTGAACCCGAACTCCCCAAGGAAGCAGCAGCGCAAGATGAAAATTGGAGCAGATATCTCCGGATGCTGTCACAAATATCTCCAACAGTCCCGGAATAAGTGAGATACTCAGAAAAGCATATACATACGTTCAATTTGGACACATGAGGCAAAAATACAGTTTTTTGTCATTATGGGGTCCACAAGTGGGCCCCGTCTTGTACCAAAAAATGTGTCAGGAATAAAGATCTCTAAACTTAGCATATTATAAGTCAAACAAGTTCTAAACGATGATACAAACTCAACGGTATGTCCATATTTGGATTTTGATGAGTTGATCACAAAAATGCTCGTTGGAACGGATCGTGGAGCCCACGAAACTGTGATCCAATCACTGTCTCAGAATCAGGCAAAACTTGGGTCACAGAACAAGTCGAACACCGCGAGTCCAATGGAAAAAGTTTCTTAGTGATACAACAAGCATGCACAAAGTAATTGGGTAATTATAAAAAGTTACGATATGAAGATTTTTGACGGATACGCATTCGTTTTGTCGTACACACGCGACCAAATTGAATTACGTCAAATCCCACACATCAAGAAATATCGTACGTGGCTTTCGGTATAATCGGTATGCTATGAGATTGTCCGGTTTGTACGGACCAACTCCGTATCAAAGATTTCCAAGTTTTATAAAACTGGTTTTCTCATGAATTGGAACTCTAATTACTAACAATAGAATACAAGCTAAATTATTCTAATTAAACACATTACAAAAGGGTTAAGTAGGGTTTATACCTAAAGAATCGGTTCAAGGATCGGATGAGCGAGGAGGGAGATATGACTTCGCGAATAGGGGAGGTTGAACTTGGATTTGAGTCACGGTTCCTCGCGGCCGCAAGGAGGAGAAGTTCAGCCACAACGACGCTCGGGAAAACTATAGGGAGGTCGGCAGTAGGGGGTGTTCGCCGACCGTCGGGGCTCTCCGTGGGTCGCCGGTGGCGCAGCAGCAGCATCCCCAACAGTAACAACAGTTGTGACAACAACAGCAGCAGGTCGACCGCGGGGGCCAAGACGGCGGCAGCCAACGGATGTGTGGGGCGAGGGCACGGGGGTAGGATGGCCGACTAAGGAGAAGAGAGAAAGGGGAGGTCGTGGAGTTGGTGTTATTGGTGGTGAGGCTGATATAGCTGGTGGCGGTGGTGAGCTGGTGAAGTTGGGAGGTGGTGATGGTGTTGGCATCAGTTTAAAGCCGCTCGGTAAGGCTCGCTGGAGCCGTAGTGCATCGATTGACGGTGGAGGTGTGGTGAAGGTGGTGGTAGAAATGGCTGTTGGTGATGGTGCTCGTGGTGGATATAGAGGTGGTTGTAGCTCCGGTGGTGGTGTTGGCGTTGGTGAATATGGTGATGTAAGTGGCTGCGGGTGAAGAGAAAGATGGTGGTCCTCTGGTGGTGTCAGCGCTGCTGTGGTGGTCATCGTCGGGTCGTCCGACGGAGTGGAGCTGAAGTGGGAGTAGAGGTAAAGAAGAAGAAGAAGAAGAAGAAGAAGAAGAAGAAGAAGAAGAAGAAGAAGAATAGAGAATGAGAAGAAGAATAATAGAGATGGAGAAGAAGGAGGGAGAGGGTCGGCTGAATTTAGAGGGAGGAGAGGAGAGAGAGTATGGGGGGATTTTTAGGTTTTTCTAGGGATTAGGGCCGGCCACATGTGGGGGGTTGTGTGTGTGTGTGTTAATATAGAGGGAGTGTGTAGTTGTGATGGGGTAGGAATTTGAATCAAGGGTTAGGATGCTTCATGAAGGATTAGTACATTGCAAGAGGAGAGAGAATGTGAGGGTGACCGGTCATGTGAGGTTTCTTCATTGGTTTGCACCAATAGGAGGGTGACACCTTGCACCCTTTTTGCATTTAAGCCCCGTAACATTTTGGTGTTTACACATGAAGGGAAAAAGGGTGAGAATTTGATATAGGAAGTTATATTTGGTATTTTGTAGGATGAGAGGGTGTTGTATGTTTTGTATGAGCCTCATGAATGGGTGCTGGGTTAAGTTGGGGTTAGGTTAAGTCGGTGTCCACAATTTAATTAAATAAAGTGTCATATGTGCTCTTAAATTAAATGGGAGTACATGGGGTCTCAAATGGGAGTGACACAAAGGTCATGGATGGTGTAGGCTTGGTGTTAATCTTTGACCCTTTAATTGGTTAGGCAAAACAGGTTGAGTTTGTGTCCCCAAATCGATGGCAACGACATAAGTACAAGACATAGGATTAAAGAATTGATTTTTTTTGTGACTGGAAAGTTGTATAATTAAATTTGGAAAGTTGTATAATTAAATTAGTGACAGAAAAGTCCAGTGCCTAGGTTGGCTTGTCAGGTCAAGAGTGCAAACATTTATTGGAAAGTAAAGGCTATTATTGTGTTCCAATTATTGTAACAACGGTGGTGCACCAAGGGTTTAAATTAAGGAACCATTATACATGACCCTAATTTTTGAACCTTAATCAACCTGAAGTATAAAACCCCATATTTTTTAAATATTAATTAATTAATTAGTTATTGAATTTATTTATATTATTCCCTTGGTTAATTAGAAAATATATTATTGATTTAATTACCTAGATAAATATAAATTTACAATTTTGCACAAAACTATTTTTGGGATCCTTGTGGAAGAGAGTTAGACTTTTAAGATTTTAATTGGGTACAAATGTATTTTTATACCTTAAATATATATGTAAATAATATATAGTTATTAAATATGGTAATAATAACAATAATAATAATGTTAGTGTTAGTAATAATAATGTTAATAATAATAATAATAATAATAAGAGTAATAATAATAATAATAATAATGTTAGTGTTAGTAATAATAATGTTAATAATAATAAGGATAATTATAGTATTATTAGTAATAATGAGAATAATAGAAAAGAAAAAAAAAGAAAAGAAATAGAAAAGAAAATAGAAAAGAATTAGAAAAGAAAAGGAAAAAGAAAAAGAAAGAAAAAAGAAAAGAAAAATCCTTAACACTAAAACCCACGCGCGCGGCTAACCCCCGCGGCCCAGCCCCAGGGAATCCCCCCTCTCCCCCCCCCCCCCGCGGTTTCCCTCTCTCTCAATCTCTCTCTCTCTATATATATATGTATACCCATAAACCCAAACCCTAACCCTAGCTACCCCGCCACTGCCGACTCGCCACCGCCGGAGCACCGCGCAGCCACCGCCGGCCGGCCGCTCTCTTCCGCGCGATCGTGCGATTCCAAGACAGATTCACAGCAACGTACCCTACTTTCTACGCTGATTTTTGCTCCATCTCGCAACCAAATTCGACCCCGTCTTCACCGGTATGTTCCCGACCTATCTCTATTCCAACTCTGTGTATTAGTTTACACCGATCGGCGAGTAACCCTAGGTGAAAATTGATACAAAGTTGGGGAAAAACCACAACTTTTGTGCTGCAGAAATCTGTTGTGATGACCCATGTTCAAGGACTCGTATCTCCTACCACAGAGATCCAAACTTAGAAATTCCTTTTGCTATGTGAAGACCACCTAACCTAAATTATTTCCTGTCAATTACATTATTTTATTTTGTATTATATGCAGAAATAAATTAGGTTGAAAATCTAAAAAAACTATTTTTAAAATAACAAAAACTTGTGATACGGAGTGCGCCCCGCCAAAGGGGACCGCCTCGTCGTATACCAGTTGTACCGAAAGGCGCATATCGTATGTCCAGACATGTGGGCTTTCGAAAAACTGATTTAGACGCGTGTGCGCGTCGGAATCAACCCGTATCCGCGAAAAGTCCCCATATCGCGACTTTTACCAAATACCGCACCATTTAGTATACGCTAGTCAGAATGTGACGGAACTTGTGCCATTGGAGTTGAGGTATCACACTGGTCCTATGACCCAATTTTTACGCAATTCTGAGACAGTTGACCAAACTGCCTATTTGCGGGCCCCACGGTTAACTTTTTGGGCAAATTTGTGTTCGGCTCACCGGAATCCAAAATTGGACGTACTGTTGAGTTCGTATTGACGTTTAGAATTTGTTTGACCTATAATTTGTCTCTTTTAGAGACCTTTACTTCTGGCACACTTTTTGGTGCAAAATGGGCCACATGTGGACCCCACTTTGATCCGAAATTACCGTTTTGCCCCTGTATCCAAATTGGACGAAAGGATAGTAATTTTTTAGCTATCTCGCTTATTCTGGGAATGTTGGTGATATTTATTTCAGCATCCGGAGACGTTCATTCTGAGGTCGTAGTTTCTAATCTTGTGTGCTTGATTCCTAGACGTTACACTTTGCAGCTTCGTTACCAGGCAAGATACCTTGCCAAATTGCTTACAGTACTTTGCATGCTTATTATATTTTTATATATTTATTGCATGTGTATTTTTCTTTCAGTCATAATTATATACTATATATATGTTGACACACACTTGACACATAGTATCATGGGAGGGGAGGACAATCAGTAGGCGTATGGGCTATAACCACTCTGCTAAACCATAGTATCTAGCACGCACTATGGTAGTGTGTCACGCTGGTCGCTACCCTCGTGGTATGTCGATTTCTAGAGTCGTGCTGGTTGCTACCCTCGCGGTATGTCAATTTTTGATGTCCCTGCCGTGTGTATGAGTTGTGAGATTTAGATCGAGTAGCCTACCCATGCCCATACGTCGAAAAGTTGTCCTCATTATGCATTCATATAGATTGTCTTGTACAGCGTACTTATATATTTTCTACCTATTATGCATGTTTACTGTATTCAAATTGGCCTGCTTCTATGTATCTTGTTACGTCCCTCTGAGGACCTGGTCCCTTTCCAGGTGTACACGATATTGACTATCCGTAGGAGTACGGGCCAGGACCTGACGCATTATTTTCAGCCGAGGAGGTCTTACCTTCTGAGCATGTTTAATTATCTCTAGCGATGGATCCTTTAGCTGACACTCTTATATCATCTTATTTTATATTGGAGATTTACCCTTCTCCCTCATTTTAGTATTGATATAGTCATTGGTAGTGGATTTGTCTCCACCCGACTATTATTTTGGATTATTCAGACTCATTATTCTAGTTTAGTTATTTCTTTTCTATGACTTGTTATGTGGATGAGATTAGTATTTCTGTGACTTATGACTATATATATACCACATGTGAGTTAATATTTATATTACAGCGTACATATGTATTATGGTATCCATATATTGGAGTTGTCATATATATACAGCTGGCATGCTTACGTGTTCCTAGTCCTACGTATTTTAGAACTAGGGCATGACATGTTTTTGTGGTGGCCCATGTAGGTAGAGAGCATATTGTCTCAGTTACGTCACTGTACCGAGCAAGCTTGCGCGTAGGATTAGAATATAGGATCTCATCCACTTAATTATCACCTCCCTTGATTTTGTTTCGCATTCTTATTTGATTGCTTACATTGCATCTTGCTTGATCCCTTCTCAACGTTAATCTTATCTTTCCTTCGTGATTGATAGGGGTTAGGAAGGTGCCTTGTACCAGGTATATACACTCTAGTATTCAATAACACTATTAGTTAAATCTTTGTAAGTTTGGTAGTATGCCTCATAACCTAGTATCACATAGTCCTTCTGACCAATTAATAAAATATAAATGAAAGACACCAACTATAGGCTTGTATAAGAAGATAGTGTTTATCAAGACTATAGAACTTTAGTGTTTATCTAGACTGTAGAATTTAGAGGCACATACACCCATTTGGTTGACTTTAGACTTAGACAAGAAATTAGTATGGCAACTGTAGAGGCACAACACCGATCTTCTTATTGAACTTAAATTATTTTGTACCTTCCTCCATCATAATCAAGCGTACTTATATTTTTTTACTACCTCGACTTATGCTGCTATTATAGCCTAGTTTTGCAAGCTTATTCTTTTATTGAGCTTGTTCATGACACATATATTATTGGAGGCCCACACTAATACATTATTTAAATCAGAATCAGTGTATTATGCTCTGATCAACCTTAGTGCGCTTGGTTCGATCTTCGTATCACTACCTTACGTGGATTGAGATATAGTTGACTCAACTTGTTAGACAAATATACTTGCCCTCTAGACTAGTCAGAGCATATCATGTCAGGTAAATAACTGTTCTGATGTGAATATGGGAATAGGAATGTACCAAAATAAGATTTCAATCCACAACTGTCTTGGTAACTCTCTTTCGAATTCTCTAATCCCTTTAAATTCCGTACTTGTATTCTATCGCCTCCTCCTTGAAATTTTTATTGTTGTTTTCTATCTTCCCCTATTTTGGAAAGACGAACGTTCGTGCTTAGTGTAAGTTTGATATAAGGAGAGTACTAGATATACCCCATAGGTCGAGCACTCAGGATGACAAACAAGAGAGCGCAGGCACAGGAAGTCATAGATACAAGTACGCCCTTAGTTATATTTATCATTTCATACTCATGACCCCCTTTATGACACGGGATCTTAGGTGCATAGTAGACATAGAATTATATATATGGTGGCTTAGCAGTTATGAGGATATATTGATGTTCTACTCAGATGGCATACACGCGATGCTAATAGATGACGCGACTAACAGTAGTAGTATCCTCTCCTATCACCATCTCGCCCCTTGGGGTGGCTCATCTTCTCTTCTATATCAATTCCTTATCTCGTGCTTAACTCTTCCTATCATAGTCGTATCCTTTCGTGCCATTATAAATTGTTTGAATTACTTTAACCTCACCCTCATTTTAATAGTTAAAACATAAATGGTTTAGTAAATAATTAATAACTAAAAGATAAGTTCATAATGATAACCCTTATGTATATGCACTATAGCAATATCTGTATCCTCTTATTATTTTAAACCATAAATAGCATCCCTTAGTCTAAACGTTAATTAGTTGGATTATTGAATTAGTACTTACTTCTAATAGTTTTATAAGTTAGTCAAGACCTTAATTGTTGTCCTAAAAGAGTTGAAGGCACTTGTTACAAACTGACGACTATGACAAATTACTGGCGAAGTAGCGACAGCTGCAGCTAGACCGTTGTAGTAGAGTAGTCGAAGTATTTGCAGACATACTGGTCAGGTGGCATGGCGGTATTAGACTTCGATACTTGACGGTTACAAAAAAAAAATAGTTATGAGATTCCAGACAGGTGTCCCAAGATTCTTGACCCAATAAATAAATTCGTCTAACAACCTATACCATAGCCTCAAGAGACTTTGACTACTAGTAGAACTTTTGTAAGTTGGGTAGTATAGAAGAATTAGAGGATGATAGAATAGTGTATGGACAATAAATGAGAAAGTGTTAGTGTGACAGACCATAACCTTTTAGGAAGCACTGCTAGATAGCAATGAAGTGTAATAGCTATAGTGATTTATTATGAATATGGGTTAGTGTCAATTTCGAGGACAAAATTTTTGTAAGTTGGGTAGAATGTAAAATCCCATATTTTTTAAATATTAATTAATTAATTAGTTATTGAATTTATTTATATTATTCTCTTAGTTAATTAGAAAATATATTATTGATTTAATTACCTAGATAAATACGCATTTAAAAATTTTGCACAAAACTATTTTTGGGATCCTTGTGGGAGAGTGTTAGATTTTTAAGATTTTAATTAGGTACAAATATATTTTTATACCTTAAATATATACTTAAATAATATATAGTTATTAAATATGGTAATAATAATAATAATAATAATAATGTTAGTGTTAGTAATAATAATGTTAATAATAATAATAATAATAATAATAATAATAATAATAATAATAAAAGTAATAATAATAGTAATAATAATAATAATGTTAGTGTTAGTAATAATAATGTTAATAATAACAATGATAATTATAGTATTATTAGTAATAATAAGAATAATAGAAAAAAAAGAAATAGAAAAGAAAATAAAAAAAGAATTAGAAAAGGAAAGGAAAAGGAAAAAGATAAAGAAAAGAAAAGGAAAAGGAAAAAGATAAAGAAAAGAAAAGAAAAGAAAAGAAAAGAAAAGAAAAATCCTTAACACTAAAACCCACCCCGCGGCCCAGCCCCAGGGAATCCCCCCCCCCCCCCGGTTTCCTTTTTTCTCTCTCTCTCTCTCTCTCTCTATATATATATGTATACCCATAAACCCAAACCCTAACCCTAGCTACCCTGACAACGCCGACCCGCCGTCGCCGGAGCATCGCGCAGCCACTGCCGGCCGGCCGCTCTCGTCCGCGCGACCGTGAGATTCTGCGACAGATTTGCAGCAACGTACCCTACTTCCCACGCTGATTCCCGCTCCATCTTGCAATCAAATTCGACCCTGTCTTCATCGGTATATTCCCGACCTATCCCTCTTCCAACTTTGTGTATTAGTTTCCACCGATCGGCGCCTAATCCTAGGTAAAAATCGACACCAAGTTTGGAAAAAAACCACAACTTTTGCACTGTAGAAATCTGTTACGATGACTCAGGTTCAAGGACTCGTATCTCCCACCACAGAGATCCAAACTTAGAAATTCTTTTTCTATGTGAAGACCACCTAACCTAGATTATTTTTTGTTAATTAAATTATTTTATTTGGTGTTATATACAGAATTAAATTAGGTTGAAAATCCAGAAAAACCTGTTTTTAAAATAACAAAAACTTGTGATACGGAGTGCGCCCCTCCAAACGGGACTGCCTCATTGCGTACCAGTTGCACCGAAAGGCGCGTATAGTATGTTCAGACGTGTGGGATTTTGCGAAAACTGATTTGGACGCATGTGCGCATCGGAATCAACCTGTATCCGCAAAAAGTCCCTATATCGCGACTTTTGCAAAATATCGCACCATTTAGTGTACGCTCGTCAGAATGTGATAAAACTTATGCCATTAGATTTGTGGTATCACGTTGGTCCTGTGATCCAAGTTTCACACGATTCTGCAACAGTTGACCAAACCGCCTATTTACGGGCCACACGGTTGACTTTTTGGGCAAATTTATGTTCGGCTCACCGAAATTCAAAATTGGATGTACCGTTGAGTTTGTATTGACGTTTAAAATTTGTTTGACCTATAATTTATTCCTTTTAGAGACCTTTATCCCTGGCATATTTTTTGGTACAAAGTAGGCCACATGTGGACCCCACTTAGATCCGAAATTACCGTTTTGCCCCTGTGTCCAAATTGGACGAAAGTATAGTATTTTCTAGCTATCTCGCTTATTCTGAGAATGTTGGTGATGTTTATTTCAGCATCCGGAGACGTTCATTTAGAGGTCGTAGTTTCTGATCCTATGTGCTTGACTCCTGGACGTTACACTTTGCAGCTTCCTTACCAGGCAAGATACCTTGCCAAATTGCTTACAGTACTTTGCATGCTTATTATATTTTTATATGTTCATTGCATGTGTATTTTTCTTTCAGTCATAATTATATACTATATATATGTTGACACACACTTGACACATAGTATCATGGGAGGGAAGGACAATCAGTAGGCGTATGGGCTATAACCACTCTGGTAAACCATAGTATCTAGCACGCACTACGGTAGTGTGTCGCGCTGGTCGTTACCCTCGCAGTATATCAATTTTTGGAGTCACGCTGGTCGCTACCCTCGCGGTATGTTAATTTTTGATGTCCCTGCCGTGTGTGTGAGTTGTGAGATTTAGATCGATAGCCTACCCATGCCCATACGTTAAAAAGTTGTCCTCATTATGCAGTCATATAGATTGTCTTGTACAGCGTACTTATATATTTTCTACCTATTATGCATATTTACTGTATTCAAATTGGCCTATTTTTATGTATCTTGTTACGTCCCTCGGAGGACTGGTCCCTTTCCAGTTGTAGACGATCTTGACTGTTCGCAGGAGTACGGGCCAGGACCTGACGCATTATTTTCAGTCGAGGAAGTCTTACCTTCTGAGCATCTTTGATTATCTCTAGCGATGGATCCTTTAGCTGACACTCTTATATCATCATCTTATTTTATATTGGAGATTTATATTTCTCCCTTATTTTAGTATTGATATAGTCATTGGTAGTGGATTTGTCTCCACCCGACTATTATTTTGGATTATTCATACTCATTATTCTAGTTTAGCTATTTTTTTCTATGACTTGTTGTGTGGATGAGATTAGTATTTCTGTGACTTGTGACTATATATATACCACATGTGAGTTAATATTCATATTACAGCGTACGTATGTATTATGGTATCCATATATTGGAGTTACCATATACATACGGCTGGCATACTTACGTGTTCCTAGTCCTATGTATTTTAGGACTGGGGCGTGACATGAAGCTAAACCAAAATTTTTACCATATCCAGTCTACCTAAAATATTTTTGAAGGAGTTTGCATCCTTCCGAACTTAGAGGAGTTTTGTCCCCGAAATTAAAAGTTTGGCACGAATAAGAGTTACAAGAATTAAAAAACATGTTAACAAGTAATCGAATTACAGTACGTAAATTCATATCTCGGTCCTCAAATAAATACGGAAAACAGTATCGAATGGAATGCTCGTGCTCCCATGTAGACTCTCCCAACGAATGATGCTTCCAAGCAACCTTGACCAGTTGAATAGTCTGTCCCCTCAAAATCTTCTCACTGCGATCGAGTATCCCTACTGGTTGCTTCATATATGATAAACTAGGCCCGATTGTAATCTCTGAATGATCTAGCACATGGCTAGGGTCTGCCACGTATCTCCTCAACTGAGATACGTAAAATACGTCGTGTACGCCTTCTAATGACGGAGGTAATGCAAGATGATAAGCCACTTCGCCAACTCGCTCCAAGATGTCAAAAGGTCCAATGTACCTCCGACTCAGCTTGCCTTTGACCCCAAATCTGATGGTACCATGAGTAGGCAATATCTTCAAAAATACATGAACACCTTCCTTGAATTCCAAAGGTCTGGTGCGCATCTACCCAATGCTTCTTCTTGTCTTGTGCTGCGCGCAGGTGGCCCTAAATCTGCTTCATTTTTTCCACTATCTGTGTTACCAACTCTGGACCAAGTATCTAACGCTCTCCCACGTCACTACAAGATACCGACGACCTACCCATCCTCTCCTACAGCCTCATAAGATTCCATCTGTATGCTTTCTTGGTTGTTGTTGTTATAGAAGAATTCCATCAAGTGGAGATGGTCCTCCCAAGATCCTCTAATGTCGATCATGCACGCTCTTAACATATCCTCTAGTATCTGAATTGTACGCTCTAACTGAACATCAGTCTGTGGATGATATGCAGTGCTGAACTTGAGATGAGTTCCTAGACTCTTCTGCATACTCCGCCAGAAATATGACGTGAATCTGGAATCACGATCTGCAATAATGCTGACAGGCAATCCATGTCATCGTACTATCTACCTCATATACATATAAGCCAATATCTTTGTGGACTGCCCAACTCTTAAACGCAAAAAATAAGCTGACTTGGTGAGTCAGTCCACGATAACCCAGACTGCATCTTTCCCCCTAGGGCTCCTAGGAAATCCTGTGACAAAATCCATGGTTATGTACTCCCACTTCCATTCAGGAATGGGAAGCAGCTGTAATAGTCCTCCAGTCCTCTGATGTTCGATCTTGACTTGCTGACAGACCAAATATCTTACCACAAATCTCGCAATCTCCCTCTTCATCCAATGCCACCAGTAGTGTTGCCTCAAATCTTGGTACATCTTTGTACCCCTGGGATGAATAGAATAAATTGAGCTATGGGCCTCGGTCATCAACTCCTGGTGTAGCTTGACACTCGGAACATATAGGCGATCTCCATACCTCAGCGTTCCATCTTCGTGAATCCAGAGTCCCGTCTACAAGCCGGCCTCTGTCCTCTCTTGCAGTCGCCAAAATCTTGCATTGGTAGATAGGGCTGCCTTGATCCTCTCAACCAATATAGACTGAACCTCTAGACTGGCCATCTGTCCATGCATGCCTGGCAATACAACCTCTATCCTAAGCTCCTGAAGATCCTCTAATAAAAGTCGTTGAGTCATCAAAAAGTATACCATGGGCTTCCTTCTTATGGCATATGCTACAACTTTTGCCTAGCCAGGGTGGTACTGCAACTCAATATCATAGTCTGTCATCAACTCTAGCCAACGCCTCTGTCTCATGTTAAGCTCCTTCTGAGTGTAGACATACTTTAGACTTTTATGATCTGTGTAAATCTTAAGCTGCTCTCCATAAAGGTAGTGCCGTCATAGCTTTAGTGCAAATATCACCGCAGCTAGCTCTAGGTCATATGTCGGGCAGTTCTTCTCATTAACCCTCAGATCTCTCGATGTGTAAGCTATCACCTTGCCATGCTGCATCAGTACACATCCTAGTCTGCTCCTAGATGCATTGCTATACACCACAAATCCTTAAGATCCAGAAGGAAGTGTCGAGATTGGTGCTGTCGTCAGACGCTTCTTCAGCTCATCGAAAGCTGTCTGACACTCCGCAGTACAGATAAACTCTACTCCTTTACGCGTCAGCCGCATCATAGGCATAGCGATCCTCGAGAATTTTTTATGAATCTCCGATAATATCCGAAAAGTCCGAGAAAACTCTTATCCTCCATAACTGATGTAGGGGTAGGCCACGTCTCCAATGCGGCGATCTTCTCCGGGTCAACTGATAGTCCATCTTCAGTAATTATATGACCCAGGAATGGTACCCTATCCAAACAGAACTTGCACTTACTGAGCTTGGCATACAGCCTCTCATGCCTCAGCATCTCCAACACGATCTTGAGATGTTCCTCGTGCTCCTCCTAGAACTTGGAATACACCAAGATGTCGTCGATAAATACTACCATAAACTTATCCAAGTACTGGTCAAAACCTTATTCATCAGGCACATAAATATTGTTGGCGCGTTAGTTAAACCAAACGGCATGACTAGAAACTCATAGTGCCCATACTTCATCCGAAAAAGCTATTTTCAAAATTTTCTCATTCCTAATCTTGATTTGATGATAGTCGGATCTTAGATCGATCTTTGAGAATACATGCACCGCTCAGCTGATCAAATAAATCATCGATGCATGGTAAAGGGTACTTGTTCTTTATTATTACAGTATTTAGCGTCCTGTAATCGATACACAAATGTACCATCCCATCCTTCTTTGGCACAAATAAGATGGTTGCTCCATTGGAAAAATACTAGCCCGAATGAAGCCCTTGTCTAAGAGATCATCTACTTGGACCATCAACTCAACCAACTCTTTTGGTGCTAGTCTGTAGATGGGGGAAGTAACTGGCTCGGCTCTGGGAGTCAATTCTATAGTAAACTCTATCTCTCTGTCTTGTGGCAGGTCTAGAAGATCCTCGAAAAACACATCCTCAAACTTTGATATAATATGGGGATACACCGATTCACCTTCTAAAATATGTGCCGCTAAGGTAGGTTGGACATCATACTTTCGGGCTCCCTGAAGAAACTCAAACTCAGGGTGATCTGGGGATCTAAATATAACACATCCACATCGGCCATCTAGCATCGTATGGTATTGGCTCAACCAATCAATGCCTAGGATTATGTCATAATCTAGACTTAACCTCATAATAAATTCTTCCGTTCTATTTACAAACACTAATCCTTCTTAAAAAATTTCCTTTTTTTTGTTTTCTCTCCCTTAATGTATAAATACTGTTCTCCTCAAAATTTCTCCCTAAAATTGTATTCCTCAATTTTTTCTTTCTGTTATTTATTACTCCGAGTCACCATAGTGTAATTATAATAATGGTATCACCCAAGCACATGCTAGAATTCATGGTATCAGATAATTATCTTCCAGGTGAGAGCCTAAAATTTTATCTTCTCTAGTTTATAATATCGTTCATGGTATCGCTATCATGGGCTACAACTAATTCCTAGCATCTAGCTATACATTTCCATAAATTATTCTAGAGGGTTAGGATCAACAATCTTTTTAGCTTCCAGTACTTCACAAATCACTGCTATCTCAAGTAAGGGTAGGGTTTTATCAGTTCTAGGAACATACTACTAGGTCCAATTCTTTTGCTAATAATCTACACTAGTTCTAGAATCCAAAAAGAACCTATCAACCTACCCTAATAAGGGTAACAATCTTCTCAGAAAATATTACATTAATCATGTCTTCTGTCGTCTGGAGGAAACCATCAAGCACAAGCATTCGTCTTTCCGAAATAAAAGGGAGATGAGAAACAATGATAATGATATTGATGAAAAATGAACGAATACAATTTTGAAGTCTAAGGGCAAAAATTAAATACAAATGGAGTTTTTAAATTGGTTATAGATTGAGATCCTATTCAATAATAATCCTAAATTGCAGGCTCATTTAGTACAGTAATGAAACCGAAATGATATGCTTTACGACTTACATGGGCCACCATAAAAACCATGTCACCCCCAGTCCCAGAATACATAGGACTAGGTCATGTGGTAATGGCCAGCTACGTACCAAGGGGACTCCAGTCTGACTCAGAATACGTATAAGCTGTAAATGAGGGTCACTATCTAGATAATACGGTATACATGTCTATATCTCAAACCATAAGGATATGTAATAAAGAAGGGACATGTATCATGGTGTGCACCCCACACTACACTCGTCCAAATAGACTCAAAGGAAATAATATGAGTATACAAATACTGGGCTATACTAGCAGAAAATAAGAAAAGATCATAATAGCTAAATAATGAAGAAGTGAATACAAATATCGAGTAACAATACCTGCATACCGGTATAAAACTCATCAGCAGCTCCAGCCTCCCGTCAACAATCGACCGTATAATTTGGCAGGGAACCAGGTCCTCAGAGGGACGTAACAAGATAAAAAAATAATATGCCATAGTAAACAGAATGAAAACATGTGATACGTCGGTGTAATCTAAAAAAACCACCTAAGTGAGACACAACTTTGAAGACAATGTTCGACGCGTGGGCTTTTCAAATATAAAACCGTAACTCCGAGGCACAGAGACACACGGGATGTACCGTAACTTAGAGCACAGAGTCATACGGGTGATACTATGACTCTGGATACAGGATCTCTACATAGATAAGAATATATATATCGCACATGCAAAGGTAGCCCAAGCGTCTAGTAACTATCTTTCCCTCACAATGCGGTCAACGAGTGCTTGCTGAACTTGAACCTCTATCTAACAGTCTCGTCATACTAAAGTAACTATCAATAATCACGATCCTAAAGTCATCACAGATTCCAATCATGCTTACACTATCAGGATACAAGAAGTATGGCATGATGACAGTATCTAAATGTGTCTTAGGGTTCCGATATAACCAAGTAGGTATATCAAGGTATCGGGAAAACTCTAACAACCGATACTATACGTTACCGACGAACGTCTGTACCCGGATACGACTCGGATGTGAAGTAATGGTTCTGATCCCAAGCGCACACAATATATAGATAAAATAAATAGTAAATCTGGAACTGAGATACAGAGTAGCAATGTACACTTGCCTGGAAGCCAGGCGAAGATTCGAACCCAAACTCAGCAAGAAAGTAGCAGCGCAAGATGGAAACTGGAGTAGATGTCTCTGGATGCTGTAAAAAAGTCCATATTTGGACACAAGGGCAAAAATGCAGTTTCAGATCAACACGGGGTCCGCAAGTAAAAATGTGTCAGGAACAAAGGTCTCTAAACTTAGCATATTATAGGTCAAAAAAATCCTAAACGACAATATGAACTCAATGGTATGTCCATATTTGGATTCCGATGAGCCGATCATAAAAACGTCCGTTGGAACAGATCGTAGGACCGGCAAAACGTAATCCACTTACTGTCTCAGAATCAGGCAAAACTTGTGTCACAGGACAAGTCGAACGCCGCAAGTCCAATAGCAAAAGTTTTGTAGTGATACGAAAAGCGTACACAAAGTAATTGGGTAATTATAAAAAGTTACGATATAGGGATTTTTGACGGATACGGGTTCCATTTGTCACGCAAACGCGACCAAATTAAATTTCGTCAAAGCCCACACATCAAAAAATGTCGTACACGCTTTTTGGTGCAATCAATATATGATGAGGTTGTCCGGTTTGTAGGGACCAACTCGGTATCAAAGATTTCTAAGTTTTATAAATATATTTTTCTCATGAATTGGAACTCTAATTACTACCAATAGAATGCAAGCTAAATTATTCTAATTGAACACATTGTAAAAGGTTTAAGTAAGGTTCATACCTGAAGAATCGGTTTAAAGATCGGATGAGCGAGGAGGGAGATATTAATTTGCGAATAGGGGTGGTTGAACTCGAATTTTTGAAATCGGGTTCAAGTCGTAGTACCTCACGGCAGTGGTGAGAAGAAGTTCAGCCATAGCGAGGCTCGGGGAAAGTAGAAGGAGGTAGGCCAGCAGGGGGGTGCTCGCCGACGGTCGGGCTCTCCGAGGGTCGCCGACGGTGCTGCAGCAGCGGCCACAACACCAATAACAGCTGCGATAGAAACAGCAGGCGCAACAACAGTAGCAACTGTTGTGGCAGCAGATCAGCCATGGCTACGCGGGGCGACGGCACGGGGGTAGGTTGGCTTGTGGAGGAGGAGAGGGAAAGGGGAGGTCGTGGAGTTGGCGTTATTGGTGGTGAGGGTGATGTGGGAGGTGGCGGTGGTGAGCTGGTGAAGTCGTGAGGTGGTGATGGTGGTGGCGTCAGTTTAAAGCCGCTCGATGAGGCTCGCTAGAGCCGTAGTGCACCAGTCGACGGTGGAGGCATGGTGAAGGTGGTGATAGCAATGGCTATTGGTGGTGGTAGCAACGGTTGTTGGTGATGGTGCTCGTGGTGGAGATGGAAGTAGTTGTAGCTCTGGTGGTAGTGTTGGCGTTGGTGAACATGGTGATGTAGGTAGCTGCGGGTGAAGAGAAAGGTAATGGTTCTCCAGTGGTTGCAGCGCTGCTGTAGTGGTGGTCGTCGGGTCGTCCGACGGAGTGGAGCTGAAGTCGGAGTAGAGGTGAAGAAGAAGAAGAAGAAGAAGAATGGAGAAGGAGAAGAAGAATAATGGAAAATAAGAAGAAGAAGGGAGAGGGTCGACTGAATATAGAGGGAGGAGAGGAGAGAGAGTGTGTGGGTGATGTTTAGGTTTTTTTAGGGATTAGGGCCTGCTACATGTGGGGGGTATTTGTGTGTGTGTGTTAATATAGGGGGAGTGTGTGGTTGTGATGGGGTGAGGATTTGAATCGGGTTAGGATGCTTCATGAAGGATTAGTACATTACAAGGGAAGAGAGAATGTGAGGATGACCGGTTATGTGAGGTTGGAGAAGTTTCTTCAATGGTTTGCACCAATAGGAGAGTGACACCTAGCACCATTTTTGCATTTAAGCCCTTTAACATTTGGGTGTTAATTCATAAAAGAAAAAATGGTGAGAATTTAATGTGGGAAGTTGTGTTTGGTATTTTGTAGGATGAGAGAGTGTTGTGTGTTTTATATAAGCCTCATGAATGAGTGTTGTATTAAGTTGGGGTTATGTTAAGTTGGTGTCCCCAATTTAATTAAATAAAGTGTCATATGTGCTCTTAAATTAAATGAGAGTACATGGGGTCCCAAATAGGAGTGACATAAAGGTTATTGATGGTGTAGGCTTTGTGTTAGTCTTTGACCCTTTAATTGGTTAGGCGAAACGGGTTGAGTTTGTGTCCCCAAATCGATGGCAACGACATAGGTACAAGATATAGGATTAAAGAATTGATTTTTTTGACTGGAAAGTTATGTAATTAAATTAGAGCATTAGGGAGTGTGTTTATGATTGATAGAAAAGTCCAGTGCCTAGGTTGGCTTGTCAGGTCAAGAGTGCAAAAATTTGTTGGAAAGTAAAGGCTATTGTTGTGCTCCAATTATTGTAGCAACGGTAAGGTGCACCAAGGATTTAAATTAAGGAACCAGTCTACACAACCCTAATTTCTAAACCTTAATCAACCTGAAGCTAAACCAAAATTCTTACCATATCCAATCTACCTAAAATATTTTTGAGGGGGTTTACAGTACCAAATAGAAAATAGTCGAGAAGAACTAGTAGTCGGGTGGAGACAAATCCACTACCAACTAGGATATAAGAAAGACAATAAAATAAGTACATCATCTAGTGATCAAGAATCTCTAAGGGAAGACCTCCTCGAAAGAGAAAGAAGTAGACAGTCCTGATCTATGCTCCTGCAATAATAATGATCTTCTATACCTGAAAAGGGCGTCAGGTCCTCAGAGGGACATAAAAAGTATACAAGAAATTGACATGCATGAAAGTAAAGCAGTAAACAATAATAGGGTAACTAACCATCTATGTGATATGTACTCGAGACATATCTAATGGCACATGAGGGGGGAGAAATAGAAAAATAGTCGTCCCACCAGGCGTTCCACAGAACTCGGGGGTACACGATATACACCATTTACAATATTAGAAACAGAAATCTCATACGCTCACTAGTAGATTCTTCCCTCCCAATGTATCCGAACCATATATGCGGTACAGACATAATATAAGACTTCAGTAAAATCTAGAACTAAATAACACCAACTACTAACACAAGACGCAAACTCACGTATCGATGCGCGGTCGACATGCTAGTCCATGCACTCTCTCCCTCAGATAGTGAACGTGTTTGAAATAGTGTCAGGTCAGAAGATACCACATATCTTTACAATATTTTAGTTAAGTCAACTACTTCTAAGATGCATGCACACAACTAAACAAATAAAAACTAGGCATAATGTAAACGAAATAATACAATCAAGCAAGGTATACTTGCCTTCCAAGCAAAAATACGAGCACAACAAATCTTGTCCTGAGCCCTCCAAAGGAATATCTCGAACACCTACTAATTATTATTAAACTAATTATTCTCTTATTCCTCTAGTCAAATTAAGTTATTATCTAGTTATTAATCCTACGTTGGTTGCACATGTAAGTAACTACACGCCAAAATATTACTAACCATTATACATTGCCAAAAACTATTTTTAAATTAATAAATAATAAATACTATTAATTCTTGAATTTTATTAATAAATAATAAATACTATTAATAAATACATTGCCAAAATCTCCTATAAATTCTATGAGTCCAAAACTAAGTAGAAACCAAAACTAGGTCATAACGGGTTACCTACTAGTCAATAAAAATTAATTTTTGACAAATAATTAAATCTGGAATAAATACTCATAAATCAGAATTAAAAAATAATAATATTATTTTAAATGCTAAAAATATGGGTTTTTGTTCGGGGTTTAAGTCTAAACCTATTGGGGTCAAGTTTTGTCAAAACTAGGTCAACTTGCTACATAAAACACCTAAAATTATAATTTTTATAAATAGAAATAAATCTAAATAAATATGCTAAAATAAGTAATAAATAAAATAAATAATAATTATTTTATCCATACAAAAGTAATTAGAGTTTTTACCATCTACAAGTTGATCCTATTAGGGTTGACAACCAAAATTGCTAGTATGCATGCCAAGGGGTGATACATGGGTGTTGTGACAATATTATCATTAAATAATATAATTTTGATATAATTTTAGAAAATATAATTTCTAAAAAAATAATAATTCATCAAGAAATTTTTAGGATTTTCTATCTATGATCAAGTCCTAACAAGGTCCAAGGGTCTCCAACATGCATATATCAAAACTAGGTCAAAACTACCCATAAAATATGCTTAAAACTTTAATTTAATATGATTTGATAAATCTAGAATTATTCATAAAAACTGAATATATTCCATATTATTAACATCTATATGAATATATTAAGAAAAATTAAAGAGGGTTTTGAAGGAGGTTTCATGCATGCATAAAAGTTTTGGATTGAGCATAAAAATTAGGGTTCATAGGTTGCACAGGTTCTTCAATCATAAATTAATGGAGTTTACAAAATATCCCACATATATACACAAATCTATATAAACATATTAATAAGAAAATATTGAAGAAGGAAGGAGAGAAAGATTAAAGAAACTTACTAGAAGAATAAGGAGATAATTGCTAGGGTTCTTAGTGGAAGAGATGGTTGTGGGTGTCTACATGAAGGGAGGGGGGTCGGCCTTGGTGGTGATGGTGGCAGCTAGGATTCTTGGAGGAGGGAAGAAATTAGGGTTTTGAAGGAGAATTTAAATTAGGGTTTTTAGAAGGGAGAAGGGTTTTATACGTATATATAATAGGTGGAGAGAGAAAGAGAGAGAGGGGGTCGCGGGTTTTGAAGAGGGGGAGCCGCGGGTAGGAGTAGGACTAGGTTTAGTTTAAATGGTTTGGATGTTTCCTAATTAGGTTGTTAGTTATTAAAATTCAACAACTAATCAAATAATTAATTAATGACAAGATTTGATTTGATTCTATGGGATTAAAAATAGTAATAAATAATAAATAAATCCTAAAAAAGAGAAAAGTGACCTAATTTGGCGTGGAGGAATTATGGATTGCTTATTAAAGAAGGTTTGGATAGAAAATAACCATAAATAGATTATTTATATAAAAATATAAAAATATTAAATACAATAAACTATGGTTGTTACACAAGTGCCATACTAATGTTGAATGGTCAAATTTTGAGTCACGGAAAGATCCTACAAGTTATGTCTCCAGTGTAGGCTACTTCCTACGAAGGGCGTTATAGATTTTGCGGTCGTCCTATATCATTAGTGTCCAAACTACGGTGAAGTATCCTAATAAAATAATTAGATTTTAATTAATTTAAAAAGAACCTAAAATAAATATAATAAATATAAAATATACACAAAATACCTATTTTTGGTCAGAGGTTTTACAAGTATTTACTGCCTTTTAGAGTAGTGACAATAATTTTAGCATTAGAGTATCAGATGTTACTGATACATTAAGTATCAGATGTTACTGATGCTTAATGAGCAGTAGTGGAGGGGGCAGTGGATACACTAACATGTGTATCAATTTCAGACCTGAAGCTATACAGCAGTACATTGTTGTTGCAATATGGAAAAATGTAATAGCAATATTAATGACTGTATTGGGTTGGAGTATCTACATAAGAGAGTTATGAGTTATTGTTGTGAGTAGTGTTGCAGTAGAAGGATGGTGTTAATGAATGGGGGAATTTGTAGTGAGTTATAAGGTGTTCAGATGAATGTGGTATATGTCCAGTTAGTGATTGCTGATGGACTACAACACTGCACTTCAGTGCAGTATAGATACTACCCTGGGGCAGTGTGCTGTGCTCTTGCAAGCACATATCTTAGTTTGAAAATAAGTTCAGTAACCTCTACATCAACAACCTGGAATTAGAAGATAGGTAGCAGTAGTAGTTAGCCTAAGTTAGTATTCTATGTTAAGTTAATAGTTAGATGTTAGTTTAAGATATAGTGTCAGTTATGTATGTTAGTTAGTGTTATATGGTTAGTTAGTAACAGTTAGTTAATGAATGATAGTTAATGGGTTAGATGTTAGTTATTAGTAATGGCAAGTATAAAGTGTTAGTTGCATATTAGAAGTTACTAGTATTATAATTGTTAGAGATGAGTATCATGGATAATTAGACAAGGGTACGTAACTAAGTGATAGATGATTAATGAAGAGGTATCAGATATGTTTGATAACGGTGGGGGCATTAGTCAGTTAAGTTAGTATCAGTTAAAAGTTAGCCGTAGTTAGTTGTAATTGATATCAATTAGTAGTGTATACTTGAGGGTATCAATTGTTAGTAAGTTAGTATATATATAAATGTTTGTTAGTATCAATCCTAAGTTAGTTAGTTAGTTATACTAGATAGTGTAAGTATTAGTTAAGGAATTATTATATGGATAGATAATGGCCTAATATAACCTAGTTTAGCTAGTATTGGCTAATTAGTGACAAATATAGACCAATAAACCTAGAATTGACCTAAAAAGCATATTAGTGCATTGTTTAACTCAATTATCATTTATTACACCAATTGACATAATATAGCTTGGGCATCGAGAGACACTTTGCTCAGGACCAGATGCTAGCATATCTCTCTGTTAGTTTTTTTTCATGATAGTGTATATATCACTTGTTCTAGAACTATTTACTTGATTTCGGCACAGTGGCTACACGAACTGGTACTAAATAGATCCTGTCAGGAGATGTTATCCCTTACCATGCTCAGCGGATACTCCTTTACATGTATTTTATCATGTGTATTGGGTATTGATTTTAGTGTACTTCGTATTCACACACTGCTCATGTTCAGTGTGCCTATATTCGTGTTCATAATGTGTCACGATTGGATCCATAAGTATTGGTTGGGGATGGGTGAGTTGGAGTTGGTTATGTGATCAAGCCAAGTGTATTCGTGTACATGTCGATTACATATCACACGTATAATCGAGTTTTCCTATTATATTAGTGTTCAACCCAAACCGATCACATATTGAACTTGTACTCCAAGGCACTTCAGCTAGTGTTATCTTTTCTTTACTTGTAGTTATTCTTTATTGCATGTTTTTTACTTTCCAGTACATTACCTGTTCTTTACTTTCCAGTACATTACCTGTTCACTCTAGTTAATTTCATTTTCTATTGCTAGTCATCTTCTATTATTTTTATTATTTGTTATGTATGCTCTATTATGTATTTAAAATTGCTTTCAGAGGTATGTACTTCGCTCCTTGCCATTAGGGGATTCTCCCCTAGAGTAGGAGGACCTAGTGCCAGTGACCGAGGAGGCCTATTTTTATATTTTTGGACATTGTATTAGTCTCATTTCTAGACTAATGGCATGTATATATATTACTTTGGGAGTGGCTATGTCTAGACTTATGGATTTGGATTTGTGGATGTATAATAACGCTTATTTTTCTCTCTTTTATTCTATATTGTTCTTTCATCCTCCTTTAGTTTATATTATGATTGAGTATTGTTTATTATTATCATATACCATATTATTCCTCCTTTTGGAGTTGAGGTAGCATGACAGGTACCATTTTATATATTGTGGAAGGTATGTAGATAGTTATATTAACCGAGACAGCGTTCTACTACCAATTCTTTGGCGTAGGCTAGGCGTTGTTCACTACTTGTGCCCCTATTCCAGGTGTGGATCATGACACATTGTTAGTGGTGGTCCATGCAGGTCCAGAGTCACAATTAGTGCAATATCGTAGTAGTACTAAGTCTGAGATACTGCTACAAGCCTGCTTTAGGATATAGGATATAGGCAGAGAGTATACTCAATCACAGCTAGGAAAACTTCTAATTCCTTTAGTTGCTATCCTTCTCTACTTGAATGCTTGCTTTACTCTGAATAATTTTGTCCTTGTTTGATGATATTGTATCTTACTCAATATTGATTGCTTGTTTCAATCTTTCTTCAGGATGTCGTCGAAGATGCGTTCCCAGCACTCAAGCATAGTGTCAACGAGGTCGGTCACTTTGTCGTCTCTGAGGACAGCACCAGTAGATACTGTTCCAACAGCTTCAGTTAAGAGGTTCGCTTCACCGGTCCAGGTGAGCATTTTTGTAGAAGCTTTGGGGGGGTGCTCCTCCTCTATTACAGAGAACAGTGCCGACAGTCTTAGAGGAGCTTCCACCTCTACCACCCGCATATGATCCGTCGTATGTGTTTGCGCTCTTACAAGAGATGATGGGGACACAGCGGGCCCAGGCATAGGCCCAACAGCGCAAATCAGAGGTTATGTGGCAAGGAATTAAGAATGCCCACCATCTTGTACTCGCCGTAGTCGAGAGAGTTACCTTGGTCCAACTACAAGTAGCTCCACCTCAGTTTACCCCGCAGCAGTCAAGGCCAGGACTATCATAGACTTCAAGAGGATGGGGCTGGAGGACTTTAAAGGCACCGAGGGGATTATTTATACTGATGATTGGATCAAAGATATAGAGAGAAACCTGCGGCTGGTATAGATTCCAGAGAGATTGCAGGTAGAGGTCGTAGGGAGCATGATGTTTGACATCACATTGACTTCGTTCAGGACGGACCCCAGGATATCAGCGACGGAACTTACTTGGGAAGTTTTTAAGGAGCTCTTCAAGGAAAAGTTTTTCCAGATGTGGCTCTGACATCTTTAGAGAGCCAGTTTCAGTATCTCGTCCAAGCAATATGATGGTGGACGAGTATGCGGCAGAGTTTTGTAGATTGGGTCACTTTGTGAAGGGACAAAAATCCTGGGGGAAGGCCAGGTAGTTCAGAAAGAGTTTGAACTGGGAGATCAAATCCTATACTAGTGGTCATCGCACCACTATATTTGAGGAGATCCTAGCACATAAACAACAGGTAGAGAATAATTTGGAACTTGGCTCCAAGAGGATGAGGGGTCCCTCAGGAGCTAGTAGTTTTACGGGGCCAGCAAAGCTGCCTCACTTTTAACAACAACATCAAAGTTACTTCCAGCAGCCGAGGCAGCAGTTTCTCGTACCAGCTAGAGCACCAGTGCAGCAGGTGCAACAGATCTAGAGGCTAGCTATTCCTTACCTATTTTGCAAGAAGCCGGGACATGGATGGGATACGTATAGGATGCGATTGGGCCAGAGTTTGTTCTACGGATCAGGAGACCACCAATTGAGAGCTTGTCCTAGGGCTCCAGCTCATCCAGCTCGGGAAGGGTCCCAAACACAGAGAGCACCCGTAAGACCACCAGCGGGACAACAGAGAGGACCTCCATTACCGACATAGCAGCAGAGTTTTGTACAACACTAATAGCAGCAAAGAGATGCGTAGCAGGGGTGATCTTTCACCTTGACCGACGAGAAGGAGGATCCAGTAGGAGATATCATTTTACGTTCAGTCTATCTTAATTCTTTTCTAGCTCATGCTTTATTTGATTATGGTGCTTCATATAGCTTTGTATCTGTAACTTTTGCTTCGAAGCATAATCTTGAGACTGAATTGTTGACGAAGACGTCAAGATCACGACCGGGGGTGGCATTATCCTGGTTAGTAATGTTTGAAAGAATCAGAGAGTTTCTTTGGGAGGCCAAGAGTTGAGCGCGTGTCTACTCTTAATGACACTTTCGAGCTACGATATAGTACTCTGGATGGATTAGTTGAGTAGGCACCATGCTAGTATCGATTATCGTAGAGAAAGAGTTATGTTTCAGCCACCAGGAGAGCCAGAGTTTGAGTTCGTCAGAGAAGCAGCAGATCAGTGTGAGGGAGACTTCTATGGAGATAAGGTGGAAGTGCATGAGCCATAACATCCAATGATTACAAAGTATATGGATGTCTTTCTGGAGGAGTTATCAGGGTTGCCACCAGACCGAGATATGGAGTTCTATATAGACTTGGTGCCAGGCGCAGAGCCAATATCATAGCATATCTATACGGTGAACAATAACAAAATTATGGAGTTGAAGAAGCAAGTGGATGAGTTACAGGACAAGGGTTTCATCAACTCTAGTTCATCACCGTAGGGTGTTCCAGTATTATTTGTACCAAAGAAGGATGGGTCAGTACGTATGTGTATCGACTATAGGGCTCTCAACAATCTCACTATCAAGAATAAATATCCGTTATCACAGGTTAACAATTTGTTGATCAGTTGAGCGGAGTGAAAGTATTCTCGAAGATAGACTTGAGGTCAGGGTACCACTAGGTGAAAGTTAAGACGGAAGAAATTCCGAAGACAGCTTTCAGGACTAGGTATGGGCAGTTCGAGTTCTTGGTGATGCCGTTTGGGTTGACCAATGCCCCGAAGGTATTCATGAACTTGATGAATAAGGTGTTGCATCAGTACCTGGACCAGTTTATTATGGTTTTTATTGATGATATATTTATATATTTGAATACCCCAGAGGAGCATGATAAGCACCTGAGGATTGTTCTAGAGACTCTCAGGAAGGAGAAACTGTATCACAAAATTTTGAAGTATGAGTACTTCCTTGATAAGGTTGAATTCCTCGGGCATGTGATTACAAGAGATGATATCTTAGTAGACACGAAGAAGATTTCAGCAGTTAAGTTGTGGTCAACCCCGAGTTTAGTAGAAGAGATCATGAGTTTTCTTGGATTGACAGGCTATTATTGGATATTTATTCAGGACTTCTCGAGGATTGCTGAGCCGAAGACTAGGCTGACCAGGAAGTATGTAGAGTTCGTCTGGACTAAGGAGTGTCAGGCTACTTTTGAGGAGCTAAAGAAGAGGTTGTCTACAGCTCCAGTGTTGACGTTGCCATCAGGGATAGTAGAATTTTCCATATATAGTGATGCTTCGGGTATGGGTTTGGACTGTGTATTATAGCAGAATGAGAAGGTAATTGCCTATGCTTCTAGGCAATTGCGCCTATATGAGAAGAATTATCCTACCCATAATATAGAGTTGGTAGTAGTCATCTTTGCTCTAAAGCTATGGAAACACTACTAGTACGGAGAGCGTGTGAACATCTTTACAGACCACAAGATCTTGAAGTATGTGTTTACACAAAAAAGCTTAACATGAGATAGCGGTGATGTTTGGAGTTGATGAAGGACTTCAAACTTTTCTTGCAATACTATCCAGGAAAGGCCAACGTAGTCGCTGATGCCTTGAGAAGGTTTCCAGTGGCTTTGTACTTAACAAGGGACATATATTTATTAGCCAATCTTGATAGTTTGGGTATTGAGGTGTTAGTTCCTGGAGTTGCAGTACAGATATGGGGACTTCAGGTACAGTCTGAGTTGATGGATTGGATCAATGCTATACAGTTAGAGGATGAGTCTATGAGGAGCATCAGAGCGCAGGCCCGGATAGGATTGACAGAGGACTTTAGTATTGCAAAGAATGGATTATTATGAAGCGGTACCAGATTGTGTGTGCTGAGTAGAATATTGCACGAGGAGATTCTTCAGGAGGTGGATTGATCTCAGTACTCTATGCATCCAGGTGCCAACAAGATGTATAGAGACATGAGAGAGCATATTTGATGGTATGGTATGAAGCGGAAGATGGTGAGCTTCGTATCCAAATGCTTGGTATATCAGTAGGTAAATACGGAGAGTCAGAGGCTAGGTGGATTGCTTCAGCCCTTACCCATTCCGTAGTGGAAATGGAAACATGTGACAATAGAATTTGTATCAGGGCTTTCGCGTTCTCTAGGAGGGAAAGACGCGATTTTTGGTCATCGTAGACAGGTTGACCAAGTTGGCCCACTTCTTGCCATTTAAAGTTGGTACGTCTTCGGAGAAGCTCGCGAAGATATATGTGCAACAGATAGTCAGATTATATGGAGTTCCTGTTAGCATTATCTCGGATCGGGATAGTCGCTTTATATCCCACTTCTGGAGGAGTTTGCTGGCAATCTTGGGCACTCAGCTCAAGTTTAGTACCGCATATCACCCTCAGACAGATGGGCAGTCGGAGAGGACTATCCAGACTCTCAAGGATATAATAAACACCTATTTTTTGGATTTTTGAGGCTCTTGGGAGGATCATCTTCACTTGGTAGAGTTTGCTTATAACAACATCTACCAGGCTAGTATAGAGATATCACCATTTGAGGTATTGTATGGACGGAGATGTCACACTCCATTATCTTAGGATGATGTTGGTGAGAGAGCCTTATTGTGACCCGAGATGGTCGTGGATGCAACTGAGAAGGTGAAGCTTATTAGGGATAGACTTCGGGTAGCGCAGGACAGACAACAACATTGGGTCAATAGCCATCGTAGATCTTTGGAGTTTGAGGTATAGGTTTTATTTTGTATTGCTTGTGATTATTTGTTTTAGTCGGAGTGCTAAGGCTATATTTTATTCAAGGTCGGTGATCTGGTGTTCTTGAGGATTTCTCCGACACGTGACACGATTCGCTTTGGTGGAGGCAGAAAGCTTAGTCCATAGTATATCAGACCCTTCGAAATTATTGATAGGGTTGGTGAAGTGGCCTACAGACTAGACTTGATGCCTGCACAAGAGGGAGTGCACAACGTATTCCATGTGTCGCAGCTAAGACGATACATGGTATACTCTAGCCATGTATTGCATCACTCAAAGATCGAGGTGGGTCCGAATCGTGTCCCGTGTCGGAGTGCTAAGGCTATGTTTTATTCAAGGTCGGTGATATGGTATTCTTGAGGATTTCTCTGACACGGGACAAGATTCGCTTTGGTGGAGGCAGAAAGCTTAGTCCATAGTATATCGGACCCTTCAGAATTATTGATAGGGTTGGTAAAGTGGCCTACAGACTAGAGTTGATGCCTGCACAAGAGGGAGTGCATAAAGTATTCCATGTGTCACAGCTAAGACGGTACGTGGCAGACTCTAGCCATGTATTGCATCACTCGGAGATCGAGGTGGGTCCGACTCTCAGCTACCCAGAGCAGCCTGCAAAAGACTCTAGCCATGTATTGCATCACCATAGTGTGTGTGAGTATATATATATATATTGGTGCAGTATTGTGTGGCTGTAAGCATTAGTGTACTGATGTACAAATTCTAAGAGTGTGGTGTGTGTGTGTGTGTGTGTGTGTGTGCGAGGTTGTGCACGAGTTAATGCATGTACAATGGGTACCTGGGTAGGCAAATGATGGTTGTGTGTATGATGAAGCTTAGAGGGGAGGAGTATTAACTAAGATTATGAAGGGGGGAGATCGGGCTACAACAGTAGCAGTAAGAGTGGCAGTGTATCAGTGTTAGGGAAACTTAGGTAAAAGAATGATTGCAGTGCACCTTGTGTACTGCACAACATAGTGTAGTATTGTATTAGAGTAAGGGGTATTGGAGTTCTGGACTAGACTAGTAGCTATATGAGGATGCTCGATATCAGTATTAACTACATTTTAGATTACTGACAATAATTTTACCATTAGAGTATCAGATATTACTGATACATTAAGTATCAGATGTTACCGATGCTTAATAAGCAGTAGTGGAGGGGCCAGTGGATACACTAACATGTGTATCAATTTTAGACCTGAATCTATGCAGCTGTATATTGTTGTTGCAATGTGGCAACAGACAATAGCAATATGAATGACTGCATTAGGTTGGAGTATGTACATAAGAGAGTTATGAGTTATTGTTGTGAGTAGTATTTCTATTGAAGGATGGTATTAATGAATGGGGGAAGTTGCAGTGAGTTGGAAGTTGTTCAGGTGAAGGGGGTATTTTTTTGCTATTGATTGTTGATGTTCTGCAACACTGCACTTCAGTGCAGTACAGATACTACCCTAGGAAAGTGTGCTGTGCTCTTACAATCACATATCTGAGTTTCAAAATAAGTTCAATAATCTCTACATCAACAACCTGGAATTAGAAAATAAGTTACAGTAGCAGTTAGCCTAAGTTAGTATTCTATGTTAAGTTAACAGTTAGTTTAAGATATAGTGTCAGTTATGTATGTTAGTTAGTGTTTTGTTGTTAGTTAGTAACAATTAGTTAATGAATAATAGTTAATGGGTTAGATGTTAGTTGTTAGTAATGGCAAGTATAAAGTGTTAGTTGCATGTTGGAAGATATTAGTATTATAGTTGTTAGAGGTGAGTATCATGGATACTTAGGCAAGGGTAGGTAACTTAGTGATAGATGATTTATGAAGAAATATCAGATATATTAGCTAATAGTGGGGGCATTAGTTAGTTAGTCAATTAAGTTAGTACTAGTTAATAATTAGTCGCAGTTAGATGTAATTGATATCAATTAGTAGTGCATACTTGAGGGTATCAATTGTTAGAAAGTTAGTATATATATATATGTCTGTTTGTATCAATCCTAAGTTAGTTAGTTATACTAGATAGTGTAAGTATTAGTTAAGGTATTATTATATGGATAGATAATGCCTAGTATAACCTAGTTTAGCTAGTATTGGCTAATTAGTGACCAATATAGACTAATAAACCTAGAAATGACCTAAAAAGTATATTAGTGCATTATTTAACTCAATTATCATTCATTACACCAATTGATATAATATTTCCAAAATAGGATTATGTGACACCAGCTTGGGCATCAAAAGACACCTTTGCTCAGGACCAGAGGCGAGTATATCTCTCTGTTAGTTTTTATTTCATGATAGTATATATATCACTTATTCTAGAACTGTTTACTTGATTCTGATACAGTGGCTACACTGACTGGTACTAAATGGATCCTGTCAGGAGATGTTATCCCTTACTGTATTCAGCGGGTACTTCTTCACATATATTTCGTCGTGTGTATCGGGTATTGATTTTAGTGTACTTCGTGTTCACATACTGCTCGTTCAGTGTGCCCATATTCGTGTTCGTAATATGTCGTGATTGGATCCATAAGTATTAGTTGGGGATGGGGGAGTAGGAGTTGGTTATGTGATCAAGCCAAGTATATTCGTTTACATGTCGATTATATATCACACGTGTAATCTAGTTACCATGTTATATTCGTGTTCAACCCAAACCGATCATATAATGAACTTATACTCCAAGGCACATTAGCTAGTGTTATCTTTTTCTTTATTTGCAGTTATTCTTTATTGCATGTTCTTTACTTTCCAGTACATTACCTGTTCACTCTAGTTCATTCCATTTCCTTTTGCTAGTCATCTAGTATTTTTTTTATTTGTTATATATGCTGTATTATGTATTTGGAACTGCTTTCAGAGGTATATACTTTGCTCCAATCCTGACTGGATATATTTCTCAAATGATTGGCTAGTGGATGAGTGTCCCACTTTTTATGGGCCGCTAGACGGTGAGCCATTGGGGGATTCTCTCCTAGAGCAGGAGGACCTAGTGCTAGTGACCGATGAGGCCTAGTTTTATATTTTTGGACATTGTATTAGTCTCATTTCTAGACTCATGGCATGTATATATATTATTTTGGGGGTGGCTATGTCTAGACTTATGGATTTGGATTTGTGGATGTATTGTGACTCTTTATTTTTTCTTTTTATTCCATATCGTGCTTTTATCCTCCTTTAGTTTATATTATGATTGATTATTGTTTACTATTATTATATACCATATTGTTCCTCCTTTTGGAGTTGAGGTAGCATGACAGGTATCCTTTTATATATTGTGGGAGGTGTGTAGATAGTTATATTGACCCAGACAACGTTCTACCATTGATGTTGTGGTGTAGGCTGGGCATTGTTCACTACTCGTGCCCTTATTCTGGTTGCGGATCATGACAGTTATCTTGTAGAAGCATGAAAAATTAAGAACCATGAGCCAGATGCAACCAAGTTTTGATGCGGCAATGACAGTTTAAAGCAATACGGCAAGGGCATATAGAAGCATGAAAAAACTCTGAGAACATGCACGCATACTCTAAACCCGCATAAACCAAAGTATCTAGGCGACATGAGGTACATTCGACACCGAAAGAAGCAGCAAAGCATGCGGTAGCGAGCTTAGACACATATAAGACTTACGCATGGTGTTACTTCTGTCAATTATCGTATTAATGTCTTTGACAGCAATTAATGACCCTGAATGCCTCAATTTTCATGCTGATAGTAGATGTCAGTGCTTACGTCACTATCATAATTACATTTGTCTGTATACATCTGTGTAGTGCCACGTGTACATTAGAAAGCTCTTCATGCGCCAAAGCTCTCCATGCACCATAGTGTCACTACCACATTTTCTAGGAAAGGGTATTTTGGTAATTTCCTATTTAAATAAATATTGTGCATGGTAAATAATTAATTGTTGTATTATTTAATTGTTGTTAGATATTATTAAATTATTTTGGACTTATTTCTAGTGGACCCAACTAGTTTAGTTTGGACCCATGGACCAACATGAATTAATTAGTTAGACTTGGCCCATTTAGAAAGCCCATAGTTAAGGAGATGGATTAAATTAATTAAATGATTAGACTAGAAGCTTCCTTCCTTAATTATTTCTTCATGAGAGGCCCCAACCTCAAGGGGTACATTGGACATTTTACAATTGCTTGGGGGAGGGGCTATGGCCGGCCTATTAAAGAGGGGGGGAAATTTCTCTCTCCTCTCATCTCATTCCAAATCTAGATCTAGAATTCTCCCACTACCAAATTCCCTCCATTCCCAATCCAATTCCCTACCAAATTTATTCCAAATTCTTCCTAATTCACCATTAGAGAAGAAAAAAGCAAGGATCTAGAAGAAGGAAGCAAGGATCTACAAAGAGGAGCAAGGATCTACAATTTGGAAGCAAGTTCATCTCAATTGGAGGTTTCATTGGGAATCCATCTCCCAATAGGTATAATTCAGATTTTCCTATTTAAATAGCTTCTAAATCTGGGATTTAATCATGTAAAATCAACCTATATGTATGTACTACCCATAGGACTTTGTTTTGTGTTCATAGGAGACCCATGAAGAAAGTTATGGTGCTTTTTGTGTCAATTTTGTTGGAATTCCGAATTTACATTTTGTTGTGTGTGTCAATTGATCCTATAGATCAACTGGACAATGAGCTTTGTGTTTGGAGCTAGTGTCGTGTCCATATTGGGATACTTGTGGTTCGTATCCCAACTATTTGGTGATACGTGTCATTTGGGGGTTTTCCTCCGACACGGAGCTTTGAACATGTCGTATTTTGACACGGACACATAGATCTACTTTTGACACTTTGAATTATTCATAAATATTAATTGTGATTTGTTTGTGTCCTTCGGGGTGCATTTGGTTGTGTGTTGGACTCGTGTCGCATACGTATCCTAGATCTAGTGGGATACGGTGAGATACTCTCCAATTGTGTGTATTTTTGCATAGATCTAATTAATTGTGGTTCAATTCTTCATTTATAATTAGTATATATATATGGATATTAAATATTTATTTTGTGTATTTATTATAGTAATTATTGTAGCATAGATCTATATTTTGGGTGTGCTAATATAATGTACAATATAATATGTAGCTTTCTAGCATGCAAATATATATGTTACTACTTGTTAAATAATATAATTTATACATAAAATGTTTTATAAAATATATTTGTATGTTTAATTGTGTAATTATATTATTTATAATTATTATGTAATTATTTGGATATTAATGTAAATATTTTAGGTGTGCTTCTAGCCATGTAAATTATATGTTCTTTGTTAAATATTTGAAGGTATAAGTTTATGTGTATATTAATATATATATGTACATTTTTGTATTAATGGTTTATATATATATATATATATATATACTGTTTTATATATTCTGTTTATATATATATATATATATTGTTTATATATTCTATTTTTATATATATAATTATATATTTACAACTTGTTTTAGTGACAGTGAATTAATGACAGTAAAAAACTGTCATTAATTAGCCGACTAATAGCAGCCGCTGTAGCCTTCGGGCAATTAATGACAAACCTGTCATTAATTGCAGCAGCGGGAAACAGCAGCTTTTCTGCGACGCTTTTCCGCGACAGTTTAACTGTCAGCGAAAACCCAAGCAGTGGCAGTTTATTATTTGGGTTTCGGTGACAGTCCTTCGGTGACAGTCCCGACTGTCACTATTTAAACTGTTTTGATTTAATCCTATTTTATTCACTATTTTTCAATGACGCTTTGACAGATTTAATGTATATATTATATATTATAATTGTATATATATATGTGTTTTGTGAGGAATAATAATTGTAATAATATATTATGTTATTTATATAAATATTGGGTTGTATATATATTATTTTAGGGTATATATTAATTATATTATTAGTATACTTTCTGTGAGTTCTTTTTGAATCTAATTTGATTCCTAAATTATTGTAGTTTATCTCTATATTATTTTATAGATGTCTTGTGAGGTTGACTTTGGGTTTGACCATGTTTGACTTTAGTGGACTTTAGAGTTGACCATAGTTGACTTTTGACTTAGAATTGACTTATTGACCTAGAAATTGCCTAGTTTGACTTGTTCTCTTTCCGGGACCTTGTATTAATGTGGTATTCCATATCTAGGTCTTCGAGGCACCGAGTCAGACATTTGTGAGACTGTTCATTGGACTTCAGGCGAGTACATTCTCTGATAGTTTCTCATTTATGATATCCTCTATGTTCGTTGTATCTAGTGTAGATATACATGTTCTCTTGACACTATGGTTACACGGATTGGTATATCCGGATCTCGTCATGAGATGTTATTCCTTGGTATATGGTGTATATGGTGCAAGTATTGTTTCATTGGTTATCTTGTACATGTACAGACACTGATTCTCGGGGAGACTAGCTATCTTCTTGGGGAATCTAGTGCCATAACGTACCGTGGTTGGATCTATTATACCAGTCGGGGTGGGGAGTATTTTAGTGTAGATATGTGATCATACCCTCCTTGTGCATATTGTGTTCCTTGTGAGTGTTGATCATACACCGCACGTATAATCAACCAGGCCATTATACTCTTGTGCAAGTTCCTAAGCCGATCACATGTTAAAGCTAGTACTCACACACTTAGTCATTAGTATTCTTGTTCTATCAGCATATTGTTCATTATTGTATTTCTTTCCAGTACTTCCTTATTGTCTATACATTTCTTGTATCTATTTATGCATCTTGTTTATCCACAGCTACTTACTGTTACATAGTTTTTATCATTATTTGAGAACTGCTGTTAGGGTTGTACTCTGCTCCTTTCCTGACTGGATATATTTTTCCAGATGACACTGAGGAGTACCCTACCTATTATGGACCCTAGGATGTTGTGGGTTTAGATTCTGAGACCCTGGCTCAAGAGGGACTTATCCCAACTGAGACAGTTGACCCTGGAGTTGTAGCTTTATAGTTTTGTAGTATTTTTTTGTACTGGATTTGTCTCCAGCATATTTCTGTATTTTTCTTCAGACTCATTGATGTATTATTTTAGACTCATGAGTTGTATTATGACTATTCATTTCTTATCTGATTCGTGTTCATTCTATCTTAGTTCTGTGATTGAGTACACTATCTTTTGGTGGTTCATTATATTAGATAGACTTTCTAGACAACGTTCTACCGCCGATTCTGCGGCGTAGGCTGGGCGTTGTTTCCGACTAGTACCCTTACCCCGGGTGCGGGTCGTGACACATTTTTGGTGGTGGCCCATGCAGGTCTAGCTTCACAAGTATATGATGTCGTGGTAGTGCGACAACTTAGTTGTACTACTGCGAGCCTGCGATAGGATATAGGATATAGAATATAGGCTGAGATACTCAATCACATTTAGGAAAATTCTTTTGATTCAACTATTCTCCTTTGACATTGATACTTGATCCCTTAAACTGTCCTTTCCTTGATATCTTACATCTTGTGCCATATTGATTCTTTCTTTCGCTTTATCTCAGGATGCCGCCTAAGACTAGATCACAGCAAGGGAGAGCAGTTTCTGAGAGGTCTGCGACATCCCGGGGGCCTGCACCAGTCACTTCTCCGGTGATTGGAGTGTCAGCTGCTTTCGGAGGTCTACCACCCACTCAGAGGACTGTGCCAGCTGTATCTGAGGGGCTTCCACCTCCACCTCCTGTGCCAGCAGAGGCGTCACAGATGTTTACTCTGTTTCGTGAGATGCTCGAGGCACAGAGGGCTCAGTCGGAGGCACATCAGAGGCAGACCGACGTTCTACGGCAGGGCATCGAGAGTGCTCATCAGCTTGCTCGTGCTGTAGTTGAGAGAGGAGTTCCGGTCCAGCAGCAGGTTGTTCCTCAGGTTGCTCAGCTTCGGCCAGGCAACATTCAGGACTTCAAGAAACTGGAGCCTAGGGTTTTCAAAGGGACAGAGGGCATCGTCTATGCTGATGATTGGCTCGAGGACATTGAGCGTCTTATGAGGGTGTCCCGTCTTTCTGAAGATCTGAAGGTTGAGGCGGTAGGACTTCAACTGTTCGACGTCGCTCGTACCTGGTTCAGGAATGAGCCGGTTCTAGTTGACGCAGGACAATCTTGGGAGGTATTCAGGGACCTTTTCAAGAAGAAGTTTTTCGCCCGGATAGACAGGCTTGACTTGGGGAGACAATTTGAGAGTCTCATTCAGGGAAGCATGTCTGTGGAGGAATACGCTGCAGAGTTCGGTAGGCTGAGCCGATTTGCAGAGTATCTGGTGAGGGAGCCGGAGGTTCGAGCTATTCGTTTCCGAGAGGGTCTAAACTGGGAGGTGAAGATTCTCATTCCGTCTTTTTATGAGACATACTCGGAGATACTTACGGAGGCACGCAAGGTTGAGCGGGATCTGGGTTTGAAGACCAAGAGAGACCGTGATTCTTTTCTGGGGGCCAACGGCAGTGCAGTATCTGCCAAACGTCCTCATTTCCAGTCCAGACCTTTCCAGCAGCCACAGCAGAACCAGACTCCAGCTAGAGCACCTTTTCACCAGGCACCTCAGTAGCAGAGGCAGTTACAGCAAGCTCTATGCAACTTCTGCAAGAAGCCCGGCCACATCTGGGAAGTTTGCAGAAAGAGGCTAGGAGTTTGTTTGTATTGTGGTACTGAAGGGCATCAATTGAGGGAGTGTCCTCGTCGTGCAGTTCAGGGAGCAGCTCCAGCTCCGAGGGCACAGATGAGACCACCTGCAGCACAACCGAGAGGACCGCTTCCGACACAGCAGCAGTGTTTTGTCCAGCATCAGCAGCAGGGAGGTGCTCGGCAGGGACGAGCGTTTGCTATGACAGTCGAAGAGGAGGAACCCACCGGAGATGTCATCGCAGGTTCTATTCTTCTTGATTCCATTCCAGCTTTAGCTTTGTTTGATAGTGGTGCTTCCCATAGTTTTGTATCTGTTTCTTTTGCTCTAAAGCATGGTTTGGTAGCTGAGTCTTTGCTTAGGACTTGCAAGATCATGACCGGGGGAGGCATTATCCTGGTTAATGATATTTGCAAAGATTGGAGAGTTACTCTGGGAGGCCGAGAGTTGAGTGCGTGTCTACTTATAATGCCACTTCCGAGCTACGATATTATACTCGGGATGGATTGGTTGAGTAGGCACCGTGCTAGCATAGATTGTAGAGGAGGTAGAGTTTTGTTTGGTCCGCCAGGAGAGCTAGAGTTCGAGTTTGCTAGAGGAGCTACGGAGCAGGGGGAAGGCATTATTTGTGGAGCTATGGTGGAAGACAAGGAGTTGCCACATCCGTTGATAGCAGAATTTTTGGATGTGTTTCCTGAAGAATTGCCAGGATTGCCGCCAGATCGAGATGTTGAATTTTTTATAGACTTGGTGCCAGGTGCAGAACCGATTTCACAGCATGTCTATAGAGTAAACAACAGCGAGCTGGTCGAGTTGAAGAAGCAGGTGGACGAATTGCAGGATAAGGGGTTTATCAGATCGAGTTCTTCACCATGGGGAGCCCCGGTATTGTTTGTACCGAAGAAGGATGGATCGGTGCGTATGTACATTGATTAAAGGATTTTGAATAATCTCACTATCAAGAATAAGTATCCTTTGCCACGGATTGATGATCTGTTTGATCAGTTGAGTGGTGCGAAGGTGTTTTCTAAGATAGATTTGAGATCAGGCTACCATCAGGTGAAGGTGAAGCCGGAGGACATACCGAAGACTGCTTTTAGAACTCGGTATGGTCAATACGAGTTTATGGTGATGCCGTTTGGTTTGACTAATGTACCGGCGGTATTTATGAACTTGATGAACAAGGTGTTCCACCAGTACCTTGACAAGTTCGTGGTGGTGTTCATCGACGACATACTCATATACTCGAGGACACCGGAGGAGCATGAGGAGCATTTGAGGATTGTGTTGGATGTGCTGAAGAAGGAGAAGCTGTATGGAAAGTTGTCCAAATGTGAGTTTTTCTTGGACAAGGTGGAATTCTTGGGGCATGTTGTGACTGGTGATGGTATTTCAGTGGATCCGAAGAAGATTTCAGCAGTGGAATCTTGGAAGACTCCGAGTTCGGTAGCAGAGATCAGGAGTTTCTTGGGATTGGCAGGCTACTACAGAAAGTTTGTGCAAGATTTTTCGAGGATTGCCGAGCCGATGACCAGACTCACAAGGAAGGATGTGGAGTTTGTTTGGACGGAAGATTGCCAGGCCGCTTTTGAGGAGTTGAAGAAGAGGTTGACGTCTGCTCCTATTTTGACATTGCCATCAGGGTCCGAAGGTTTCACTATTTATAGTGATGCATCGGGAAAGGGTTTAGGTTGTGTTCTTCAGCAGCATGGGAAAGTGATTGCCTATGCATCCAGGCAATTGCGTCCTCATGAAAAGAACTATCCTACCCATGATTTGGAGTTGGCAGCTGTCATATTCGCCCTGAAGTTGTGGAAACATTATTTGTACGGAGAGCGTGTGGAGATCTTCACAGACCACAAAAGCTTGAAGTACGTTTTCACGCAGAAGGAGTTGAACATGAGGCAGCGTCGGTGGTTGGAACTGATGAAGGATTTTGATATCTCTTTACAATATCATCCTGGGAAGGCCAATATAGTTGCCGATGCTTTGAGCAGGTATCCGGTAGCTATGTTCTTGACACAGGATCGATATTTGTTGGAGGACTTGGAGAGCTTGGGCATTGAGGTGATTTTTTCGGGTGGTGCTATGCAGATGTGGGGATTGCAGATACATTCAGATTTGATGGATAGGATCAAGGCAGCACAGTATGATGACGTATCTTTGAGGAGTATCAGAGCTCAGGTGAGAGCAGGATTGGAGGATGATTTCACTATTGCAGAGGATGGATCTTTGAGGCATGGAGTTAGATTGTGTGTGCCTAGTGGGGAGTTGCGAGAGGAGATATTACAGGAAGCGCATCGCTCTCAGTATTCCATACATCCAGGTGCTAACAAGATGTATCGGGATATGCGAGAGAGTGTGTGGTGGTATGGCATGAAGAGGGAAGTGGCACAGTTTGTATCCAGATGCTTAGTTTGCCAGCAGGTGAAAGCCGAGAGGCAGAGGCCAGGAGGTTTACTTCAGCCATTACCCATTCCAGAGTGGAAGTGGGAACACATTACTATGGATTTTGTGTCCGGACTACCACGATCTCCAGGAGGGAAAGACGCGATTTGGGTCATTGTTGATAGATTGACCAAGTCGGCCCACTTTTTGCCTTTCAAGGTGGGTTTGTCTACGGAGAAGCTGGCAGAGATGTATGTGAGGCAGATCGTTAGGATATATGGAGTTCCCGTCAGCATAGTCTCAGATCGGGATAGTCGTTTCACTTCTCATTTCTGGAGGAGTTTGCAGGAGAGTTTGGGCACTCAGCTCAAGTTCAGTACTGCATATCATCCCCAGACAGATGGGCAGTCAGAGAGGACTATTCAGACTCTCGAGGATATGTTGCGCACTTGTGTACTAGATTTTGGGGGTTCTTGGGAGGACCATCTCCATTTGGTAGAGTTTGCTTACAACAACAGTTACCAGGCCAGTATAGAGATGTCACCTTTTGAAGCTCTATATGGTCGGAGGTGTCGTACTCCTTTGTCTTGGGACGATATTGGAGAGAGAGTTTTGCTTGGGCCAGAGATGGTTGTGGATGCAGCAGAGAAGGTTCAGTTGATCAGAGATAGACTTCGAGTGGCGCAGGACAGACAACGGCATTGGGCCGATAGCCATCGGAGACCCTTGGAGTTTGAGGTATAGTTTAGATTTTATTTTGTGTGCTTGTTCTTGGTTGTTTGTTATAGATAAGTTCTTAAGGTGGTATTTTGTTCTAGGTGGGTGGTTTGGTGTTTCTGAGGATTTCTCCGACACGAGGCACGATTCGCTTCGGTGGAGGCGAAAAGCTTAGCCCGCGATTCATCGGACCTTTCACTATTCTAGAGAGGGTCGGTGCAGTTGCTTATAGACTAGACTTGCCACCTGCATTGGAGGGAGTGCACAACGTGTTTCATGTGTCGCAGTTGAGACGATACGTGGCAGATCCTAGTCATGTATTGGATCACTCAGAGATAGAGGTGGGCCCTACTCTTAGCTATCCAGAGCAGCTAGTTGGAATTCTGGATCGGAGAGAGAAGGTGCTGAGGAACCAGACTATTCCTTTGGTGCGCGTCGCATGGAGGCATCACTCTCCGGGGGAGTCTACCTGGGAGAGAGAGGATGACATGCGAGAGCGTTATCCATATTTGTTTGTACCTTGAGGTATGTTATTTCTAGTTATGTTCTGTTCATTGTTATGTTCTGTTCATTAGTTAGTTGTGATTCTTTAGTTCTGTTCTGTGATTTTCTGGGGGTAGTTTTCGTCTTTGAATTTCGAGGACGAAATTATTTTAAGGAGGGTAGACTTGTCACTACCATATTTTCTAGGAAAGGGTATTTTGGTAATTTCCTATTTAAATAAATATTGTGCATGGTAAATAATTAATTGTTGTATTATTTAATTGTTGTTAGATATTATTAAATTATTTTGGACTTATTTCTAGTGGACCCAACTAGTTTAGTTTGGACCCATGTACCAACATGAATTAATTAGTTAGACTTGGCCCATTTAGAAAGCACATTGTTAAGGAGATGGATTAAATTAATTAAATGATTAGACTAGAAGCTTCCTTCCTTAATTATTTCTTCATGAGAGGCCCCAAGGGGTACATTGGACATTTTACAATTGCTTGGGGGAGGGGCTATGGCCGGCCTATTAAAGAGGGGGGGAAATTTCTCTCTCCTCTCATCTCATTTCAAATCTAGATCTAGAATTCTCCCACTACCAAATTCCCTCCATTTCCAATCCAATTCCCTACCAAATTCATTCCAAATTCTTCCCAATTCACCATTAGAGAAGAAGAAAGCAAGGATCTAGAAGAAGGAAGCAATGATCTACAAAGAGGAGCAAGGATCTACAATTTGGAAGCAAGTTCATCTCAATTGGAGGTTTCATTGGGAATCCATCTCCCAATAGGTATAATTCAGATTTTCCCATTTAAATAGCTTCTAAATCTGGGATTTAATCATGTAAAATCAACCTATATGTATGTACTACCCATAGAACTTTGTTTTGTGTTCATAGGAGACCCATAGAGAAAGTTATGGTGCTTTTTGTGTCAATTTTGTTGGAATTCCGAATTTACATTTTGTTGTGTGTGTCAATTGATCCTATAGATCAATTGGACAATGAGCTTTGTGTTTGGAGCTAGTGTCGTATCCATATTGGGATACTTGTGGTTCGTATCCCAACTATTTGGTGATACGTGTCATTTGGGGGTTTTCCTCCGACACGGGGCTTTGAACATGTCGTATTTTGACACGGACACATAGATCTACTTTTGACACTTTGAATTATTCATAAATATTAATTGTGATTTGTTTGTGTCCTTCGGGGTGCATTTGGTTGTGTGTTGGACTCGTGTTGCATGCGTATCCTAGATCTAGTGGGATACGGTGAGATACTCTCCAATTGTGTGTATTTTTGCATAGATCTAATTAATTGTGGTTCAATTCTTCATTTATAATTAGTATATATATATGGATATTAAATATTTATTTTGTGTATTTATTATAGTAATTATTGTAGCATAGATCTATATTTTGGGTGTGCTAATATAATGTACAATATAATATGTAGCTTTCTTGCATGCAAATATATATGTTACTACTTGTTAAATAATATAATTTATACATAAAATGTTTTATAAAATATATTTGTATGTTTAATTGTGTAATTATATTATTTATAATTATTATGTAATTATTTGGATATTAATGTAAATATTTTAGGTGTGCTTCTAGCCATGTAAATTATATGTTCTTTGTTAAATATTTGAAGGTATAAGTTTATGTGTATATTAATATATATATGTACATTTTTGTATTAATGTTTTATATATATATATATATATACTGTTTTATATATTCTGTTTATATATATATATATATATATATTGTTTATATATTCTATTTTTATATATATAATTATATATATACAACTTGTTTTAGTGACAGTGAATTAATGACAGTAAAAAACTGTCATTAATTAGCCGACTAATAGCAGCCTCTGTAGCCTTCGGGCAATTAATGACAAACCTGTCATTATTTGCAGCAGCGGGAAACAGCAGCTTTTCTGCGATGCTTTTCCGCGACAGTTTAACTGTCAGCGAAAACCAAAGCAGTGGCAGTTTATTATTTGGGTTTCGGTGACAGTCCTTCGGTGACAGTCCCGACTGTCACTATTTAAACTGTTTTGATTTAATCCTATTTTATTCACTGTTTTTCAATGACGCTTTGACAGATTTAATGTATATATTATATATTATAATTGTATATATATATATGTATATATATATGTGTTTTGTGAGGAATAATAATTATAATAATATATTATGTTATTTATATAAATGTTGGGTTGTATATATATTATTTTAGGGTATATATTAATTATATTATTAGTATACTTTGTGTGAGTTCTTTTTGAATCTAATTTGATTCCTAAATTATTGTAGTTTATCTCTATATTATTTTATAGATGTCTTGTGAGGTTGACTTTGGGTTTGACCATGTTTGACTTTAGTGGACTTTAGAGTTGACCATAGTTGACTTTTGACTTAGAATTGACTTATTGACCTAGAAATTGCCTAGTTTGACTTGTTCTCTTTCCGGGACCTTGTATTAATGTGGTATTCCATATCTAGGTCTTCGAGGCACCGAGTCAGACATTTGTGAGACTGTTCATTGGACTTCAGGCGAGTACATTCTCTGATAGTTTCTCATTTATGATATCCTTTATGTTCGTTGTATCTAGTGTAGATATACATGTTCTCTTGACACTATGGTTACACGGATTGGTATATCCGGATCTCGTCATGAGATGTTATTCCTTGGTATATGGTGTATATGGTGCAAGTATTGTTTCATTGGTTATCTTGTACATGTACAGACACCGATTCTCGGGGAGACTAGCTATCTTCTTGGGGAATCTAGTGCCATAACGTACCGTGGTTGGATCTATTATACCAGTCGGGGTGGGGAGTATTTTAGTGTAGATATGTGATCATACCCTCCTTGTGCATGTTTTGTTCCTTGTGAGTGTTGATCATACACCGTACGTATAATTAGCCAGGCCATTATACTCTTGTGCAAGTTCCTAAGCCGATCACATGTTAAAGCTAGTACTCACACACTTAGTCATTAGTATTCTTGTTCTATCAGCATATTGTTCATTATTGTATTTTTTTTCAGTACTTCCTTATTGTCTATACATTTCTTGTATCTATTTATGCATCTTGTTTATCCACAGCTACTTACTGTTACATAGTTTTTATCATTATTTGAGAACTGCTGTTAGGGTTGTACTCTGCTCCTTTCCTGACTGGATATATTTTTCCAGATGATACTGAGGAGTACCCTACCTATTATGGACCCCAGGATGTTGTGGGTTTAGATTCTGAGACCCTGGCTCAAGAGGGACTTATCCCAACTGAGACAGTTGACCCTGGAGTTGTAGCTTTATAGTTTTGTAGTATTCTTTTGTACTGGATTTGTCTCCAGCATATTTCTGTATTTTTCTTCAGACTCATTGATGTATTATTTTAGACTCATGAGTTGTATTGTGACTATTCATTTCTTATCTGATTCGTGTTCATTCTATCTTAGTTCTGTGATTGAGTACACTATCTTTTGGTGGTTCATTATATTAGATAGACTTTCTAGACAGCGTTCTACCGCCGATTCTGCGGTGTAGGCTGGGCGTTGTTTCCGACTAGTACCCTTACCCCGGGTACGGGTCATGACACATAGTCCTTATAGGGACAAGTAACCATAAGGCTAAGTTTCAGTCTCTATGAGGCCTAGCCCCTATGCGGTTCAGCCTTTATGCGGTTCCTTGCCATCAAATCTTTCCGTTACAACTATTGAAAGATCCTCGACAATTAGTATGGGCCATGCGTCAAGTTAACCAAGTCACGCACACAACAAGACGAGATATCATCAGCAGCCTATCGTAACCAATGCCACATGGTGGACCGACCGTGACATGCACTCATGGTTGCAACCATATTTTGTTAAGAATGACAATCCGGCAGCCTGTAAGACATGCGCGCATAAATCATCCAGCATAGATGGCTATAAATATCAGGGATATATTCCTACACAGAGATATACACAGAAGGACGGGGATAGATACGTACAGTGAAACATATAGAAATCACACTCAGGAGGCCAGTTATTGTCTTTCGTGCCAGTGAGTCAAAGATTTTGCATGTTGCTTCATTGTTGGACCGTCAATAGAGTAAAAAAATTAGTTACAGTACTCGATCTCCTTCATCACACTCCCCAGAACCCTAATTGTACTTAAATTTTTTGTTTAAGGACTCTTTGTACTTTCTTTACTTTTAATCTACGAAACCGAGTTAGCAAAACTTAATTTTTATAAGAAAACAAAAATGGTGACTCTGCTTGGGACTTCTTTTTCTACTAACGAAAAGATTATGATGTAGTCCGATATGATGAAACTGGGCTCTACCAAGAGAATATTGATTGTGCACTTCGAAAAGCAAGATTTTGATGAGATGCTTTTCGAGGGCAGCGCAAGCCCTTCACCAAGGCTAGCAAAGCCAAAGATGACCGGCAGGACTTGGGTCGCCAAGGCCAGCGTGCCTCACATAATTGCCGAGCCTGTGTTACATGTACTTGAGGTTCATGACGCATCTCATGCATCCACTCAGGCTTTTTCTACTCATGCAAAAATGATTTCTAAGGAGTAAGTTTCTCAGCACCTAAGTTCTGGCAGAGGTAAACACTACGATGTTGAGAACTTGTGGACTGATGCATAGTCCTTGCTCCCATAGTGAGGGCGCATAAGAAAAAGCATGTGACACCTAACTCCAAGCACAGGAAGGCTTTAAATGAGACAAAGATAGCAAAAGGGGCTATGTCTTCAATAGAATCGTATACGATGCCGACTCCATGTGCCACACTGAAGAAGGAGAAATTTTGGAATCTTCATACTATGCGCTGGTGCATGCTAGGTCGAGGAAGTCTTGGGCAGTGCGAGCCCACCAGGCTCAAGCAACTGCTCAGATGACTGTCCGTCACCATGCACCATTAACTATTATGCGTGCTCATGATAAAAAGTTGTATAAGACTGACCAATGCACCCAGCTTGCTAGGGTGCATGAAATAGACCAGTCTTAAAAGTCTTTCGCTGATGATTTAGGGGTAGTTCTTCTACAAGGCCCAGGCTAGGAAGAAAAAATACCACCTACATACCCATGCACTCGGTTTGCCCGTACGCATAGAGAGAGTACAAAGGTGAATCATCCCTCGCTCGATTTGTGCGACATGATCACTCACAAGCACAAAGCAAGGAAGACAACTACAACATGTGAGATATCCTATCTGGAGCACCACTGTGCCAACATTATCATCAATTGCTTCTATACCAAAATAGCAGCACCCACAATTAGGCAGTCGCTATTCCAATGACTGCGACCAAGAGCACCCATCCGACAATATCTCGGAGCGAAGGTGCAAGTAGAGGAGGAGGAAAAATTGCCCTTTGCCTTATGCTGCTCTACATGGAGATCTCCCTCTGCAAAGGGAGGCCGAAAGACAAGTACCTCCAACCCTTCGCTCTCGACCAGCATGTTAAGAAGGCAGGCACAAAGTGGGAGAGCAATTGTACCTATAGAAGGAGTGTTCCTGGGTACCCACCAGAGGACAAAATTGTTCGGGGGTTGTCTTTCCCCAAAACACAAGATGACTCTCCAAGCCAGGCGTAGAAATCCTCCGAAGCTCTAAGACAACCCGTCGTTCCAAGGAGACATGGACTCACATGGGACAGACATTGATGTTCATAGGGGTAGTCACCCTCATCAAAATAAAGCATTTTCCAACGTCAGGGGTAGTATTCCCAATGAGTTTGAAGAAGATGTTGTACTGGTAACTTTTCATGAGGACAGCGAGACTCAGGGATCGAAGGCAGAAAGCGAAAGGTCTACCGTCCCCTCCGTCTCTTCCCATATGATGATAGTATACATGGCATGGAAGGATAATGAGGGCACCGAAGATCGATAGCGCCTCGAGGCATCGAAGCCATGATTCTGACCATGAGTGCTTCGATGTATAATTTGACCCAAATGGTACTTGAACTCAGGGCCAACATAGTCCCACAACCACCGAGGACCTCAGTGCAAAAGCAAGCCAGGACCAGGGAACCAACGAGGAGTCAAATTCAACCGCTCCCTCCATTAGTGGCAATTATGCTTTGTCACGATCATCGACTACTTCGCCGACGGATGATGCTCAGGAGGCAATTCTGGAAGTCCGTTAGCTACGAGCTCGCTTTGACTCGATAAAAAACTGGGACACGCTGTGTAAACTAGGGATACGATAACTGTATCCTCCCGAGTACAAAAATATGGTGTACACACCTAAGTACAAGCCCCAGCCTATGATTCCTTTTGACAGGAAGATATCTCCCAGCCAATATATGAATTACTTTAATTCGGTGACGAGATATCTACCTCCGGACAACGCCCCCCTTACCAAGATTTTTGTTAGAGCCTTGGTCAGAGTGGCCTATGAATGGTTATGTAGCCTCCAGGACAATTGCATCTCGTCGTTCGAGGACCTCAAAATCCTTTTTTTTTCCTGCTCTATAACGGAGGAATGGACATGACTATGTTCTCCCTTATGGACATCACTCAAAGGAAGAAAGAGTTCGCACATGACTATATAGAACGGTATAGGCAGGCAACACTAGAACTTCCCCCTGGCATTCCCAAGTCCACGTTGATGGACACATGAAAAAAGAATCTCCTACCGACGATAAGACTCTGGATGGGCTCTGGTCAGTTCGAGGACTAGACGACGTTCATCATAAATGCTGCCACCGCTGAGAAGAATATAAATAAAGCCCGTTTGTTAGGAATACATATCCCTATCTCTGATGATAGGGGAAAGCATCCTGCCAATAACAACAATAACAACAGCCGTGACAATAAAGGGAAGCAACCCTTACTATCATGGTGTCTAAGGGTCCGACCGCACCCGCTCAAAAATTGGTAGAAGCGCCTAAACCGAAGGAGACCTACTCCTTCAATGATGATGACATCATGGAAAATGTTAAAGTTCTAATGAAGGATAATAAGCTCTGGCTACCCGACATCAAACTCCCCGATGAGGGAGATAAGGTCGATGACCCCAAGTACTGCCACTAACACCGATACGTCCACCATCCAACACGGTAAGGCTACATGTTGAAGAGATAGATCTAACGGTTGATCGATTCCAAGGCCCTCACCTTAGACTTTGAGGATAAGCCAGTAATGGGAAACATGGTATCACTTTAATTTGGTGACTTCCTAGTGACAAAGGCACAAGATGGTGTCGTCCCGATACCGAAGGCAATAATAGAGGTCATCAACCTCCCTCCAACATGAGATTGGGCAACTAGAATCATACCTCTTTCCACGTCACGATGCAAAGTCATACGGTTTCACCCGGACATTGTCCAAGACTTGACGCAGCAAGCAGTGTCTTATGTCAAGTTTAAAGGAAAGATGTCACTACCATATTTCTTGGAAAGAATATTTTGGTCATTTGGTAATTAATTAAATATTATGCATATTGAATATTTATTTATTTTTCGTATGTTAAATTTTATTTTGGACTTGTGTTAGTGGACCTAACTAGTTTAGATTAGATTCATGGACCAACATTTACAATTAGTTAGAATTAAGCCCAATTAGAAGCCCAATCATTAGGAGGAGGATTAATTAAGTTAAACCCATTAAACTAGAACCTTTCCTCCTTAATTAAATTCTTTATGAGAGGCCCCAAGGGATATTTTAGACTTTATATGGTAGCTTGAGGGAGGGGGCAAGTGAGGCCTATATAAAGGGGATAAAAACTTTCTCTCTCTTTATTTTTTATTCCAATATAGATCTAAAATTTTTCTCAACCAAATTCCTTCATTCCTATATCAAATCTCTACCAAATTTCTTCCTAATTCCTTCCCAAATCATCATTGGAGGCTAGTAGAGAAAGGATCTACAAGGTGGAAGCAAGGATCTACAAAGAGGAGCAAGGATCTATAAGTTGAAGGTTCATTTCACCCAATTTGGAGATTGCATTGGGAATCCATCTCCTAATAGGTATAATTCAGTTTTCTCCCTTTAATTAGAATCTAAATTTATGATTTTATTATAAAAACCATCCCACATGCTAAGGCTACCCATAGGAATGGTAATTAGGTTCATTGGAGGCCTATGGAGAAAGTTATGGTGTGATTTGTGTCAATTTTGGGGAAATTCTGAGATTAACATATTTTGTGTTTGTCAATTCGTCAATTAGACCAAATTAATATATATTTGATTGTGTGTGGCCAGTATCGTATCCATAATTAGATACGTGTAGGCCGTATCCTGATAATTTGGAGATACGGATTGATTTGGGGGTTTCTTCTCCGACACGGGGGTTTGTATATGTCACATTTTGACACAGACAAGTAGATGTATATTTAACTCTTAGTATTGTTCATAAATATTATTTTAGACTTGCTCGTGTCCTTCGAGATATGTTTGGTTGTGTGGTGGACTCGTATCGCAAGCGTATCATAGATCCAGAGTGATACGAGTGCGATGCACTCCACATGTTTGTTCTTTGCATTCTAATTTAATTTACCTTGGTTATAGCTATTATAATTTTATAAATATAATTATTATGTGAGATATATGTATATATATAACTATGTGTATGTTTTATATTTCTTTGTGATGTGTTGGTGGTCATTAGAGAGTAGGAAGTTCATGTGCTTCTCTAATATAGATATATGTATATATATATGTATTATAGTATTATATATATATATATATATATATATGATGTGTAGATGTATATATATATATATATATATATATATGAGGTATGTATTTATGTGTGTGAGCTTGAGGGGAGAAGAAACAATAGAAAAACAGTAAGAAAACAATAAAAACAGTGAAGAAAAGCAATGATAAGCAGTGGAAAAAAAGTTGAGAGAAGCAGTTGAAAAGCAGTAGAAAGCAGTAAGCCGAGAAGCAGCAGAAAGCAAAAGTAGAAGCAAAACCAGAAGCAGAAGTAGCAGTAAGCAGCTGCAGCAGAAGCAGAAAGCAGCAGTAAGCAGCGATATGCTGCAGTAAGCTACAGTGAGCTAGAAGTAAGCTGTAGTAAGCTGCAGTAAGCTACAGTAAGCTACAGAAAGCTGTGCTTAATGTTATATATATTGATAAGTTAGTATATATATTGATAAGTTAGTTATATATACTGATAAGTAAGTATATATATTGATAAGTTAGTTATATATATTGATAAGTTAATTGTATATATTGATAAGTTAGTGTATATATTGATAAGTTAGTTGTATATATTGATAAGTTAGTTATATATTTTGATAAGTATGTAAGTTATGTATATATTAGTAAGTTAGTATATATATATGATATATATATATATATATATATATATATATATATATATATATATATAAGCTGTGCTTAATGTTATATATATTGATAAGTTAGTATATATATTGATAAGTTAGTTATATATACTGATAAGTTAGTATATATATTGATAAGTTAGTTATATATATTGATAAGTTAGTTGTATATATTGATAAGTTAGTGTATATATTGATAAGTTAGTTGTATATATTGATAAGTTAGTTGTATATATTGATAAGTTAGTTATATATTTTGATAAGTATGTAAGTTATGTATATATTAGTAAGTTAGTATATATATATGATATATATATATATATATATATATATATATATATATATATATATATATATATATATGTATATATATATATATATGTATATGTATATGTATATATATATATATATATATATATATATATACATAAGCACTAGTTAGCATTGGTTAGTATTATTTCTAGATTACCTTGACGATTATATCAAGGTAATGAGAGTGAGGTATCTTGGGTACGGGTACTAAATATCATGAGGTATATTAGTATGTTAGTTAGTATAGTATTGTTATAAGTTTAAATACATATTAGTGTATAGTGAGGTGTATGGGTAGTTAGTTATATGTTAGATATTGAATTACCTTGTGATACCAAGGTAATGTCAAGGTATTGGTTTATACTCAAGGTATTGAGGGATGCTCAAGGTATTTGCGTTTGGGTATCGAGATGAGTGTTTAGTAGTGTGATACCGCATTGGTGCAAAGCCAAGGTATCCACTTAGCATTAGTTTAGTTAGGAATAGTAAATACTGTTAAGTTTATATAAATATTATGATATTTTCTATCTAATTGCATTGTGTATCTTAGGATGCGGTATCTTGTTGGTTTTCTAGTATCTTAGAATAGCTTGTATGGCCTAGTTTCATAGCGTATTGACCTAATATGCAAGAGATTAGACTCATAACACCTAGAGATAGCTAGTTTGACCAAGTTTGACTAGTTTGGCATAGAGTTGACCTAGTTTGATTATTTTGACTTAGAAATGACTTTATGACCTAGAAGTTGACTAGTTTAATTTATTTTCATTCCAAACATTATATTAATGCAATATTCCATATATAAGTCTGTGTGAAACCAGTTCGGATACCATTTTTCATCATTTGCTCTGGACTACAGGCGAGTATATTCTCTGATAATTTCCATTATTTGATTACTACTATAATTCAAGTATTTAGAAATATTACTTTTGATTCTTGACACGATAGTACACGGATTGGTATTGTTATTGGATCGTCAGTTATGAGATATTACCTTGATTATTAAGATGGTATCGGATATTGTCCTTGTTGGTATTGGATAACATTAAATATTGTAGATCAAACATTGGATAAATTGGCTAGTAACATGTTATGATTCGATCCATCGTATCAGCCATGGCAGGGGAAATACCAGTTAAATATGTGATCAAGAACTATCGGCTAGTAGTATAATCATTGGGTACTAACTAACCATATAATTCACGTATGGTTGAGTTAGCTCCTTAGTGTAATAATTGAATCTTCCTGGCTGATCACATATTTAGTTAGTCTCTCAAAACACATAGTTATTGTAGATTCCATTATTCAGTTCATTGATTATCTTATTCTATTTATGACATTATAGTTCTTTTCTTCATTCTTGTACGCATTGATTATATTTTCTGTTGCTAGTATTGCATATTCTTTCATTGTTCTTGATCATCAGTTATATTCTTATCGTAGATAGCATTCCCTATTTTTACTGCTTTATAGTTTTTGTCAATTAATTGGAACTGCTATTGGGTTGTACTTCGCTCTATTCCTGACTGAAAAATATTTTTCCGAGGATCCGAGAGATTGGTGTTCGACATACTACAGACCTCAGCCTATACATGGTGCAGACTTGGACCCACTAGTTCTGGAGTGACTGTAGAGAGATTTAGCCGGATTCACTAGTTAACATAGTTAGTTCTCTTTAGCATTTTGGTACCAAATTTATTTTTGGCATATATTTGAGATTTGGATATTATTTCTATTTGTTGTTGTTATATTTTTAACTGCATAGTTATGTTAGACTTCTTTGATATCTTATTGTGCTTTAGAATTGTGATTGAGTATTGTGTTGAATTAAGTTGATTACACTCTTCATAGAGTTGAGATGTTATTGGAGGTTTATGCATTATTATGAGATAATTAGATAGTATAGTTGACCAAGACAGCGTTCTACCACCGATGCTGTGGCGTAGGCTGGACGTTGTTCCCGACTTGCATCCCTACACTGGGTGCAGATCGTGACACATTTTTAGTGGTGGCCCATGTAGGTCAGGTTTCACAAGTTGTGCGATGTCGTGGTAGTGCGACGACTTAGTTGTACTACTGCGAGCCTGCGATAGGATATAGGATATATGATATAAGATATTAGGATGAGAGGATACTCAATCAAAATTTTTTCAGAGATTCCTGGGATGATCCTTGAGAATATTGTTATAAATTTCAATTCAAATATTTTTCTTGTTTTCATCCGCTCTCACTCGTTGTTATTGAATTTAATTCTTGGTAAACCGATTGTTAAATTTAATTCTTGGTGTTCGTTGTTGAATTTGATTACATATCGAGATAAATTTTTACGAACTAAATTACGGTATTATCTGATGTCATATGTTGATGAGGACAGTGAGAAAGGTAAAATGTCTACTTTAGTTTTGGAGCCTAGAGTTTATCGTAGCCATATTAGCTGTCATGGCAAAAACGTAGGAACCTGATTTCGGATGCATATATCTTAGTTTTGAAATTTAGTATTTCTCGTAGCCATACCGGTTAGCGTGGTGAGGATTCTAGATGACATGATTATATAGTTGCGTACCTTAGTTATGGAATCTATTATTTATCGCAACTATGCTTACTGGCATGGCGAGGATTCTGAGTGTCATGATTTTGGACAGACGTGTATGATTATCAGTTTGTATCTTAAATTGGTTATTAAAGTATCATCTTAATACTTATCCACTCCTGTTATTTTAGGATTTTGTTCCATCATTCTTTAGCTTAGAAGTAGAGCCTTGATGTGAGTAGATAGGAGTATACCAGTATATGACTAGTGATGGGTATATCACCTGATATTGAGACTAGTGATGTGTTGGAAGCAATAAGTGGAAGAGTGTCTAGAAATTGTGTACAAAATGTACAGTAGGTAATGAGTGTCAGTGTGGAAGTTCATGAGTATCAGGAAATAAAAGCCTGAGTATTAGAAATTTTAATAGTGTGTCATGAGTTGAGAAATATCAAGATTGGTCATGAAAGATATGTAGTGTATCACTGATTAGTGTATCAGTCTGTGAAAGGTTTAAGGGGAGATATATATACATCAATAGAGATATAGAACCATGTGTCTCCCTTTGAGAGTGAAGTGAAACATGTGTATTATAGAAGTTAATAACTAGTGCAAGTGATCATGAGTTCTAGTGAGTGTGATGAGGTGATCTAATGATAAGCTAGTATCCTAGAACATTAAGGGCATATATTGAGTAGTTAGGAAGCTAGTGCTACTATATCAAGTGTGCTAGTATTTTTATATCAGGGATTAGTTGAATAATGTGCTAGTAACAGTAAGTACCTTGTGTGATAATATTGGATTGGTGTATCAGTTAATATGGACAAAAAAATATTTGGAAGTAATAGTACAAGTAATCCAGGCAGTAGAGGAGGGACATGAGTAACTTGGTATGAGAATGTCATCTAAAATGCATATGAGAACTGGTGCCTTGTATAGACAGTAACAAGATCCTATTGGGAGCCTTCAAGTTGGACAAGGATGTCTTGTTTACCTGTTTCTTCTACCATAGTATGATCTTGTTCATTATTTCTCGTCTTGTATTATATTCTCTATTTCTGGTTATAGTCATTATCAATTAATTGGAACTGCTATTGGATTGTACTTTGCTCCAATCCTGACTGGATATATTTTTCAGATGAATGGTTAGGGATGATGTGTCCCACTTACAATGAACCAACAGATAGAATGATACTTGAGGATGTAGTGCCAGATACTGAGGCCATTTAGATTTCCATATCTTGTAGTAGTTGTTTCTAGTTAGATTTTGGATTATATTATTATTTTGAGATCTTGGGTTGTGTTTAGATATTGAGTTGGACATGTGATGTATTGAGATTTGTATTTCTTTTCTTTCTATTCCATATCGTGCTTACATCTACCTTTAATTTTTATATGTGATTGAGTATTGACTACCCTTTGTTATATCATCATATTGCTCCTTTATTTGGAGTTAAGATGGCATGGCAGGTATTATATATATTATGTGAGAATTAGATAGTATAGAAGACCGAGACAACGTTCTACTGTCGATACTGCAGTGTAGGATGGACGTACCCATGTACTCGTGCCCCTATACCGGGTGTGGGTCGTGACAAGGCTGACCCATGCACTCATGCGCCGGAAGTGGGTCAACCCTTAAAGCCTTCCCAAACCCACTTGGATGCCGCAGTTGCACTTGATCCAAGTCGGGGAGCGAATACTGTGATGACAGACCCATGTGCCCAGTTTGGCTGCATGCATAAATTGGGTCCATCTCACATCGAGTCTTCCACTTATGATCCGGTTGCAGTTTCTGCGAAATAACGGGGTCAGGGAGAAAACCTTCCACTTTTACCTCCATACGCATGGGTTGCCTGAGCACATAAAATGGGTGTGAAAGTGAAGCTTCCATCGTCTAATTTACGCAACGTGATTAGTCACAAGCATAAGATGAGAGAAGAAATCATCGCACATGACGTGTCCCCTTATGAAGACACATACGCCAGTATCATCATAAATTATTGATGCACTAAGATATTAGTTCCTCCAACCATACAGTCGGTGTTACAGCGATTGTAACCTGCGGCACCAACCCGACGACATCCTAGGAAATAACTATGAGATGAGAAGGAATTGCCCATGTTGCTCAACATGGAGGTCTCCTCATATGAAGTTCTTGAAGAAAAGCTCACCTAACCTAAGGGTGTCGGTCAGCACATCATGAAGCCATCTGCGGGGTAGCAAACAGGCACCTACTGTAGGGGTATTCCAGGGCTCGCGCTCGAAAACAAGAACTGTGGGTGGCCATGCCCTCCCAACTGAGGTTGTCCTCTGGTGTTCCATTTTAATACATCCTTCTGAGAGAACAGTGAATCTCCACAAATGGATGATAGCTTAACAGGGGGTAGACATACCTTCCAGGATGAGCCCGCAATAGAGACTATGGGTGGCAATCCTTCAAATAATAAAAGTGACGCAACACTGCCTATTCTCCCTGAGGACAATAAGACTCAGACATCTGAGGGGGAAAGTAAGGTGTGCACCTTCCCATCTACCTCTTTCTACGTAATACTAGTGTACATGGCAGGAGAAGAGCATGACGCATGATCTAGTAACCAGAAACACCTTCAGGCAATCGAAGCCATGATACAGACGCTAAGCACCTTGATGCAGACTGTGACTCATGCAATGTTGGAACTCCAAGAAAACTTGGTCCTGACACAGCCACGGACCCAGCCCGAACAAACCTAGAGCAGAGGACCAAAGAGGAATCCGGCATGCCTGATCCGGCTCCATATATCGCAAGCAGCCAGAGCATATCTCGATCCTCTGCAGCTCTTCTGTCAAAAGATATCTAGGAGACTCTTAGGGCCTTGTATGATCGCGTTGATACTCGAGATAATCAAGATAGGTTCCAAAGATTTGGGATCCGGTAACCCTATCCTCTCGAGTGGGATAACATGGTATACCCTCCCAAATATAAGCCACTATCTCTGACTCCATTTGACGGGAAGACGTCACCCCGATAATAGATGAGATACTTCCATTCCATAATGGGCCACTTATCTCTGTATGGCATCTTACTCGCCAAGTTGTTCGTCAGAGCACTATCCGGGGTCGCTTTTGAGTGGTTCTGTAGCCTCCCCGATAAGTGCATCTCGTGCTTTAAGGATCTGAAGTCCCTCTTTCACATCTGATTCTATGAAGGAGGAATGGATATGACTATGTTCTCCCTAATGGACATCACCAGAAGGGATAGAGATTTGGCACGAGAATATATTTAACGTTTTCAACATGCGGCATTAAAGTTGCCTAACGGTATCCCCGAATCCATGCTGATGGACATGTGTCGAAAGAACCTCTTACCATCAGTAAGACTCTGGACGACATCCATCCCATTCAGTGACTTGACTACATTTATCATATATGCCGCTGCTGCAGAAAAAAGCACGAAAGAAGCCCAATTATTGGGATTTCAAGCCTTCAGCATTGAGGATAAAGGAAAGCGCCCTTCACCGCCAGCAAAAATCATGAAAGTAAGGGAAAGCAAGCCATGGTGGTCAATTTGTCCAAAAGTCTGACCTCGTCCGCCATAGGGACGATGGAGCCATCGAAGTCAAAGGAGACTTATTCTTTTGACGATGATGATGTCATAGAGATCTTTGACGTATTGATGAAGGGCAACAAGCTCTGAATACATGACATCAAATACCTCGATAAAGCAGACAAGGTTGACAAATCCAAGTATTGCCACTACCATCGATATGTCCATCATGCCATACGAGATTGTTATATATAAAAAAGGCACATACAATGGTTAATCACCTCCAAAGCTCTCACTTTGGACTTCGAAGACAAGACAGTCACTACAAACATGGTATCCCTCGAACTCGGCATATTCATGACAACAAAAGCCCAAGATGGTATCGTTCCCATACCTAGGACAATAATGGAGGTCGTTAACCTCCCTCTAGCCCAAACAGACGGTTTGGTTCCCCTTACTACTCCAAGAGGCAAAGTCATGTGGGTTCATCCATACCTCGTCTCGGACGTGACACAGTCGACAGTACCTCATGCTTCCAAATCCAAGGCAAAGAAGACCAAGCCTGTCACATGGTCTCCCCATTAAACAGACAAAGCTCTCGCTGGCATAACCATATCGGGCCTAACTAATCAATATGGCTACAATGCCCCCAACGACTGTATACCTCCAACGGTTGCACCTATTGCATCCGATCCGGGTCCATCCCAGTCTCCTATAGTAGACAGACAAAAGCAGAAGGAGACACGCTTTGACAAACCCCTGAGAAAAGGCGTAGCTTAAGGGTTGGAAAATTCTTATAAATTTGATATATTGGCATAGCTGACCAACACTCCAGCAAAGTTATCATACTTCGAGCTCCTTCGTCTCTCCAAAGAGACTCGTGATGCTCTAAGTGAGGCATTGCAAAATGTTGACTCTTATTTGGCCCAACTCAAGCTACCGACCAAGAATCTCGCAGCGTATTCCTACTGCAACAGTGTGATAGAGGCGATTCCGAATATCATATTCTCTCAACAGGACATATTGTTAAAGAGTAATAGGTATAATCATCTCCTATATTACACAGGGTAGATCTGAACCATTCATGTGGACCGGATGCATATCGACCCCAGATCATCCCTTAGCATTATCCTACAAAGTTTGTTACAGACCTTGGGGATCCCGATACATCGGCTGGTAGCCACCAATACCACTATCAGCAACTTCGACGCTTGGAGAAGCTACCCTATGGGCAAGATTTACTTGAAATGCCAAATCAGTGATCTCCAAAATAGGGTGACGTACTATGTCATCGACATAGATGTGTCCTACAATATCCTGCTAGGACGTCCTTGGATACTCGAGTATATGAGTTTTCCATCCACTCTCTACCAATGCTTGAAGTACGTCAGCGAAGACGACATCGGCAAGACAGAGTTTTACTCGACTCATAAAGAAGGGAGTCTCTTTTGCCTAGACGAAAGAGTGCTAGCAAGCGTTCGACGACATTAATAAGTATCTCACAAACTCCTTGGTGTTGGTGGCTCCAATCGTGGGAAAACCCTTCTTGCTCTATGTCCGTGCAATAGATTATTCCCTTGGCACTCTTCTTGCCCAGAATAACGACGAAGGCTATGAGCATGCTATCTACTATCTCAGCAGAATAATGATCGGTATAGAATATAGGTATAATTTTTTCGAGAAGGAGTATCTTACTCTGGTGTTTGCTATCCAAAAGACCCACCATTACTTAATAGGGTAGACCATCCATGTGATCTCTTGAGTTAACCCCATAAGAGTCTTCATGACCAATCTTGGGCAATTTTATTGTCACCTTATGACATGGTATTTGTGCCACATAAGGCTGTCAAGGGCCATGCATTGGCCGACTTCCTGGCAGCTCATCCGGTGCCAGAAACTTCAAAAATCTACGATAAAATCCTCGATGAAGTGTTAGAATCTAACACAATCTCGACAGAATTATTCGTTTGGCAAATATTCTTCGATGCTGTATTCAGAACAGGGCCCTAAGGCAATATCATTGCTGGAGTAGGGATAATGCTGATCTCTCCCGATGACCTAGTCATCCATTATGCATACTCGTTGACGGAACTATGTTCCAACAATATGGCAGAATACAATGCTCTCATCATTGGGCTTCAGTTGGCTAAACAACTAGAGGTTGATTACCTAGAAGCTTATGGTGACTCTAAATTAATAATCAGTGAAGTCTGTGGCGAGTACGAAGTCTGCCATGAGGATTTACTCCCTTACCACCAAGCGACCGTCGATATAATTTCCACTTTTACATAGTTCATCATAGAACATATATCCCGATTGTAAAATATCGAGGCTGATGCACTCGTCGGCCTCACTACTTCTTTAGCAACTCCAATCAAAACCTACCTATTGATGACAATGGTGGGTCGAGAGCTGGTTTGCCCAAGGAATAACTCGTGCTTAAGTCTAAGCCACTCTATGGACGTAGATACCAATTTTAAAGAATGGAGAATCCATTTACGGATTATGCTATTTACGAAATCATTCTGGACGACCCGAAGGAGGCCAATTCTGCTAGAAGATGCTCCATTAGGTTCTACTACGATACAACTACTAAGATGTTGTACCTCCATGCCTATGATGGGCTCCTGCTATGATGCCTATCAGACACAGAAGCAAAGAAAGCTTTCGATAAAGCTCATGATGGTGTTTATGGTTCTCACCAATCTGGACCTAAGCATCAATATCACCTCCGACGCATGGGCTATTATTGGCCAACGATGGTGGCAGATGTCATCAATTATACGAAAAAGTGCAAGATATGTCAAATCTTTGCCGACTTTATTCACCAACCCTCGGAGTTCCTATATACATCCATTGCGTCTTAGCCGTTCGAAGCCTGGCGTATGGACATCATAGGGCCGATCAGTCCACCTTCGTTTAATGGGCACCACTTCATCTTGGCTATCACAGACTACTTCTCCAAATGGGCAAAATTTGTTCCGCTCGCAGAAGTGAAAATATCATACATGATCATTTTTCTTAAACATTATGTCATCTACCACTTTGGCTTGCCTCACAAGATCTTTTACGACAATGGTTCACAGTTTGTAAGTCATGCTTTCTTTCGATTTAGCGATAAAAACTGAATCCAAAATATAGCTTCAACCATCTATAATCCAACAATAAATAGATTTGTCGAAACATTCAACAAAACAATTATCAAGCTCCTTAAAAAGTTTGTTTCTACCAACAAACGTGACTGAAATAAGAAGCTGGGAGAATGTCTATGGGCCTATCGTACAACAGTCAAAACCCTGACTGGCAGCACGTCGTTCTCCTTAGTCTACGGAAGCGAAGATGTACTTCCTTTAGAGATCCGAATTCCTTCTCTCTGGGTAGCCCTTATCCACCAGCTAACTGCTGATGATAACCATTGTCGACGTCTATAAGAGTTGGAGGCACTTGACAAAAAATACCTCTTGGATCAATAACGCATTGAGCTATATCAAGCACGACTTTTCGGGGCCTTTAACCAAAAGGTGAAGGAAAGCACATTTTAAGTCGGCGATCTCGTCCTAACCGTGAGAAGACCGATGATCATGACCCACAAGAAGGCAAGAAAATTATAACCAAACTGGGAGGGTCCCTTTGTAGTAGAAATGGTCTACTCTAGTGGCGCATACATGCTTGCTAAGCCTAATGGTGACTTGCTTATAATGCTAATCAACGATAAGTTCCTAGAGAAATATTATGCCTAAGTTTGGCGCACAAAAAAATACCATTTCCATCCCTAGTAGAGGGAAATAAAAGTGTAATGTGCACACCTGATATCTTCCCTAGCAAATTGTTTCTATCTGTATCAAGCGGACAAATATGTTATCCGTACTCGGGAGTCCCAAGCGCACAATGGGTAACAGATCCACAAAACTTCTCTAAGGAAAATGGTTCACGTCTACATCACCTCCGAACTATAAGCCGTTCTTTCCATCAAAAGAAGGCAGTCACGTCCATACTACCTCTGACTCGTCCCTTTTTTTATTATCTCCATAAAATCTTTACATAGCAAGTAGTTCACGTCCATATCACCTTTGAACTATGAGCTTCTTATTTTTTTCAGTAAAAGAAAGCAGTCATGTTTATACTAACTCAGACTCGTTTTCTTTTTTCTCCACAAAATACTTCACCATGGTCATACTCATCTACAAGCAAATGTACTTGACTACCAGTTTTGTGCCAAAGTATCCCTACAATCACAAATGATGTTCCCACCGAACTTCCTTAATGGAACTACTATAACCTATTACGTTCATACTACCTCTGATAGGGCTTGGTGTTATTGCCGTTATGATGTTATGCTATATCCATACTACCTCAGGTATAATACTTACAGCCACGATACCCACAATAAAAAGAAAATTTCTAAACAGGAAAGAAGGCAAAATTTTAATTAATATTCAAGATCAAAAGTACATATGGAATTCTATTACATTTAAGGACTTTTCATTAATTTTCAAGATCATAGGTACATTTGAAAAGAAGGAGACCCCTCTATATTGTTTCTGGTACCAACACGTGTAAAGCTGATAGCTCAACGCATTCTGGGATATCACTTCAGCAAAACTCCTTAGTACAAGATGCAGTACATGAAAAAGAATCCATACTGATGGATAGCAAGGGGGTTTGCAACATATAGCTGAGCCTACAAACCCAACTCTGTCGTGTAAAAGGACGCGAATAAAAATTCTAGTTGGGATAACTAGCCCTATCTCTTCCACATATATGCGATGCCAGGACTCGACCCGAGATTAAGCCATCGCATCTTGTCTGCATACGGGGAATAGCTAAAGTGATCTAGGTTGGAAGATTACAGACAATCGTTCGGGTAATATGTTTGTTCATCACAAACAACAGTAACTATGATATCGTTCCATGCTCCATCATGACCCAACCAATCCGAGGAAGTCCCTGCAAGATGAGCACAGACAAAGTAAGAATATTTGAAGACAAGTATCAAGAAAATCATGCACCAAAAGGCCAGATGGGCCAAGCAGAAAAAATGGTTCACACATGCGCTGAAGCAGCCTATGCGCCTATCTCCTCCATTCTTCTGTTCATAGTATTCCAAACTTAAAACTAACAAAGTTTAAGTTTTAGAAACTTTGAAGGGGGTCTTGTATAAGCATAAAAAATCTATAGCATACGCAAACAGTAATCAAGAGCCATGCGTCACAGTGATCAAGACCCATACGCCAAAGTAATCCAGATCCATATGCCATCCACTACATAAGTAGTGTTCCCATGTGCCAGTAGTGCCATGTGCCACTACTACTCCAGTCCAGTGTTCCCATGTGCCAGTAGTTTCATGCACCACTACTACTACAGTCCATTATTCCCATTTGCCAGCAGTACTATATGCTACTACTACTCTAGTCCAGTGTTTCTATGTGCCAGCAGTGCTATGCGCCACTACTTCTCTAGTATTCCTATGTGCCAGCAGTGCCATATCCCACTACTATCCCATTGGTCTCTATGTGCTGGGCGGACGTATTCTCAAAGTACAATTAAAATTATTATGACATATGTTACGAGCATTATGGGAATCAGCAATCCCAGATCAGAATGACCATACGGTAGCCTATTACAACATCCCCCACTATATGGCTGCATAAGATGCACGCGTCATGCACGTAAGGCTTTCTCAAACCTATAAATAGTAGGCATCTTCCACACATAGAGAGGAGGAGCATAAAGATAAAGGATATGAGAAGAAGATAGAAGCATCGCAAGGGACACCCGTTGAGTCGTATACTCCAGCTACATGAAGTCTCGTCAACCTCCTTAGTCCCCGATCGTCAACGGAGTAAAGGAGCCGTTGTAGTGCCCGATCTCCACCGTCGTACTTACCCAGATTCTTATATTTTTATTGTACTTAGACTCTATGCATTAAAGATTCTTTTGTACTATTTTTTAATTTCCAATCAATAAAAAAGTTTGTTCAACTTTATCCCAAGCGTTGATTTGGCGATGTCAACATCTTCAACTTTATTCATTGAGAATTAGGGATTTTGACTTTCGATGTTGTATATAAGAAGAACGATACAAGATACAAGATAGTCTAGAGATTAATAAATATATACAAGATGATACAAAGGGGAGGAGAATTAAAAGTGGGAGTAGAAGTAAAATTTTCAAGTTTTCTCTCATAATTTGCGGGGGAGCATTTGGTATCGCGTCTTACCATATTTGTATTGATGTATCGGTCATAGTTTGTCAATTATAAAAATAGAAGAAATTGTTGGCACAAGCATGTCACGGTCAATTTAATTTTTACAATCGATAAAATCCTGATAGAAAATATATATATAAGTACAAACTGAAGACTGCTATATTGAAGACTGCAACAATCCAACAGTACAAGATTTACAAAGACCGCAACAGAAGATTTTTTATTTCATTTTGGTATATGTATTTGAATTTTATTTTGAGTATATATATATATATATATATATATATATATATATATATATATATATATCAAGTCATACTGGCATTAGGAAGCTCAAACCTATGCCTGATTCAAACCTAATATTTAGGCCACAAAACTAAGTCCACAAAATGACCCAAAAACCTAGTCAACATGGACTGAACTATTCTTATCTAGAGAGACAGAGTTCGGACCGAACTCAGGCCCCCCAGGATCCAGTCTTTCAATATTGTCTTAGTGTTCCCTAAGATTAGGGTACAACATTTAAATTTATGAACGTTGGGCACCGAACTCTGGTCGAACTTGGTTCAAAAATATCCTATAAATAGAGATAAAATTCTGTCATTCCAAATCACTCAATTTTATTCAATCATCTCTTCTCTTTCATATTCTTTATCTGAGATACAATCATCACATTCCCAAGAGCAACTCTCATAGCCTTTTAGTGCCAAGTGTGATCTCGGTTAAAAGTCTCGAAGAGTTGTAAAAGCTTGGAAATCAAGTTTTGGTTTAAGTATTTGAAGTTAGCGAGTATTTTTGATCAAAGATCGTAGCTGTAAGAAGCAAGCCTTTAGATCAAAGCTTGTGTTGTAAGCTATTTCACAAATAGTGGATTAACAACGAGCAGTGTTCTCGAGACTGGATTAGTCCTCTACGAGGAAAACCAATATACATCGCGGTGTTAGCATTTGTGATTTCTTACTTATCATTTACTTTTGCTTAATTATTCTGTACTCATTGCATATTTTTAACTTATCCGCATATATTTTTTAAAGTTGGTAATTGCCTTAAGTTTTAATTGGATTATTCTCACAAACTATGGTCACCCCCTCCCTAGAGTTGCCATAACGGCCCCTCATTTAGGAGAAGAACTTCTGCACGCCCAACCTTCGATGTCTCAGGATAGTTCAGGTTACTGCCCATATCTGAGTACCTAGGGAAGCCCACAAAGATGTGGGTCCGTATATTATTGTTTACTGGTGAGTTGAACTATCCCACTCACCTAAACCAACACTTATAGTCATGTGAGCAACATCTATTTAATATGATCTTTCTATTAGGGACTAGCATCAATTGCAGTTAATGTTCATAAGGTACAATAAAAGAAATAAAACATGTTATATCACTCTAAATATAAAATTTTACCTATAGCTAATTTATCGTACCTGCATAAGATACATGGTATAATACTTACCTCTCTTGCATAAAATAATCGTTAGCATGCATCCTGTCTATATGGGTCATTGGTGCTGTCCTGCACTACGAAGGATGCTTACATGGTGTTGTAATGCATATCTTAAGAGTAGGAAGCTAGTCTCATTAAAAATCCCGCATACCTCATGCCTATAAGTACATTCAAATATTTTTCCTAGGTCGAAGCAGTCCCCGATGCCTCGGGGTACCATTCAAGGTAACTTACAAATCCTTTGCGCAAGTTGCCCATGACCATGCAAATATATAATAAGTTTTACTATAAACACATGCATAGATGTACAGTATGGGTTATCCTACCAGGGGTTTTAACCCAAATTCTTATAACTAAACGAAGTATTACATTAGATAGTTTACATAATATGATTAACACAAGTTTTCTATTCAATATAAATTTACATTAAGATACATTTATGCTTCTTATTGTTTATTATTTGATTGTTAATAAGCACATAATTTTGTTCTTGAAGTTAATTTACATTCACCTTTTATAAGTATTTTTGTTACTTAAGTACCACCAAGACGTGATAATATAAGTATTCAACGTACTTCTAATTACCAAGCAGGTCCTAGTTCTTCTCGTTAATTTCTTGCTAGTTATCAAGAAGAATATGTATTAGATAAAGATAATCATCATGATTATAATGATAATGATAAGATAGTGATAATAATGGTAATGATGAAAATGAAAATAGTGATAATTTAATTAAAATCTAAATAATGGTTTTGATAATAATGTCGATAATTCTATAACTCATGAATTATTTGTCAAACAATTATTTGATAGTTGTTCTAAATTTAGAACTTTTATAATTGATATAATAATTTAACACAGTTTTACTTATTTATCTAGTGGTATGAACAACTCTCAAGAAATTATATATGTTGGCCCAATTTGGTCATGGTCAACTTTATTTTGATAATCGACAAAACCTTAATTTGATATGACTCAATACGGTGCAACTAGACCATCACATAAAGATATTGTTGCTCTGCTCACAAGACAAGAATGCTACATTTTGGTCGTCTAGTCTTTTTATTTTCGTTATGTATTTAAAATTTATTTTGAGTCTAGGATTTATGTAAGTTGAAGTCACACTAGCAACTAGATGAGCTTATATCCACTCAAACTAGCCAACATAAAACTGGTCTACTCAATTAGCCCAAACCCAAAAAATTGTCCAGAACCATTCTGGAATCACAGAGATACCTGACCGAACTTGGCCCCTATTACCTAGTATTCTTGGTTTCTCATTCCTCCAGGAGAGTAAGGTGCCAACGTTCATATTTTTGAACGTTTGGGGACCGAACCCTGCCCCTGTGAGACAATAAAGTTATATTAAAAAATAGACGGCTTGCGCATGTGTGTGCATATAACGCGCAATGGAGAGCTAATAAGAGGAAGGGACGCTACGGTGCCATGGCCGCGGCCAAAGCGCCTTCGATTATAGTGCAATAAACTGTGGGCCAATAGCAACGCAGAAGTTTTATACAAAGGTGCCTTGAACAGTTAGGGAAATACGGTGTTGTTTTACTACTAATCACAAGTTTTATGTTCAACGTAGTATTCATACTAGAAATTATGATCAAGGATTAGAAACCTTCCCCTCCAGGCAAGCCAGCAACAGGAGCAACTTTAGGCATTTGCAACTCCTTTGGAAATATTACCCGAATGGTACTTCTTTCCAGTATTTCAAATACTCCGTACAGTACCCAACCGAACTCGGTCAACCTACTAGCCTATAAATAGCCAAGCATTCCACACCATTTCAATCATCTCTCACTTGCAATCCTTTATACATTCTGAGCTATAAACCTTCCCTATCTCCAAGAAACAACTCCCTAGGCCTTTTAAGTGCTAAGTGTGGTTTCGGTTAGAAGTTTGTTTGAGTTATAAATCTTGGTAATCCAAGTTTCGTCTTTCATTTTGAGTATTGAAGTCAGTGTATTCTTTGAATCAAAGCAAGTGGTTGTAAGAAGTTGGCGTACCCTTCAGATCAAAGCATGTATTATACGCTATTCATTCAGATAGTAGATTAACACTGGACAAGAGTTCTTGGGACTTGACTGCCCTCCACAAGGGATACCAGTATGCATCATGGTATTAGTGGATGTGACTTCTTACTCTTCACCTATCTCTTTATTACTTGCTGAATTTTTGTGTTAGTAGTTAGTATTAGATTATTAGGATTTTATTAGAGTAATTATTGTTTCACTCTATTTACCCCCCTCTAGAGTTGCCTATAATTGGTATCAGAGCAATGGCTCTTAAATAGGACCCACATGAGTAGATCTATAGAAACCATCAAATCTATTTATGTCATCAATGGTGAAGGTTAATCCACAAATAGTCTACCCCTATTTGACGAAACTAATTACACATATTGGAAGACTATATCAGCTTTTATCTTAAATCTCTTGATTTTGATTTATGGTGTATTGTTATAGATGGTTATAAAAAGCCTGCTAAGATAATTATAGATTGTGCTCTTGTTGATAAACTACATGACAGGTACACTGAGCTTGAAAATAAAACAATCAAGTCTTGATAAAAAGGCTATAAATACTTTATTTTATACAGTAAATAAAACTTAATTCAATAGAGTCTCTATATGTGCTACTTCTTACGATGTTTGGAAACTTCTTGTGGTCACTCATGAAGGAACTTCACAACTGAAGAAATCCAAAATAAGTAGATTGACACCAGAATATGAGGCCTTCAAAATTAAGCCTAATAAGACTATTACACAAATGTTTACACGTTTCCTTGATATTTTTAAACCTCTTGCTTCTCTTGGCAAGGAATATAACAATCTTGAAAAGATATACAAGCTGCTTTGAAGACTCAACAAGAACTTAAATCTTAAAGCAACGACGATCCTAGAAAAAAATAACCTCACAGTCGTGACTCTTGAGACACAGATAGGATAGTTGAGAACACAAACTTTGTCTCAAAGTGCAAGAAGAATCAACATCCAATAAAAATCTATTGCACTCAAAGCACATCATAAAAAGGTCTAACTATAAAACTAAAGATAATGCTTCAAATGATGAGGAGTTGGCCCTAATCTCTAGGAATGCCAAAAGGTTTTAAAAGTTTGAGAAATCAAAATAAAATAAGGACTACAAAGATGAATAAGCTATATACTACAACTACAAGAATACATGCCACATAAAGAAGGAGTGTTCGACAATAAAGAAGAAAAATTGCTATAAATGTACTAGCAAAGGATTGTTATCCCACATATATGCAAACACGAGCATATGGCATGAAAGTGAGACAAGCGATTCCGAAGAAGAAGAAGTAAGTCCTTGTAATATTGTAAACCAATGCCTAATAACATTGAAAAATAAGGTAACAACAAATCCTCTTTATGAAGACATTTCTTATGATGAACTTTCTGATGCTTTCAGTGATCTCTTTAAAGACAACAAAAAGCTTAGAAAGAAATACAAGCATGCTAAGAAAGAGATTCAATCACATAATCTTGAGATTGAAAGACTTTCATCCTTATTGAATGAGATAACCTCTTCTAGTGACACGAATGAATTTGTTCTTTGAAATTAAGTTTTTATAATGCTCTTGAAAGTATTGAAAAGAATAAATAAGAGTATGCAAAACTTAATGGAATCTATGAGTCAGAGAAGAAGAAATATAACATCGCTACACAAATAATAGATGCACTTATTGCTAAATACAATAAAGTTTATGACACCTCTAAAAAGTTAGAGACTAGATTGGGAAAATAGGTAGTACAACCTATAACTTAATCTAACACAAGACACATGACTAGGATATGCAAAGATGGACACAATTGTAAGACTATCATCAAAGAAATTGGTAAGAGGCTTGCCAGATATCCCTTTTAAAGAGGGCATGGACTGTACCGATTATGAAAAGAATAATCAACCAGATACTCTTTTAAATTAATAAATATTGTAAGTACCTCTAGACCTCTTCAACTCTTATACATGGACTTATTTGGACCTAGTATAGTCGCCAGTCTTGAGATATACCTTTTTAATTATTGAAAAGGGTTTCGTGATTACTCGTATCTGAAGGAATAATGAAGGTGAATTAGAAAATGCATATTTTAAAAGTTTTTATGATTCAAATGAATTTTTTCATAAATTTTCTTGTCCTAGAACTCCTCAATAATATGGTGTTAGAGTCATGTTAAATCAGTTTAATCTTCCAAAATACTTTTGAACATAAGTTGTAAGTACAATATGCCATATTTTAAATAGTGTTCTGATTTGACCTATATCGAAGAAGACATCCTATGAACTTTGATTTCGTGATGCTTTTTATGTTTTTGGTCGTAGATGCTTTATTTTGAATACCAAGAATAACTTGGGTAAATTTGATTCTAATGTTCATGAAGGAAATTTTCTTGGTTATGCTACTAATAGTAAATATTTTTTGGTTTTCAATAAGAGTTCGTAAATTGTTAAGAAATCTACAAATATTAACTTTGATGAGCTTAATAGTCAAGTACCAAGTGACAATGATGATTAAGATGTCAGAATAAAATCCAATAAAGAATTAGCCCCTGAAGATACATCAACTAGTATAAGCTATCTAGAGTGTTTGCCCAAGAAGTAGCAATTTACGACCGATCATCCAGAAGAATTGAGCATAGGTGATCTATCCAAGGGAGTAGGTACTCGTCTGCTAGCAAAAATATTATTGCCAATATTGCTTTCATTTCATAAATAAAACCTAAAAATATTAAAGAAGCTTTCACACATAAATTTTGGATTTTTTCTATGCAAGAGGATTAAACCAGTTTAAAAGAAATCAAGTTTGGGAACTTGTTCCTAGACCTAATGATTATCCGATAATTGATACCTAATAGAAATAAACACAGTGAGGATGGAAAAGTTATACGTAACAAAGCATGTCTCGTAGATAAAGGTTATAATCAGGAAGAAGGCATTGACTATGACAACACATATACTCATGTTGTGAGACTTGAGCCCATTCTTATGCTTTATGATTTTGCTAGTTTTATAATTTTAAACTTTTTCAAATAGATGTAAAAAGTAATTTTCTAAATGGTTCTATAAAAGAATTATTTGTTGAATAATCCCATAGTTTTGAAGATTTTAAATTTTATAATCATGTTTTTAAGTAGCATAAGGCTCTTATAGACTCAAACAAGCTCCACGTGCTTGGTATGAAAGCCTCAATTCCTTTCTGCTTAAAAATAGTTTTTTAATAGGGAAAGTCGGTTTGTGGTATTCCAAAACCACATCCTTTGACCTTATAGGTTATTCAGATACTGATTTTGTTGGATGCAAAGTTGATCGTAAAAGTACCAAAGACACATGTCATTTCTTAGATAAAGCGTTAGTCTCTTGGTTTAGTAAGAAACAAGATTTTATTGCATTATCAATTACTGAAGCTGAATATATAGCTGCAGAACGTTGTTGTGCACAAATGTTATGGAAGAAACAGACATTAGAAAACTATAATTTGTTTTATAAGAATATTCTCATATACTGTGACAATATAAGCATCATTAATCTCATGAAGAATCCTATATGTCACTCACGCACTAAACACATAAAAATAAGACATTATTTTCTACGTGGTCATCAGCTACATGGAGATATATGCTTACAATTTGTTGACACTAAACATCAACTGGTTGACATTTTTACTAAACCCCTAGACGATGATCGCTTCAATTTTATACATCAATAACTGGGGATTCTAGATTCAACGATTGTTTAAAAATACTAAAATTTTGGAACATAGGAACCAAACTCGGATAGAAGTCGGTCCTTGACCGAGCTCAGGCCGAACTAGCATCCCCTAGGTTCCATTTCTTTCCATTCTCTTTCATCCAAAACCGAACAACAGCTATCCGCTTCATCTTCCTCCTCCAAAAAACCTAGAAAACTCAAACTGTAACCCTAAGATCTCCTTTCTCAAGCATTTCAGCCCTTTAAACTGCAGATTTAAGCACATCTTGTTGTTCACTTCCAAATTTCAGCATTCTTTTGAAGTATAACTCTTCTTTTCTCTTCAATTTTTCTCCATGGCCATATGATTATTTAATAGGGTTAGTAGGAAGAAGAGAAGAGCTGATGGAACCTCTTCATCAAATTGTCCACAAGAGGAAATACAACATTCATTGGTCATCCCACCTATACCCAAAGAGGATAATTTCGATGGGCTTCTCTTTAGGACCCTAGAAATATCTGTTGAATGGTATGGCAATATCTGCAAGAGAAATATCTATTCGGAAAATCTAATAAGCTTTACTATCTTTCCCGAATACTTATCCAATTTTTGGGATCTTTTCCTTGAAGAACTTTGTCTACTAGAAATAGTATCTACCTCAATGTTATTCAACATGTTCTATTATAACTTAACTTTTGAGTATGGTACAATTTAATGATGACGATTGTAGAAGCATAAAAAATTTGAAGCCAAGCACCCTCAAAATGAAGGCAGGCCGTATAGAGCCTATGCACCGTCGAAATAAAGACAAGCCGCATAGCCTGCAAAATTTCTGTCTTCGACAGAATCTCATGCGGCTCAAACAACTATGGAGTTAGGTTCCACATAAGATTTGCTTACACAACATTTAAAGCCTGTCATAAAGTTCTAACATAGTACTTATTGCCCTGAACGCTTTGCGAATCATGAAAGAGACGGCACCACACAAAAAGATAAAAAGTTATGTCAACACATTAGTGACTTTGTCAGGTGTGCAGTGCTACGTGTTCACTCGTATCTGGCTACGATGGTATGCGGCCTCGATGCCATGCGGCTAAAGTCTCCATCAGACCTAGACCATAGAGAGCACGTATGCGGCCTCAATACCATATGGCCAAAGTGTCCATCAAACCCTTGCCAGATGAGAGCAAGTATGTGGCCACGACCCCATGTGTCCAATACGACCGTCAGTTTGCAAGATTTTTTTGTTATAACTGAAAAGATCTTCATACAATCATTGATGACTACGTTTCCACTTGACCAAGTCACGAACATAATAGGTTAAAAATAACCCCGAGATCTTATCAACTGCATAACCCAACCGAGGCTATGTGGCAGCCAGCCCGTGGTATGCGTCTACAATTGCAACCGTGTTCTAATGAAGCAGCCCCATGCGGCCACCAAACAGAGGCACATAACTGGCACATATAGTTCGTCAGTATAATGGTTATATATAGTGGAGTTGTATACCCACACACACACAGAGGGAGGCACATACGCACAAAAGAGACACTTCATGAAAGCATTCGCATTCCCTCGTCGGACCGTCAATGGACTAATGGAGCCGATGTAGTGCTCAATTTCCATCGTCACACTCCCCAGAATCAAAAATATTGTACTTATACTTTCTGTTTAGGATTTCTTTGTATCCTTTTGTTTGTTAAACAATAAAGCTTGTCCAAGCTTGAATCAATAGAAAATAAGGTCGCGACTCTACTGGGGACTAGTCTTATCCTCTGATGAGAAGGTCATGATGCAGTCCGATACGGCGAAGATGGATTTGACCCAGAAGATGCTGGTTATACGCTTTGACCAACAAGCTTTAGAAGAAATGCTTTCCGAGGGCAGTGTGAGTCCTTCGCCAAGGCTAGCAAAGCCTAAAAAATTCGTAGGATATGGGTAGCAAAGGAAGCTACGCCTCGCCCAAAGCATGCACTCCCTATCTCTCTTCCTGTTGTTGAGGATGCACATCATGCGTCTATCCAGGCCGTCCCTGTCCATACGGTAGCCGCATCTAAGGAGAAGACCGCTCAGCACTCGAGCTCTGGCAGAGAAAAAATACTATGATACTAGAAGCATGGGTGTTGATGCAGGGTCCATGCACCTACATCAAGGGACACAAAAGAAGAAGCATGTGACATTGAATTCCAAGCACAGGAGGACAGCTGCATGCGGCCCTGATGCTAACAAGAGTTCTGCTTTCGACAGAATCTTATGTGGCCCTGATGCTAACAATAGTTCTATTTTTGACAGAATCTCATATGGCCCTAATGCCGACAAAAGTTATCTTTGACATAATCTCATACGGTACTGACTCCATGCGCCATACTAAAAAAAGGAAACAACGTAAAATTAGACTCCTCGTACTATGCACCATCGTATTCTAGCACGAGGAAGTCTAGAGCAGTGCTAGCTCGCCAAGCTCAGATAACTGCTTGTTTGGATGACCGTCAATATGCACCGCTAACTGTAATGCGTGCCCCTAGCGGAAAGTTGTACAAGATTGACCCATGCGCCCAGCCCTTAGTAGCACAGAGATAGGGGCAGTTTTAAAAGTCTTCCACTCACGACTTGGGACAAGTTCTTGTATGAATCCTATGTCAGGGAGCAAAAGCAACACCTACACAACAATGCGCTCGGTCTATCCGCTTATAAAGAGGGTGTAAAGGTGAATTATCTCTCACCTGACATATGTGATGTCATAAATCACAAGTGCAAAGCGAGGGAAACAACAACGACATGTGAGATATCCCCTCCAGGGCACTATTGTGCCAACATTGTCATTAACTGCTGCTGTGTTGATATAGAGGTACCTGTAAATAGGCTGTCAGTATTTTAATTACTGCAACGAAGAGCACCTATCCGATAATACCCCAAAAAAATAGTACAAGTACTAGAGGAGGAGGAGCTGTGCTTAGCCTGATGTTATTTTGCTTGGAAATCTCCCTCCACAAGGGAGGTCGAAAGTCCAATACCTCCAATCCTTCACTCCCAGTTAGCGTGGTGAGGAGGCAGAGGCAACCGGCGATACCTACAGAAGGAGTTTTTTTGGGCACCCGCTCGAAGATAAAATAGTCGTTAGTTGGGGGTAGTATTACTTCGAGACCCTAAATTACTCTGCAAGCTAGGGGTACCAATCCTCTGGATCTCTATGGCAACTCATCGTTCCGGGGGGACGATGATTCTGAAGAACGAGATACAGAGATTCCTGGGGGGGTAGGCACCCTCATCACAGTGAATCACCTTCTGACGCTAGCGTAGTATTTCGTCCAAATTCGAGGAAGATGCGATGCTGCCGACTTTTCCCGAGGACTACTCAATACAAGAGGCCGAGGCAAAAAGTGAGAGATCCATCAACCCGTCTATCTCTCCCCATGTCATGACAGTATATATGGCTGGGGAGAACATTGAAGGCACCAAAGACATCAATACCTCGACCATCTAGAGGCAATGATGCACCCTATGAGTGCCTCAATGCAAGATCTGATCCAAACAGTACTAGAGATCAAGGCAAACATGGTCTCAAAACCACCTAGGACCTCTACTTATGCAAGCCAGGACCTTGGGACCAACAAAGACCCGAATGCAATCGCTTCTCCCGTTGATGGCATTCACACTCTGTCAGGATCGTCTGCTCCTCCCGTAGTAGATGAAGCCCGGGAAGCAATATGAGAAATATTAGAACATCGAGCCCAACTGAATACGCAATAGGGACACACTGTATGAGCTCAGATACGACAACCATATCCCCTCGAGTGGAAAGACGTACCATATCTGCCTTAGTAGAAGCCCTTCTCCCATGTGAGAATTGTCTCACAGTATTCGTATTTTATTCGGATACATATTTTGTACTATTTATTGCATTATATTAGACCTCGAGGAAGCTCAAAAATTCTCAAAATTAAAACTTTACTACCTGACCAGTATACCAATGGTATACTACAGTATACCAATGGTATACTGCTCGGCAGATATTTGTTTTACTTTTTGAGATATTTTTGAGATATTTCTCTATAAATAGTATTGGAGATATTTTATTTCTTTCTTTCTCTTTCTCTCTTTCTCTCTTCTCTCTTCTTCATTTTCTCTCGAGCTTGGAGCTTGGTCTTGAGACTTGGAGTATGGTTTTTGAACCCCTTCGTGGTGGTGGACTAGAAGGTTTAGGCTGGAAGCTCGCTTTAGGCAAGTATACCTTACAGATTTCGAGAAATTCTTTTACTTTATGTTATTTTACTTTTTGGAGCTTTGGATATTGCTTTTTAGCTTATACTTGCTTTACTATTATTGTTTATCTCGTGTTTTCTAGTTTTTTGACCGTCTCAATTTTTATTTCTGGTAGAATCGTGTCCCATCCTTTTTTGGTAACTCGGTAACGGAAATGGTACCGGAGTTGTGACCGTGAGATTTAGTCCATATTGTGATATGAGACTTACCCTAGACTTGACTTCTTATTAGACTTGGTTTTGGTAATTTTTGGGATTTGTTTTGGATTTCAAAAATCAGACTTGACATGACTTTAACTATGTTTATCCTAGGAAACCGGCATATCGGCGGTATACTACAGTATACCGACGGTACACCAATTTTGACCGACTTATATTTCTAAATATTTTCAGAGAACCTTATCGGCATACCGACGGTATACTATAGTGTACCGACGGTATACCGATCCTTGTCGACATTGTTAACCGACTTCAGGATATTTGTCTTGGCCGGCATACCGACAGTATACTATAGTATACCGAAGGTATACCGATTTGTGGAACTTTATTTTTTCAGAACATAGAACTTCATACCGATAGTATACTATATTATATCGATGACATACCATTTTGTTGTAATCCAGAATTTATTGTATTTTTTCTATCTCAGGACCGGTATACCGACGGAGTACTGGACTGTACCAACGGTATACCGATCATGCTATTTCTTTAGGAATTCTTGATTTTTAGTGATTTTTGTTTTGATACTTTTGACTTTTTGTTAGACACGCGATGACTTGACCTGACTTGGCGGCATTGAAACTACCTTCTGGCATTCCTGAATCCACACTGATGGACACATGCCGAAAGAATATCCTACCAGTGATTAGACTCTGGACGATATCTGACCCATTCAGTGACTGGACCATATGTATTATAAGTACTACTACTGCAGAGAAGAGAGCGAAAGACGCCCGCTCATTAGGATTTTAAGCTCCTAATGCTGAAAACAAAGGAATGTATCCTTTTACAGCCACCAAAGGTTGAGACGGTAAAGAAAAGCAAGCCCTGATAGTTAACCTGTCCTAGGGTCCAACCTCTCCTGTTACTAAGTCGACAAAGACACCTATAGTACAAGAGGGTTATTACTTTAATGACGATGATGTCATAGAGCTCTTCAAAGTATTGATGAAGGGCAACGAACTCAAGCTACCCGATATCAGGCGCCCCGACGAGGCAGGCAAGGTCGACAACCATAAGTATTGCCACTACCATCTATATGTCTACCATGACACACGTGACTGTTACATATTAAAAAGCCAGATACAACAACTAATTGACTCCAAAGCTCTCTCTTTGGACTATGAAGACAAGACAATCTCTACAAACATTGTGTCTCCCCAGTTTGGCACTTTCCCGACAACTGAGGTCCGAGATGATGTTATTTCCTTAGAAGAGATACCATATCTTCTCAATAAGGGTTTATCTTTAAATTAAAGGTGTTGTTTATACCCCTAACAGAGGGATATGAGAGGACAATTCTACAGTTAGCATCATCCTCAGCATATTATCTTTATATATCGTCCGCAGCAAGAGGACAATTTTGTTATCCGTACTCGGGAGTCCCGAGTATGCAATGGGTAACGGATCCTCAAAAACTTTTCTGAAGATAAATTGTTCACGTCCGTATTACCTCTGAACCATGTTCCAAATATTACCAATAAGGTTTACCATATCCATATTACCTCTGAGTAAACTTTACCGTAAGACTATTATTCACTATCGTACTCTCACCAATAAGGTTTACCATGTCCATATTACCTCTGAGTAAACTTTACCATGAGACTATGGTTTACTATCGTACTTTTACCAATAAGGTTTACCATGTCCATAATACTTTTGAGTAAACTTTACTATGGAACTATGAGTTCACGTCTATATTACCTCTGAACCATATTCCTTACCGCAAATCTCCCCCATGTGACTATCAATAGCCACCTCTAACCTTGGTTAACACACCCATACTTCACCATGAGTACGCCATCGGTGGTTAGTCCACCAAAATCTATCACCTCTAGGAGTATTTATGTCCAATGTATTATTTGCGCCCAGGTGCACCACAAATAATAAGTCTACTCATATAACCCCAAGAGGACGTCCTTAACTACTGCAAGATTGCATCATATCAGCAAAAGACAGGTTTTAATTTTTGAAAACAAAGGAACTACATCGAGGGGCATATTAAGGTCCCGGGAAAAGAAAATACAAGAGAAAGAAAGTAAAACTATGATTCTTGGGAGCCGCCGGCATCAACAGACAGTTCCTTGATCTGATGCCTCAGCTGATATGCTTTAATGCGGACCCCATCACTAGCTCGATGTTCAGCTTCTTGTTGAAGCACAGCTTTATCCCAAAAAATGGTCAGCCTTTCGTGCTCGGCCTATAAATCTGCCCTATGAACCTTCAAGTGCGCGACATACCAGGCATTGGCATCAGCTTGCTCGACAAGGGTAAGTTCTTCCTCCGTTGTGCGACGATCATCAGACTCAAGCTTTGCCTCCGCTGCTTGAAGTTGTCCGATCTGTGCTCACACGTCTATCAGACGTTTGGCCAGCATTTCCTTGGTACGAGTACGAGTCTCTCTGGCAGAAGCGAACTCCAACTCTTTGGAACTTGCCTTTGCCGCTTCGCAATAAATAATCTCCTTGCGGAGAGGGTTAGCAGACTTGTCCTTAGATATGGCGGCAATCAATCAATCCTTCTCTTCAGTAATAAGAGCCGCATTATCGGTGTTGTCAAGCGACTTCAACTTATTAAGGCGAATCTCAAGCTCTTCAACCTGTTCTTATAGCACGCATGCCCTAACTTCATACCTGGGGTAAGTTTGGATCAATTCTATCAGAGACAGGGTCAAAGATTTTGCCGGGGTAAAAGGTCAATCCCTTTTTAAGACACCATTCACCCTCCACTTTAGAATATGGAAGAAAGACTCCACATAGAGGGAGGCGTAGTCCTCTACATCAGCCAAAGAAAGAGGAGACATAGGAGGTGGTGCCGATGAAGTCCAAGTGACACTAGAGTAACTATCACAACAGATAAAGGCAAAATTAATAGCTGAAAATGTTTATATAATGAAAGGAGAGAAGATTTACTCTCCTACTTAATTGAGGGAGCTAGAGGTTGTTCGATTGCCCTCATTGGCCCTATAATTACCCTAAAAGGTTGCACGACCCTCATTTCGGCAACTTTTGTTCGACTCAACTCACGTTCGGGCTCTCTAGTCACCTGGATCTCCCCTGATGCTCCAGTCTCTACTAACACTTCCACGTCTGGTAAAAAACCTTCTGTAAGTGTGAAAGGGGAAGATAACCCTTCAGTATCGACCTCCGAAAAAGTGGCTTCCACTATAAGCTCCTTTGTGGCTTGGGTCTCCTTCTATCCAATTCTTGATGCCGCCTCCACAAGTTCCAGGTCCAGTTCCTACGAGGAAACAAGAAGCTCCTCCTCTGCCATGGTGCCACTTTCCTCTGTGCCAGAAAGTCTCACCTAAGGAGAGCCTATTAAGAGTGTCATAATTTGATCAACCTTCTCAAGAAGGGTAAGAAAGCGAAGAGAAAATTTATCACTAGTAGGCTGACCCAAAGGGAATAACCGAAGTACTAGGTCGTACCAGGAGTTCTGCCCCGGTATCATAAGCTGTGATAACATTAGAAAACTCATCACCCTCCAAGTCGAACAGGGGGTTAACATCGGACTCGACGTCCTTTTGCAACGGGATATCCCAATCACTAATTGCTCCAACCAAAGACAAGTCAAGAATAGGCTACTGAAGGGTGGTATCCCCAAAAGATGATTTCTCAGGCAAAAGGGAACGGGCTGCGACCTCCACCTCTTCTCCCAAAGAAAGAGGAATATGAACCAGTAGTGGATCGGCATTTTCGACCGTTGTATCGACTCTGACAATGACCTCCGCCTGATCAAGTGAAGGACCTGGTCCCGCGACAGCATGCTGACCCTTAGTATCAACTTACCGCAAAAGCAAGAACCAAAAAAAGTTGATTATACAAATTGGCATATAAGAAAGAAAAGACAAAAACACAAGATATGGCACTAATACCAAAGACTGTTACCCAGCCCCTTCATGAAGCCTAGGGGCATGTTATATTATCCCCGTCACCTAGCAAACAATAGCACAAGGATGAAAGACCTACCAAATTTGAAGATTATTGTAGAAGCATAAAAACTCTTCATGTTTATGTGCCCAAGTAACCATTGTAATGACCCACTCCACATTAATATGGATAGCTGATTCAAACGGCACAAGTACGACGACCAGACCCACCTAGCTCGACGAGAATGTCACTACGTCATTTTCAGGGCAGGATATATTTTTTTTAATTTGGTAAATTGTGTATTGATCATAAATATTTGTATTAATATTTAATTAGTTGGTTGTATTTATTTTTATTAGTTATTTTAGGGTTTTGGCTAGTCTGGACCATGTCAGACCCTAGTGGACCCTTGTCAGACCCAACCAACACCCTTGTCAGACTCTTGGACTAGAGTTGGGTCTGACAAGGGTCTACTAGGGTCTGACATGGACCCCCTAGTTCAGGAGTGATTTTTGGGTTGGTAGCCAGGATCACTAGGACCTCAGTTGTATTTATTAGCTTTTGGTACCGGATTTGTCCCCGGCTTTTGGTTTGAGACTTGTATTTTATTTGATTCTGGATATTATTGTATTATTATTATTATTGTTGTTGTTGTTTCTTAGTAGTAGTTGTTGTTTAGACTTTGTAGTTGTTAGGCTTCTTTGTTATCTTGTCGTCCGTAGATCGTGATTGAGTACTTGTGTTATCTTCATCATATTGCTCCTCCGTTTGGAGTTGAGATCTTGACAGGTACTTATATTGTTGTGTGAGATTGCTAACTAGATAGTAGACCTAGACAGTGTTCTACAGCCAATGCTGCGGTGTAGGCTAGATGTACCCACGACTCATGCCCGATTTTTTCTGTGCGGGTCGTGACACGTTTTTGGTGGTGGCCCACGCAGGTCTCGAGCTTCACAATTAAAATGATATGGTATAGTACAACAATTTAGTTGTACTGCTACGAGCCTGCTCTAGGATATAGGATCTAGGATGAGAGTGTACTCAATCACGACAGGAACAATTCCAATCTAATTATTCTGAAATTGCTTTCTTTTGAAATATTACTATCCTTTCTTAATGATATCGTATCTTGCGCCGTATTGACTTCTTTTGATCTGTGTCCAGGATGCCTCCGAAGACACGATCCCATCGTACCATCCCAACAGTTACCACCGAGAGGTCTGCTACCTCTCGTCCTGCTCGACTTCAGGCAGCTGCTACAGCTCCACTCACCACTCCTGCGGTTGAGGGAGCATCTGCTTCTCTCGGGGATCCTCCTCCACTTGTCGATCAGAGGACTACCCCAGTCGTTCCGGTGGTACCTCCTCCACTACCACCTGCACCAGTAGATGCCACGCAGTTGTTTGTGTTCTTCAGGGAGATGATGGACGCACAACACCGTCAGGTGGATGTGATGAGGCTGGGCATTGAGAATGCCCACCAGGTGGCCATGACGGCAGTGGATAGAGTGGCTCAGATCCAACCACAGGCAGATCAGACTCAACATCCGAGGCCAGGCAGTATTATTCACTTCCAGTGGATGTAGTCCAAGGAGTTCCGGGGTACAAAGGGGATCCTGTATGCAGATGACTGGATAGTACATATTGAGGGGATTTTTCGGCTGGCACAGATTTAAGACAGCATGCAGATAGAGGCAGCGGGTAGTCAGATGTTCGACCTTGCTTTGATGTGGTATCATACTGATACGAGGATCGCGGCACCAGGGCTTACTTGGAAGGCTTTCAAGAGACTTTTTAAGGAGAAGTTTTTCCCAGATGTGGCATTCAGTGCCTTGGAGAGCCAGTTTAAGGCACTCGTCCAGGGGAGCATGCCAGTGGATGAGTATGCAGCAGAGTTCTACCGTCTGGGCAGATTTGTGGAGGGCTTGAGTGAGGCCACAAAGGCGAGAAAGTTTCGCAAGGGCTTGGTCATGGCGGTCAAGTCTTTGAGTGATCGCGAGGCTACTTTTGAGCAGATCGTAGGGGACGCTCAGAGGACAGAGGATGACTTGGAGCTCAAGTCCAAGAGAGGCCGGGATGATTCAGGTAGTGCGAGTGGTAGTGCGGGACCGGCTAAGCGTCCCTATATGTAGAAGATAGTGCAGCAGGGTCAGGATCAGAGAGTGCCCACTTGTGCCTATTGCAGGAAGGCAGGACGCACTTGGGATGTTTGTAGGAGGAGGCTGAAGGTGTCTTTGTTCTGTGGATCCGCTGCTCACCAGATGCGAGATTGCCCCACTGTACCTCCATGTGGTGGAGCACAGGATCGGAGAGTTGGAGCTAGGCCACCTGTGGCGTAACATCATGCCCCACACCAGCAGAGGGAGATACCCCAGCAGGGCAGGGCTTATGCGTTGACGGTCGAGGAGGGCGATGCTACGCGTGTCGGGTTAGCAGGACTGTCTCTTTTTGTTCTTCTTTCTGTCATTTTCTATTTCTTGTGGTGTGCTTCATTATTACCTGTTAGACTTTTCTTTTGTGCTGTGGTAGATAGTGTAGTGACCCTGATTGGGACTGTGATAACGCGACCAGTAGGACCATGATCTTGCATGTTATTTAGGTAGAATTTCTTGACTGTGATTGTTGGGGGTTTGACCTAGAAGAAGTGCGATCGACTTTAAATTTTGAAGATAAAATTTTCTAAGGAGGATAGGCTTGTCACTACCCCATTTCCAGGACAGGATATTTTTTTATTTTAATTTGCTAAATTGTGTATTGATCATAAATGTTTGTATTAATCTTTAATTAGTTGGTTTTATTCATTTTTATTAGTTATTTTAGGGTTTTGGCTAGTTTGGACCTATGTCAGACCCTAGTGGACCCTTGTCAGACCCAACCAACACCCTTGTCAGACTTATTTATTAGTTTAGAATAGTTAATTATATTTTAATTAGTTAGTTGGAGTGATTAGGATTTAGTTAGAGTACATTTGGAAACCCCAAACCCAAACCCTAATTAAGATGACTTAGTGGAGGGCATTTTAGTCATTGTGTTTAACACTAACCCTAAACCTATTTCTATACATGGCCGGCCCCTTTCCCCCCTCTATTTTATTTCTTCTTCTTCTTCATTCTCCTCTCCACTCTATTTCTTCACTTCTTCCATTTTCTACTTCAATTGCAAGTAAGTTTCTCACCATTCCTTCTCTTCTTTTATTTATTCCTCTCTTTAATGCAAACCCTAACCTTTCACTTTTGGTGTAGAGGCTTATTTTGGAGACTTGGAGGCTTGAGAGTGGTAATTTCTAGGTTTTTGGAGACTTTGGCCTTGGGATTTCAACTCCCAAGGTAAACTCTAACTTTCCTCTTAGTGATTGCTTTAATATAGTATAATAGTAGTTTAGGACCTTCCTAGACTTTAGGACTACCCATGGGAGGAAGTTGGAGCTTGTTTGGATGTGTTTGGAGACTTTGACATTAGGTTTTGTGTCAATTTTGTGTGAAATCCGAGATTAGCCCAATTTTGGGTGTTGCCCTAGGTTAGACGGACCTAGGTAGACGTGCATGGGTGTCTTGAGGGTAAGTATGTGTCCCCGTTCGGATACGTGAGGTCGTGTCACGGAGATTTGGGCATTTCGGACGATTTGAGAGTTTTTTCGTCGTCGTGGGTTCCACATGCATGTGAAATTTTGTTTTGAACCTAGAATCGGAGAGTTAACATTTTTTTGAGGTTCTAGATATCAATTAGAACTCGTGGGTAAATTTTTAATGGATTCTGAGTAGGTTTGGTGTGCGTTTCATGAGGTATCGCGAGCCGCACTCCACGTATTTGTCGAAATGACCAAATGGCCATTTTGACTTGGGTTCTAGGTTTTGGGCTTGTGCGCGAGTTGGTTTAGCCTCGGAGAGTATGTATTAGAGTTTTCGGGTTTATATATATATATATATATGTGTGTGTGTGTGTGTGTGTGTGTGTGTGTGTGTGTGTATTTATAGGTTTATGGGAGTTTGTGGGTGAGTGTGCGTGTAGGTGTTTGTGTGTGTGGTTGTGTGTGTGTTGGTGAGTGTGTTTGTGTTTGTGGGTGAGTGTTGAGGATGAGTGTGTTTGAGTGTATATATATATATATATATATATATATATATATATATATAAGTGTATATATATATGTATAGTGTGTGTGTGTTGTGGGTTTTCTGTAGTGAGAGTGAGTGTGTTAGTGTGTGTGTGTTTGTATATATATATATATGCATATATATGTGTAAGTGTGATTATATATATATATATATATATATATATATATATATATATATATATATATATATATATATATATATATATATATATATATATATATATATATATATATATATATATATATATATGTGTGTGTGTGTGTGTGTGTGTGTGTGTGTATGGGAGTGTATATATATATACATATATATATATATATATATATATATATATATATATATATATATATATATATATATATGTGTGTATGTGTGTGTGTGTGTGTGTGTGTGTGTGTGTGTGTATATAAGTGTGTGTGTATTTGTATATATGTAAGTATATATATATATATGTGAGTGTATATATATATATATATGTAAGTGTGTAAATATATATATATATATGTATATGTATGTGTGTGGGTGCGTAGTTATATATATATGTATGTATATGTGTTGGTGTGTGTCGAGAGAGGGTGAGATGGAGAGCTAGAGCGAGAGAGATTAAGATGAGAGATGAGAGGGTGAGATAGAGATAGAGGGAGAGTGAGATAGAGTGATAGAGGGAGAGTGAGATGGAGTGAGGGAGAGGGAAGAAGGGCAGCAGCAGTAGAGAGTAAAAGAAGAGCAGCTGCAGCAGCAGCAGAACTCAGCAGCGTAGCAGCAGCAGTGGCAGCAGGCCGCAGCAGCAGCAGCAGGCAGCAGCAGCAGCGGCAGCGCAGCATCAGCCGCTGCAGCAATGGCTAGCCCCCCCTTATATATATATATATATATATATATATATATATATATATATATATATATATATATATAAGATAGTTGGTGAGATAAGAGGGCAAGGTATTGGATCTCAATACCTTAAGATACCAAGGTATTGGGGTAAAATGGGTATCGGAGATGAGGTATTTGCCTATACACTAGGTTATATATATATATATATATATATATATATATATATATATATATATATATATATATATATATATATATATATATATATCTATATAGTTAGATATATGTTATATATATGGTAGTATATATAAATATATAGTTAGTTAGTTAGTTAGCTAGTGTTAGTGAGGGGTAAGACTTGAGTATCTCACTACCTTGAGATATCAAGGTATTGATGCAAGTGAGGTATCGGAAGTAAGGTATTGAGGTAGCCTATATACTAGGTTATATATATATATATATATATATATATATATATATATATATATATATATATATATATATATATATATATATATATATAGTAGTAGTAGTATATATATAAGTATACATATATAGCTAGTTAGCAAGTTATTAGAGGGTTAGGTGAGGTATCTCAATACCTTGAGATACTTAAGGTATTGGGTATCGGGGCGAGGTATTGGGTTTTTGCCTAGGATTGAGGTTAGAGTTGGTTTTATATATATATATATATATATATATATATATATATATATACATGTTAGTATATATATTAGAGGGTTTAGATAGGGTGTATAGCGTAGGTTGAGATATCGGATACCGAGGGTATCCTGGTATCTCAAGGATGCGCGTTTGTTGGTTTACTAGCTTAATGAGCTAGTTTTGACCTAGAATTTTAGGAGCACCCTAGTTTGACCTAGAGTTGACCGTAGTTGACTCGGTTGACTGCCAAAGTCAATATTTGACCTAGTTTTGACCTAGAGTTGACTTTTTGGACATCGGGTTAATTTTTGACCCAGATTTTACCGGTTTGACCCGTTTGACCTAGAACAGCCTTAGAAGCTTATTTTAGTTATTTTATATCTGTATAACTCTTTAGAACCCCATTTAACCTTGCTTTTCATAATAAGTCCTTGCAATGCCAGTTCGGATTGCTAGTTGCTTAGGACGTCAGGCGAGTACATTCTCAGATAGTTTTCATTATCTGATAATTATTATGATTCAGCTTCTAGTATAGTATTATCTAATTTTCTGGCATGACACGGACTAGTATTTCTGGATTCATTCACTTGCGACACGTATATTTTATGTTTCTGGCCTCTATTTCTGGAATTACCTACTGGCATCACATTATGACTCACTACAGGCATCACTCATGTTTTTTGCTGGACTCATACTTGATTTACATAACAGGTATTGGATTCACTTGTACTAGTTGGGGCAGAGAAATACTCGAGTAGACAAGTAATCTGGAATCAGTGGAATCACCCTCTCTTGTCTAATCTGGAATAATAGCAGCCGCATAACCAGTGTGTGGTGAGCCGTACTTACCCCTAGCCGTTTATATGTCGAAACAGGTATTTCAGAGACACGAGTTTATTCTTTCTAGTCTGGACTCTCTTGCACTTCTTGACTGGTTTCACTTATACTTTCTGGACTGGACTCATTACATTTATTCTTGCTGGACTCACTTCACATTTTTGTGCACATACTTTCTCTTAGTTTAGATTTTTTGCATCCTGCAGTCACTATTATCTTGCTTCTGATTTTTATGCATCTTTACCTTTATGCACCAGTTGATATATTTGTATATTTCCTTGTTTATACTTCCTTTCCTTCAACTTGTGCTACTTGCTACAACTGCTTTATAGTTTTTATCATTTAACTGGAAGTATTGTTAGAGGTGTACTTGCTCCAATCCTGACTGGATATATTTTTCAGAGGATCTGGAAGATGGGTGTCCGACGTTTTATGGACCTCAGCCTGTCGATGGTGTAGACAGGGACCCCTAGTTCAGGAGTGATTTCCGGGTTGGTAGTCGGGATCACTAGGACCTTAGTTGTATTTATTAGCTTTTGGTACTGGATTTGTCCCCGGCTTTTGGTTTGAGACTTGTAATGTATTTGATTCTGGATATTGTTGTATTATTATTATTGTTGTTGTTTCTTAGTAGTAGTTGTTGTTTAGACTTTGTAGTTGTTAGACTTCTTTGTTATCTTGTCGTGCGTAGATCGTAATTGAGTACTTGTGTTATCTTTATCATATTGCTCCTCTGTTTGGAGTTGAGATCTTGATAAGTACTTATATTAATGTGTGAGATTGTTAGCAAGATAGTAGACCTAGACAGCGTTCTACAGCCGATACTGCGGCGTAGGCTGGACGTACCCACGACTCATGCCCGATTTTTTTGGTGCGGGTGTGACACATTTTTGGTGGTGGCCCATGCAGGTCTCGAGCTTCGTAATTAGTACAATATCATGGTAGTACAATGATTTAGTTGTACTGCTGCGAGCCTGCTCTAGGATATAGGATATAGGATCTAGGATGAGAGTGTACTCAATCACGACTAGGAACAATTCCAATCTAATGATTCTGAAATTGCTTTCTTTTGAAATATTATTGTCCTTCCTTGATGATATCGTATCTTGCGCCATATTGACTTCTTTTGATCTATGTCCAGGATGCCTCCGAAGACACGATCCCATCGTACCATTCCAGTAGTTGCTACCGAAAGATCTTCTACCTCTCGTCCTGCTCGACTTCAGGCAGCTGCTACAGCTCCACTCACCACTCCTGCGGTTGAGGGAGCATCTGCTTCTCTCGGGGATCCTCCTCCACCTGTCGATTCGAGGACTACCACAGTCATTCTGGTGGTACCTCCTCCACCACCTCATGCACCAGTAGACGCCGTATAGTTGTTTGCGTTCTTCAGGGAGATGATGGACGCGCAGCACCGTCAGGTGGATATGATGAGGCTGGGCATTGAGAATGCCCACCAGGTGGCCATGATGGCAGTGGACAGAGTGGCTCAGATCCAGCCACAGGCAGATCAGACTCAGCATCCGAGGTAGGGCAGCATCATTGACTTCCAGAGGATGCAGCCCAAGGAGTTTCGGGGTACAGAGGGGATCCTGTACATGGATGACCGGATAGAGCATATTGAGGGGATTTTTTGGCTGATACAGATTCCAGACAGCATGCAGATAGAGGTAGTGGGCAGTCAGATGTTCGACCTTGCTTTGACGTAATATCGTATTGATACGAGGATCGCGGCACCAGGGCTTACTTTGAAGGCTTTCAAGAGACTTTTTAAGGAGAAGTTTTTCCCAGATGTGGCGCTCAGTGCCTTGGAGAGCCAGTTTGAGGCACTCGTCCAGGGGAGCATGCTAGTGGACGAGTATGCAACAGAGTTCTGCCGTCTGGGCAGATTTGTGGAGGGCTTGAGTGAGGCAGTAAAGGCGAGGAAGTTTTGTAAGGGCTTGGTCATAGCGGTCAAGTCTTTGACTAGGAGTGACCATGAGGCAACTTTCGAGCAGACCGTAGGGGACGCTCAGAAGGTAGAGGATGACTTGGAGCTCAAGTCCAAGAGAGGCAGGGATGATTCAGGTAGTACGAGTGGTAGTGTGGGACCGGCTAAGCATCCCTATGTGCAGAAGACAGCACAGCAGGGTCAGGTCAGAGAGTGCCCACTTGTGCCTATTGCAGGAAGGCAGGATACACTTGGGATGTTTGTAGGAGGAGGCTGAAGGTGTATTTGTTCTGTGGATCCGCTGCTCACCAGATGCGAGATTGCCCCACTGCACCTCCATGTGGTGGAGCACAGGATCAGAGAGTTGGAGCTAGGCCACCTGTGGCAAAATATCATGCCCTCACCAGCAGAAGAAGATACCCCAACAGGACAGGGCTTATGCGTTGACGGTCTAGGAGGCCGATGCTACGGGTGTCGGGTTAGCAGGTCTGTCTCTTTTTGTTCTTCTTCCTGTCCTTTTCTATTTCTTGTGGTGTGCTTCATTAGTACCTGTTAGACTTTTCTTTTGTGCTGTGGTAGATAGTGTAGTGACCCTGATTGAGACTGTGATAACACGACCAGTAGGACCATGATCTTGCATGTTGTTTAGGTAGAATTTCTTGACTGTGATTGTTGGGGGTTCGACCTAGAAGAAGTGCAATCGACTTTAAATTTCGAGTACAAAATTTTCTAAGGAGGATAGGCTTGTCACTACCCCATTTTCAGGGCAGGATATTTTTTTATTTTAATTTGTTAAATTATGTATTGATCATAAATATTTGTATTAATATTTAATTAGTTGGTTGTATTTATTTTTATTAGTTATTTTAGGATTTTGGCTAGTCTGGACCCATGTCAAACCCTAGTGGACCCTTGTCAGACCAAACCAACACCCTTGTCAGACTTATTTATTGGTTTAGAATAGTTAATTATATTTTAATTAGTTAGTTGGAGTGATTAGGATTTAGTTAGAATGCATTTGGAAACCCCTAACCCAAACCCTAATTAAGATGACTTAGTAGAGGACATTTTAGTCATTGTGTTTAACACAAACCCTAACCCTAAACCTATTTCTATACATGGCCGGCCGCTTTTCCCCCCTCTATTTCATTTCTTCTTCTTCTTCTTCTTCATTCTCCTCTCCACTCTCTTTCTTCACTTCTTCCATTTTCTACTTCAATTACAAGTAAGTTTCTCACCATTTCTTCTCTTCCTTCATTTAATCCTCTTTAATGTAAACCCTAACCTTTCACTTTCCCCTAACCTAGGTGTGTAGAGCCTAGACTTGGTGTAGAGGCTTGTTTTGGAGGCTTGAGAATGGTGATTTCTAGGTTTTTGGAGACTTTGGCCTTGGGATTTCAACTCCCAAGAGATAAACCCTAACTTTTCTCTTAGTAATTGCTTTAATATAGTGTAATTAGTAGTTTAGAACTTTCCTAGACCTTAGGGCTACCAATGGGAGGAAGTTGGAGCTTATTTGGATGTGTTTGGAGACTTTGACATTAGATTTTGTGTCAATTTTGGGTGAAATCCGAGATTGGCCTAATTTTGGGTGTTGCCCTAGGTTAGACGGACCTAGGTAGACGTACTTGGGTGTCTTGAGGGTAAGTATGTGTTTCCGTTCGGACACGTGAGGTCGTGTCACGGAGATTTGGACGTTTTGGGCGATTTGGGAGTTTTTACGTCGTCGTGGGTTCCACATGCATGTGAAATTTTACCTCGGACTTAGAATCGAAGAGTTAGCATTTTTTTTGAGATTTTAGACATCAATTAGAACTCGTGGGTAAATTTTAGGTCAATTTTGAGTAGATTTGGTATGCTTTTTACGAGGTATTGCGAGCCGCACTCCACGTGTTTATCAAAATGACTAAATGGCCATTTCGACTTGGTTTCTAGGTTTTGGGCTTGTGCGCGGGTTGGTTTAGCCTCAGAGGGCCTCGGAGAGTGTGTATTAGAGTTTTTGGGTTTATATTTTGTGTGTGTGTGTTGCGGGTTTTGTGTAGTGTGAGTGAGTGTGTTAGTGTGTGTGTTTGTATGTAAGTGTGTGTATATATATGTGTGTATTTTTGTATATGTGTGTGTATGTGTGTGTGTGTGTGTGTGTGTGTGTGTTTATATATATATATATATATATGCATATATATGTGTAAGTGTGATTATATATATATATATATATATATGTGTGTGTGTGTGTGTATGTGTGTGTGTGTGTGTGCGTATATATATATGTGTGTGTGAGTGTGTATATATATAAGTGTGTGTGTATATGTATATATATATGTAAGTATATATATATATGTGAGTGTATATATATATATGTAAGTATGTAAATATATATATATATATGTATGTGTGTGGGTGCATAGTTATATATATATGTATGTGTGTTGGTGTGTGTCGAGAGAGGGTGAGATGGAGAGCTAGAGCGAGAGAGATTGAGATAAGAGATGAGAGGGTGAGATAGAGATAGAGGGAGAGTGAGATAGAGTGATAGAGGGGGAGAGAGATGGAGTGAGGGAGAGGGAAGAAGGGCAGCAGCAGTAGAGAGTGAAAGAAGGGCAGCTGCAGTAGCAGCAGCGCAGCAGCAACAGTGGCAGCAGGCCGCAGCCGCAGCAGCAGCAGGCCACAGCATCAGCCGCAGCAGCAATGGCTAGCCCCCCCTTTTATATATATATATATATATATATATATATATATATATAAAGATGTATATATATACGTATATAATTGATAGATATATAAGTATATGTATATATATGTATATAGATAGAGATATGTATTTATAGAGATAGATATATAGATATAAGTATAGGATATGTGTGTATATATATATATATATATATATATATATATATATATATATATATATATATATATATATATATATATATATATATAATATATATATATGGATTACATAGATAGATAGATATTTATATATAAGTTAGGTGGTGAGATGAGAGGGCAAGGTATTGGATCTCAATACCTTGAGATACCAAGGTATTGAGGTAAGATGGTATCGGAGATGAGGTATTTGCCTATACACTAGGTTATATATATATATATATATATATATATATATATATATATATATATATATCTATATAGTTAGATATATGTTATATATATAGTAGCAAATGGTAGTATATATATATAGATAGTTAGTTAGTTAGCTAGTGTTAGTGAGGGGTAAGGCTTGAGTATCTCAATACCTTGAGATATCAAGGTATTGATGCAAGTGAGGTATCGGAGGTAAGGTATTGAGGTAGCCTATATACTAGGTTATATATATATATATATATATATATATATATATATATATATATATATATATATATATATAGATAGTTAGTAGTTAGTTAGAGTTAGAGAGGGTTAGGTGAGGTATCTCAATACCTTGAGATACTCAAGGTATTGGGTATCGGGGCGAGGTATTGGGTTTTTGCCTAGGATTGAGGTTAGAGTTGGTTTTATATATATGTATATATACGTGTTAGTATATATATTTGAGGGTTTAGATAGGGTGTATAGCGTAGGTTGAGATATCGGATACCGAGGGTATCCCGGTATCTCAAGGATCCACGTTTGTGGGTTTACTAGCTTAATGAGCTAGTTTTGACCTAAAATTTTAGGGGCACCCTAGTTTGACCTAGAATTGACCGTAGTTGACCCGGTTGACCACTAAAGTCAATATTTGACCTAGTTTTGACCTACAGTTGACTTTTTGGACCTCGAGTTAATTTTTTGACCCAGATTTCAGCGGTTTGACCCGTTTGACCTAGAACAACCTTAGAAGATTATTTTTAGTTATTTTATATCTGTATAACTCTTTAGAACCCCGTTTAACCTTGCTTTTCGTAATAAGTCCTTGCGACGCCAGTTCGGATCGCTTGTTGCTCAGGATGTCAAGCGAGTAAATTCTCTGATAGTTTTCATTATCTGATAATTATTATGATTCAGCTTCTAGTATAGTATTATCTAATTTTTTGGTATGACATGGACTAGTATTTCTGGATTTATTCTCTTGTGACACGTATATTTTATGTTTCTGGCCTCTATTTTTGGAATCACCTACTGGCATCACATCATGACTCACTACAGGCATCACTCATGTTTCTCGCTGGACTCATACTTGATTTACGTGTTGGGTCTTGGATTCACTTGTACTAGTCGGGGCGGAGAAATACTCAAGTAGACATGTAAATATTCTCCACTGGAATTACTGGAATCACCCCCTCTTGTCTAATCTGGAATGATAGCAGCTGCACACCCAGTGTGCGGTGAGCCATACTTACCCCTAGCCGTTTACATGTCGAAACAGGTATTTCAGAGACACGAGTTCATTTTTTCTAGTCTGGACTCTCTTGTACTTCTTGACTGGTCTCACTTATACTTTCTGGACTAGACTCATTACATTTATTCTTGCTGGACTCACTTCACGTTTTTGTGCACATACTTGCTCTTAGTTTAGATTTCTTGTATCCTGCAGTCATTATTATCTTGCTTCTGATTTTCATGCATCTTTACCTTTATGCATCAGTTGATATATTTGTATATTTCCTTGTTTATACTTTCTTTCCTTCACCTTGTGCTACTTGCAACAACTGCTTTATAGTTTTTATCATTTAACTGAAACTGCTGTTACAGGTATACTTGCTCCAATTCTGACTGGATATATTTTTCAGAGGATCTGGAAGATGGGTGTCTGACGTTTTATGGACCTCAGACTGTCGATGGTGTAGACAGGGACCCCCTAGTTCAGGAGTGATTTCCGGGTTGGTAGCCGGGATCACTAGGACCTTAGTTGTATTTATTAGCTTTTGGTACCGGATTATCCCCAGCTTTTGGTTTGAGACTTGTATTGTATTTGATTCTGGATATTGTTGTATTATTATTATTATTGTTGTTGTTTCTTAGTAGTTGTTATTGTTTAGACTTTGTAGTTGTTAGACTTCTTTGTTATCTTGTCGTGCATAGATCGTGATTAAGTACTTGTGTTATCTTCATCATATTGCTCCTCCGTTTGGAGTTGAGATATTGATAGTTACTTATATTATTGTGTGAGATTGCTAGCTAGATAGTAGACCTAGACAGTATTCTACCGACGATACTGCGGCGTAGGCAGTACGTACCCACGACTCATGCCTAATTTTTTGGGTACGGGTCGTGACAGAGAAGACTCGCTTTAGGCAAAGGAATTCAGACTTAGCCCTTTAAGAGCTCAGACTTAGACTTTCAAAGAGGCGCTTAGAGTATCGCTCGGCCGAGGTGAATCATCGCTAAGGTGGGTGGCTACGATGAACCTGTCTTAGCTTAGAATGCATACTTAAAAAATACGGACGATACATGCTTGTCGCTAGGCAAATCACCTCTTGCATGCTAATAAAGAATACAACGCACCTAGCTAAGAGAATAATCCTATCATGTATTACTTTTATTAAAATATGAAAATAAAACTTGGGTTATATTTAGACCCTCGCATGCTACCTTAGCTCTGTGCAAGTAGACGCCGCTTGATTGTCTAAAACTGGTTAAGTTGATGTGCTTATGCTATCTATCTTATATGCAATAATTATCACAGAGATAATGCCACGGATTGGAAGCACAACACAGAGCATAGTTTATCTACCCATGGCAGGATGACTATCAAATTAGCCATTTTTGAGTCAAGAAATAGAAACATGAAAAGGCTTCGGGACCTTTGAGTAGCCAAGGCAACTTCCGAAATGAAAGCTACAATAAGTAATAAAAATATCAGCATAAATATGCATTGAATATAACGCTCCTGATCATGAGATTTCTATACAAGTATATGCATTCACACTATGTCAAGTAGTTATGTTCATTCAAAGGTCTTAAAATATTGCATATAATAAAATCTTAGTGTTGATCATCAATGGTCATGGACTGCCTATGCACAGGTTTATGGTTTCTGTGGATGGTACATCGGGGCACCAGAGCTGATCTGATCCGGACATGAATGTCTCATAGTCAGCTAGCAATATCATCATGGGGAAGACGGGGCCTTGTAGTAGGGCTCGCTACCTGCGCTGCAATGACCGTCGTCTTCCAGGGCTATAGTCCATGATAGCTCGTCAAGTGTAATTGAAGTCCCATTAAAGTATTATCAAATATCATTAAAAGAATTATTGCATACATGGCGGCAACCCACGGGTGGTTTCGTATTGACTTGTGGCAAGTAATAGATGCACGACGCACTCTGCGTGTAGATCGTTAATTGAACCAAGAAATCTGAACCTCTGTAAATAACTTAAATAATCTGAGAAATCTGAACGGTCTGAGTATAATGCAATTAAACAACGTGAGTCACAAAATAATATGAGTATCACAAATTTGTATATATTGTTCACCAGAGTCAGAAATACGTTCGTAACACTTATGTTTGCTTATGCGATTCTTGGTTTCCTTATACATATTCGTGCTTGGTTAACTTGGTTGTATTATTTGGACAGGTAAGAAATATTGGTAAGTTGGTAAAATTTGTCGTGTTTCTTTTTTATCGCACAGCGTACTGCCACACGAGTTAGACTTTGTATCTTATGCCATAAAACTGATCCTAAGGCAAGACTAGAAAGATAACTTAATAGATGGTGCACATAACTAATTGAACATGTTTGGATTTATCGAGCAGACGAGAAGCCTCCCACCAGTGCATTCATGTACTAATAACCCACCAGATGGCTTGTAGGGTACGGAAGAACCTCGTTCGGTGTGGAGTATCCCCTCATGCGCGCTAAGTTATGAAGTTTATTTTGGAGCCTTGGAATATTGTGTCCGGAGATGAAGCACGTATACATGACATAATATTGGAATATTGCCTATGTATCTTCCAAAGTTATAAGCCGCTTGGCACGCCTTTATTGTTAGAGAGAGACATAGCTTGAGCGACTTATAATCTTGTCCTAGTGCCACTTGTAATAATTCTTGATTATCAATAAAGAGCGTGTTATTGTTTCACACTTGTGTTCATTCAATTCTTCTTCTATGATGACTTTGTGAACTTGTTCCCAATCGCCAGTTCAGTTCTTATTCTGCTGTATTCCGACTATCTGTGTGGAGCTTAGCTTTTTCATCCCCTGTTCGAATTATGGCCTTGTACGGGCGCAGATTATGCTCACGTGGCATCACATCCTGATGGGAACGATCGTCCTGTGGGAGCGCTGTACGGTGATTCGTGTCTAGTGGAGTTGGACAATCTTACGAGAAATTAGGGCATAACATATTGGTATCAAAGTATGGCTTTACGTGCTTGGACTTCGTATTTTCTTAGTTTCGACAGATCATTCGGGGGTTATGTTACAATATGCTCTCTCTCAATGTTTCAATGGGATATTTCCTACAATAAGTCTTTTTTTTTAAAGTGCACGTGAATGATATGATTGGCTTGAACGAAAAATAATGCGAAGGCCTTAGTGCTGAACTATGTCAGACTTGTGGGGATAGACTCATGCTTGAAACTTGCAAGTTATGTGCGAACTGGAATACCTATACATGATTACCAAGTGGGTTAGTAGGCGAGATAGAATATCATTCGGATAGATAGTATGCACACAGTCTTTCGGCTAAGTTATAATGAGTATCGTAAGCCAAGACCCTTGGTGCTAGTGAGTTGCGAGTAAGATTGGGATATCATTCAGGAAAGGATAAGTCATAATTAGAATGATAACTGATAGAAATATTATCGGACTATCGTTAAGGCGAATCTAGGGAGTCATGCTTGGGTTCATGATATAGTTCGGACGATTATTCGTATCGATAAGTTACGACTCAAAACATAGTTTGCGTGAACGACTATCGATAGAGGTATATACGAGAATAAGATTTATCGAGGCAATACATAGGGATCGCACAAGAGTTCTAAGAAACGAGTTGTATGGATTGATGCGAACACAATTGATAATTTAATTTGATAACTCAATTCCTGAGTAGTGTATGCGATAATTTAGGAATGAATGAGCAATTTGAAAATTCATAGATTATAGCCTGAACCCTGAGTGGTGTATTGATCATCTTAGAAATATTTTAACGAATTGAGGATTTTGGGATAGCAAATGAGTCTAGCAGCAAATAACGTGGTTGTGTAAAGCCTTAGTATAAGAAATGCCTAGCAAGTAAGCGAATACGAAAGAACCATGCGAGATTTGATTCAAACTAGTTAGATTGTATTAAAATATGAGATAATGCTAATATCGATTAGGGATTCAAAGAGTTGAAATCAACATCTTGATCGAGGAAACTTAGTAAATTGTATAAGCAATTTTGAATTGAAACAAACGAATCAAAACCTGAGTTGAGATAGAATAATCGAGGATGTGATCGGAGTTAGCTTAATGGAAGATATCGCGCATGGAAAATTTAGATTTGAGTAAGATATTGCTCGATGAAATTTTAGCCTGAGTATGAATATTATGGTTTCAAATTAATAGACGATACAATATCGATAAGTTGGTAGATAGCATGGATTGATGCAAGTTAGCAAATTTGTGGTTCAATGATTAAGGTAGGCGATAACAGACTTAAGTTGGATGAACGATCTTGAATCTAGTTGTAAAACCCCTCTCAAAATTTAGTTTATTTATTATTTGTTTATCAAACAAAATTTATGGCCATTTAAAGTTACCAAGCAACTGAATTTTTTTTATCATCATGATTTAAAATATTTTATTATTGTTCCATGAATATGATTGATAATTTTTTTATCTATCCAATTTTATAGAATCAATGACAACCTACTTATTATTATTAAGTTATTTCATTAAGGTCATTATAATATTATCTAACAAGTGTTGCCATAATTTAGTGTTGCTACGAGAAATTGTTATCCCTAATTAATTACATATATACATAAGTGATGAATGCTAGCCCAGCAAATCAAACCCTATGCCAGCCCTAACTTGGATAACCCGGTCCATTCATTGGGTATATAAGCTACAGTAGAAGCTCCATCTTAACCTTAGCCGAATTCCTACAGTAGCCTTTTCATAATTTCTATCTTCCTTATCTCTATTTGCATAGTATACCTCCATTTCTTTTTCCCTTAAGAAAACCAACTCCATACCCACTGTTTATCCTCTTTCCCCATCTTCTATTTCACCACCACCACCAGAGCTCATCGTCTATACCCTTTAGCTGGGCAACCACCGATTATAGCACGTTGTGGACTCGTGCGACTACTCGATGGCAGCCTCGTACGACCAAGAGCGTCGCCAGACCTATGTTTTACTCCACCACACCACCGTCTTATTTCTTCAGATATTACTTGACCTCACCTCTCATATTCGTCCTCCACCTCGAGTTTGTGACCACCTCAACCAACCTGCATGCATGAGGTGGCTTTCCCGGCCAAGAGCCATGCACAATGAGGTTCAGTCGGCAATATTGGTGCGTACCCCTCAACGACTGACTGTGAACGTCGGAGCCGTCCTCAACACTTCCCGCTCGAGCCTCACCATCGAGGTACACGCCAGCAACCGTGCCCAGGACCAAGCCATGCTGCAGCCCCCGAGCTGCAACCATTATTGCGCCATGACCATCGTGTCAGGGTCGGCTGCCAAACCGGCCATGCAGAAGCGTCGAGATTGACTTGGCGTTCACCGACTTGGCACTGGTCGCAAGAGCCGCTGAACTCACCCCGAGCCCAGGCCAACGGCGCCTTCGCCATTCTGACTTCCCGTATTGGTCGACTAGTCGAGCCTCCACCGACATTGGTTCTCGACACAATCATCGTCACCAGCTAATGGATCACATCAACACGTCCCTACCACGTACGACCTCGATACCTTCCTAGAAGCCGACCGCTTCAACGATCTCTACCGAAGGCCGAGCAGTACAAACGAACAGTGAGCCAACTGTGCAACCTCCACAGCTTATCACAGGCTTACACGTGATCTAGTCCCTACCTGAGCCTGTCATTGACCCACGCAAGTGAAGTCTAACTCCTCTCTCGCTCTCTCGTGTCCAATCCTGAAGAAGAAATCAAAGTTTGGTTATTTGTGAGTATACTTGACTCTTTTCCTTCCTTTAGTAAACGAAAACACATAACCAATGATGTAAATGAATAGGAGATGAGAGGAAAGTAGTTATCATGTTGGCTATATAGTAGAAAAGTTAAAAAAAAAGGAAATAAGACAAACAAACAAAATACTCCACCCACCCGTTCTTTGTGTGTTCAACAAAAGGAAATAATCATTAGTTGCTTTTTGTATATAAACTCCTCCTTGTTTTCCATATTTGCATAAGATTCCAATAATTAAAAATGGGAGCATTAGTTGTTAACAAGTTGTATTACCAATACTTAGTATATATTAAATATTTTGTAATCAAGTACTTATTACATATCATATACCATATTTTGTTATATATTATATACCATATTTGTTAACAAATACTTACATATATGATATACCCATATTTTATTACCAAATACTTAGTGTGTATTATATATATTTATTTTGTTAACAAATACTTAGTAAGTATTATTTATCATTATATATTAGAAAATACTTGTTATGTATATATGTATAAGAAATTTTATTTATAGAAGTATAGGTATATTTTTGTACGTAAGTATTATATCTATATATAAGTATTTTGTTATATATTTCTATAAGTAATTTCACATAAGTATATATTTGGTAATTTTGAATGCTTCACAATTAATTATATAAAAATATATTTTTATGTAAAAAGAAAAGAAAAGTGTTTTCTTATATATACACATATTTATGTTTACAGATAGGGTGCTACCATATATATACTATAATAAAACCCTAATTAGGAACTTGTTCGTGGGTGTATATACAGTGTGATGATTTGGTTGTTTGAATTAGGTTCTGGAAGAATACTTGAGGACTGCAGCTATTGTATTTCGTGCCTATACTTGGATATGGCTTTTGGTACTTGCAGTCTCAGCTCAGATTAGACGAACCAGAGGCAAGTATACCTTGCCTATTAATTTATAGTATTTACATGCATGTTTTTCTTACCAGTCTTTTATTTTGGACATACTGCTTCTTGTTTCACCTGTTTCCTTACCTGTATAGTTATATGATTATTCTGGCTGACACATAGATTTGATACACAGATTCGTACTGCATGGCATATAGGATATGCGTACCGGATCATTATTTTATCTTCTTCTTGATAGAGTTACCTATATACTTGATAGTCTGGCATATCACATGTTAGAGTAAGACAGGAAGTATCGTGGGTGCGTCACCGATAGTAGCATTGAGTGGAGAGGACAGCTACTAAATGCTTGGGCTACTGTGCATGCACTATATATATATATATATGTGTGTGTGTGTGTGTGTATTTATTTACTTATTTACATAGAGATCCTATATCCGGAGCTGTAGTCCTTACTGTATGTCTCTGTGCTCGGAGCTACGGGTACGCACTGTGTGTCTCTGTGCTTCGGAGCTACGGATTTATATTTGGAAAGCTCAAGCGTCGAACATTGTCCTCATTTGTATATCATATAGATGAGTTAGACTGGTTGTTAACAGTTGTACATAGACCTCCGTTTACTTCTTTGCATGCTATTTACTATATTTTATTTGGCATATATTTTTTGTATCTTGTTACATCCCTCTAAGGACCTGGTTTCCTACCAGGTTATTGCTGAGTACAGACAAAGGATTATGGACCTCTTCAGGAATTTAGGTATCGTTTATTGATGCCTTATTATTATTCTATCACATTTAGTTTTGTTCCTTGTTTATAGTATATAGCTAGCATTGTAGATGTTATATACGGATATTTTGGACATATTATCTGATTAGGACAACTTATATATATTTGAGTCGGACAAAAGTCTGGTTGAATGCGTAGCTGGCCATTGCCACGTGGCCTGGTCCCGTATATTTTGGGACTGGGACGTGACACTAGTTCAAAAGATAACACTCGACACCGGGCCCATGTGAGAACGATTATCCCGCGGGAGCGCTGGCATGGTGATTTAACGCCCAGCGGGGATGATCGAACTCGCAGGAACATGTTCGATGATTATTCAAATAAACTCGATAAAAATAGAGCTTAACGAAGATTTTGAACTTAATTATTTAAGAAATGCTAGAAGTAGACTACGGATTAATCGAATGGTAACATTGAAGTTGGATGATTTGGCTAGAAAAATTATGATCACAGTAAGAATGGTTATCAGATGAGCATGACTTGATGGATCAATGTATAACTTGGATAAAACAAAGTATAATGCTAAGGTGTCTATTTCTTCGATGATAACCATAATGTTGACGTTCTTGTCTTGTGCGAGCGCAACACCTTGCTCGCGCTTGCATCATTCCCGGATTAGGACAATTATCCTGCGGGAGCATTGGTGTGTTGATCTCATGTCCAATGGGGATGATTAAACTTGCGGGAGACCAGAGAGTGATAATTGAAGGATTGCCTTGACATGTGGTTCGATACGATAAGATAAATTTTAGAATACAAGTAAATCGAAAGTATTTAAATGATGAGTTAGTTTAGAACATAAACTAAGACACGCTTGATAGTTTCGTGAACGGATACATGAATTATATTGGATGACTTAAAGTTATGCTTGAGATCAAAGATTTAGAAATGAATCATGACTTTGTGGTCTATACTTAGAAAATAATGGATAGGTGAATTCTTTCAAACATAATGGAGGAGATAGACTATGCAAATCGTTACGTTTGACCTGTAACATGGATATATTATGAATTTAATTAAACGAACGTGTCTTAGTTGCAGTTTTGCTAAACGGACTCGGATCTTGTATAACGAACATATTGATATAGATAGGATAATTTTATGCTCGATGTTTGAAAATCTGAGTAAAATGAGCTTAGGTAGAATATCTCGTACGAAAAAACAATGGTTTGACCTTAGGAATTGGGGCATATTTCGTGCAACGAATTTGCACGATGAGAATCGTGAACTTGTAAGGTACCTATGACCTTGTGAGGTGACCTAGCAGATAGGCAGATGACCCTATGCCGAGTGAAAGAACTTGTGTGACCGACTTTAAATTATTGCATGAGCATGCCATAAAACTGGGGTAACAAGACTTAGAGTTACACTTAAAATGGTAAGAGTGTGTTATGTTTAACACAAATGGAATGGGTAATAGGACTTGGACGCTAGTCAGTTGATCAGATAGATTGTGCTTGACGATAGTGCAATACTTGATTTGAATCGAATTAAAAATAACTTGGATTTTGACTGACCCCGTTTGAGGTATCATTGTGATTCGTAGGACGAGAACCCTTAAGATTTTCACAAGTAGCTTCTGTGACTTTACTATCGCTAAGTTTGCTTAAATGCATATGTTTAAGGGATGCCTTGAACGTGTGCAGGATCCAAGACTCGGTGATATGTTAAACACAAGTGAAAAGACTTCGCTATCGCTAAGTTGGTTGATATGCTTATGTTTGGAGGACGCTTTAAATATGTACAGGATCCAGACTCGCGATATGTCACTACCACGTTCCGAAAATAGGGGTATTTTTGACTTTTTAAATATTTAATATTATTGGTAGTTACAATTTAGTAATTTCATGATAGTATATTTGATTTTAAATAAATGTGTGATGTGTAATTAAATCTAGTATTATATACAGTATTCATTTATTTTAAGCTAGTAGACTTGACCTAGAAGCCCAGTAGATGAAGACCTGTCCCAATTTGTGGAATTCTGTATTTGATTAATTTATTTAGAATTTAATTCTTGGAGATTTTTATTAATTACCGTAATTTATTTAATTATTGCGCCCTGCCTTTGCTTCGATATTTGGAGCGCTACCCTAGCTTTTGTCTTCCAACAAATTTTACAATCTTGTCCTAGACATGCCCGCCTTCCATTCTGCTATTTTTGCAACTCATAATTATGCTTCCTGTGCCTTATTTCTAGCCGCACAAAAATTGTCGCGGACGTTATTTAATAAATCCCTATTTTGTATCGTTGTGCGTTCCAATTAAAATTGGAGGCAATCTTGACCTATTTTTTGTGCGGCCCAAATTAGGATAATATTTTGTTCTGAGTCGTCTTCATTATTGGTATTGATGACCTGACCTGATTTTGGCTCTATGTACTCCTAATTAATTTTAGAACACAACTTACATTTATTTCTAATTAAATTGAGGATACTATTTAAACCAATTCTAAAAATCCCAATTTAATTCCAGTGCCCTACAAATTGAGCCCATACCGATCATACAGCGTCCCCTGACCCTACAAAACACTGGACACCGAATCGCCCGCCAAATTTTCGTCATTTTTTGTGTCTGTACAAATACCCAAATTTAAGGGGGCTAATTTGCAAATTGGCATTTCGGTAGCCAACACTTTATGGACCATATGGTGAGTAGCTGCACTTGGGCTTGATGGTTAGTTGTGATTCCGGGAGGTCTAGCCGGAATCACTAATCTTCTAGTTAGTTCTTTTAGCAGACTTTTTGTTACCGGATTTGTCTCCGGCATTTATGATGACTTGGATATTGTTGAGTTAGATTATATTTTGACTTGTGTTGTATTTAATTTTTGTTCGCTATTTTATAGTGCTGTAATCCTGTGATTGAGTATGTGTTCATTTTAATTGTGTCATCCGTGCCTCCTTATGGAGATTGGATGCTTGTGTGAGATTGGCTAGATAGTATCAAGACCTTGACAGCGTTCTACCGCCGATGCTGCGGCGTAGGCTGGACGTACCCACGCACTCGTGCCCCTAAACCGGGTGCGGGTCGTGACACGTTTTTAGTCAAATTGAATCTGAATTCCTCAAAATAAAATTTTAATAACATAATATCTCAACTTCTCGAAATTCAAAAATGCTATTCGAGGAGTTATTTTGAGGAATTTTACTTGAGGACAGGATTTTATAGTGGGAGAGATATATTAGTATATAAGTAGATAAGATGCATGTGTAAGGATATGTTGGCTTGAGCATGATTGAGATTTCACTGCTAACTGGCTTAGGTGTTCATCTAGGAATGTATTGGAGAGAGAGCAGTACTTAGGATAGTGTGTTACAATTGTTATGCACTTGAGTGATAAGGATAACTAGTATCAGCGATTATAGTAGGTAAGACAGCTAGCAGTGAGTGTGCTTATAGTAGAACTATGGTACCTAGGGGATAGAGGTATCAACCTTGGATGTATCTTTGACCTGTGCAATCACAACTAGGATTTTTCTTCCAAACTTTTATCTTGAATGTTGCTTCTTTAGAACTGTACTGTCCTTCCTTGATGATATCGCATTTTTGCCTAAATTGATTCTTTGGGATCTGTCTTCAGGATGTCGCCGCAGACATGGTCTATGAGAGCGGGAACTTCAGCTTTAGAGGGGTCTGCCACCTCTCCACCTGAGGGACAGACAGCCGTAGTTCCTCCTACATCTCCGATGCACATAGGAGTGTCTGCACTTTTCGGGGATCCTCCTCCCCCACCTGCTCAGAGGATTGCCGCAGCTGTGACAGACAACCTTCCTCCTCCACCGACTCCGATTCTCGGAGGTTCGCCCATTGACGGGACGCAGATATTTACCTTGATCCAGGGCATGGTAGATGCCCAGAGAGTGACGACAGATGCTCAGCGAGTTCAAGCAGAGGCTCAGAGGGTGCAAGCAGAAGCACACCAGGCACAAACCGAGCTGATGAGAGAAAACATGGAGAATGCTCATCAGGTGACTCTCCAAGCTTTGGAGAAAGTAGCACAGTACCAGCAGTTTCCTGGCCAGCAGTAGAGATCAGGCACTATAGTGGATTTCAAGAGGATGATGCCTCGAGAGTTTAAAGGCACTGAAGGGATACTCTACGCTGACGACTGGCTAGAGGATATAGAGAGGAGTCTGCGATTGACCCAGATTCCGGAGAACTTGCAGATAGAAGCCGCTGGCAGTCAGATGTTCGATATCGCACTCACGTGGTATCGCACGGAGCCGAGAATTACTGCACAAGGACTTACTTGGGAGACCTTCAAGGAACTCTTCAAGAAAAAGTTCTTTCCCGACGTGGCATTGGGAACCTTGGAAAGTCAGTTTCATGACTTGGTTCAAGGAAACATGTCGGTCGACGAGTATGCTGCAGAATTCTGTAGATTGAGCCGTTTTGCATCGTCTATGATTCGGGACCCAGGAGATCGAGCCCAGAAATTTAGAAAGGGGCTGACAAGAGAGATTAGGTCGCGCACTTCTGGTCGTCGTACCGCTACCTTTGAGGCTATCTTGATGGATGCTCAGATTGCAGAAGAGGATCTGGACCTCAGGCCTAAGAGGAGTCACAATACTTTTGGAGATACGAATGGTAGCACAGGACCAGCTAAGCATCCCCATATTCAGCACCAACAGCAGTACCAAGTACCATTTCATATTCAGCAACAACCATGGACATTTCAGCATCCACCGCAGTACCTAGCACCAGTTCCTATCCAACAACATCCATGGGCGTATCAGTATCAACAACAGTACCAGGCACCAGTCCGTGTTCAGCATAATCAGCAACAGCCTCCAAGAGAGACACAGCAGACTTGTCATTTCTGTAAGAAGCCAGGTCACCTTTGGGAGAGCTGTAGAACGAGGCTAGGACTTTGTTTGCACTGCGGCGCTGCGGGACATCGAGTAAAGGATTGTCTTCTAGCCCCTTATCTTCCCGGCTAGCGTGCAGCTTCAGATTATAGAGATCCAGTTAGACTACCTGTGGAACCGTATATTGCTCAGCACCCGCGAAGGGAACCACCCCAGCAGGGTGGGGCATTTGCGATGACGGTCGAGGAGACCGATACTGCAGGTAATGTGTTAGCAGGTTCTGTTCTTTCCTTCCTTCTGTTCCTATCTATTTGATTGATAGACTGATACCTTAGTACCGTAGCTTGTATGCATGATTTCTTGTTAGAATGTAGTTAGTAGTACACCCTGATGCAGAGACTGCAATACCATGACAAAAGATACCATGACCGTACATATTCCCTTAGGTTGCATGTTGTATGATTATAGGGAAGACTCTTGGGGTTTGACCATGACGAAGATTCATGAAGGAGTTATGACTTGACAAGAGAGACAAGATGATTAAATTCGAGGATAACCATTGATTTAAATAGAGGGTTAAGAAATTAACATTGCATAATTGGTGGTTTATTAATTCCAGGAAGATTATAAAATATATATATTGGTTATTAAATTTGAAAATTTTGGGAGATTTATCAATATATTTATTTAATTGCGAGTTATGAATTTTAGAATTTTATATGGGATGTTGCAATTAGAGAATCCTTAAGTATCGTATTATTAAATATTTTGAGGAAAGAGGAAATCGAGGAATAAAATTTTTTGATGGATTAATATTTGAATTCAAATTTGGGACGAGATTTAAATTTTATATGTGCATTGATTAAAATCAAATTAGAGGAGTGAATATTAAATTCTGAGTATTGGATTATTAACTAAAACTTTCAAGGAAATTTTTAATAAAAAGGGACTTTGATTCTATTTCGAGGATTTTTTTCAGGAATACAAATAATTTCAGAATTTTTGAAAAATCGTGAAAGGACATTGTGGATAATTACCTAATCTCATGGATGATGAATTTAAACTTTGAGGGAAAATAGTAATGTGTATGAATAAACGCTACTTTGAGGATTTTGAATTTCGAGGACGAAATTCTTTTAAGGAGGGTAGACTTGTCACTACCACGTTCCAAAAATAGGGGTATTTTCGACTTTTTAAATATTTAATATTATTGGTAGTTACAATTTAGTAATTTCATGATAGTATATTTGATTTTAAATAAATGTGTGATGTGTAATTAAATCTAGTATTATATACAGTATTCATTTATTTTAAGCTAGTAGACTTGACCTAGAAGCCCAGTAGATGAAGACCTGTCCCAATTTGTGGAATTCTGTATTTGATTGATTTATTTAGAATTTAATTCTTGGAGATTTTCATTAATTACCGTAATTTATTTAATTATTGCGCCCTGCCTTTGCTTCGATATTTGGAGCGCTACCCTAGCTTTTGTCTTCCAACAAATTTTACAATCTTGTCTTAGACATGCCCGCCTTCCATTCTGCTATTTTTGTAACTCATAATTATGCTTCCTGTGCCTTATTTCTAGCCGCACAAAAATTGTCGCGGACGTTATTTAATAAATCCCTATTTTGTATCGTTGTGCGTTCCAATTAAAATTGGAGGCAATCTTGACCTATTTTTCGTGCGGCCCAAATTAGGGTAATATTCTGTTCTGAGTATTCTTCATTATTGGTATTGATGACCTGACCTGATTTTGGCTCCATGTATTCCTAATTAATTTTAGAACACAACTTACATTTATTTCTAATTAAATTGAGGATACTATTTAAACCAATTCTAAAAATCCCAATTTAATTCCAGTGCCCTGCAAATTGAGCCCATACCGATCATACAGCGTCCCCTGACCCTATAAAATACCGGACACCGAATCGCCCGCCAAATTTTCATCATTTTTTGTGTCTGTGCAAATACCCAAATTTAAGGGGGCTAATTTACAAATTGGCATTTCGGTAGCCAACACTTTATGGACCATATGGTGATTAGCTGCACTTGGGCTTGATGGTTAGTTGTGATTCCGGGAGGTCTAGCCGGAATCACTAATCTTCTAGTTAGTTCTTTTAGCAGACTTTTTGGTACCGGATTTGTCTCCAGCATTTATGATGACTTGGATATTGTTGAGTTAGATTATATTTTGACTTGTGTTGTATTTAATTTTTGTTCGCTATTTCATCATGCTGTAATCTTGTGATTGAGTATGTGTTCATTTTAATTATGTCATCCGTGCCTCCTTATGGAGATTGGATGCTTGTGTGAGATTGGCTAGATAGTATCAAGACCTTGACAGCGTTCTACCGCCGATGCTGCGGCGTAGGCTGGACGTACCCACGCACTCGTGCCCCTAAACCGGGTGTGGGTCGTGACACGATATGCTGATCTCGAATGCTATTACAAGTGAATATGTTAGATTCACGTAGACGAGTTTAATAATTTGGATAAGTTGGCCTCAGCCTAAGATCATCGTACATGATAGATCCTTCCCCGCGTTAAGCGATATAAGTTTCGAGCAAAGGCGCACTAGAGACCGAGCCGGAGTTTGAATTGAAGGATAGAGTCATTCATTGAAACAAACCCAGCACACATGCGACATAGAATAAGGAAAACGAGTAGAAACTTGTATTAGAAGGGGTCTATGGATGCGGAGAAATACGCTTGAGTTAGATTCGATAGTGTGCGATAGAACAGTTTTTGCTCAGGAAGTCTCGAGTATGAGACTTGTTCTGAGTGGTATATAATGTAACAATCCACTCTGCATCAATGCGGATAGCCGATACAAATAGCACAAGTGCGATGAGCTGACCTGCCTTGCTCAGCGAGAAGACTCGCTTGAGGCAAAATAATTCAGACTTGGCCCTTCAGGAGTTCAGACTTAGACTTTCAAAGACGCTCTCGGAGTATCGCTCGGCCGAGGCAAATCATTGCTACAGTGGGTGTCTACGATGAACCTGTCTTAGCATAGCCTGCACAATTAAAAATACTGACGATACATGCTAGTCGCTAGGCGAATCACCCCCTGCATGCTAATAAAGAATATAACGCATCTAGCTAAAGGAATAATCCCTTCATGTATTGCTTGTGTTTTTATATAGAAATAAAACTTGGCTTATAGTTAGACCCTCGCATGCTAACTTATCTCCGTGCAAGTAGACTCCGTTTGATTGTCTAGAACTGGTTAAGTTGATGTCCTTATGCTATCTATCTTATATGTAATGCTTGTCACAGAGATAATATCGAGGTATGGAAGCACAACACAGAATATGATTTACCTACCTGAGGCAGGATGACTATCAAATTAGTCATTTCTGAGCCAAGTAATAAAAACATGGAAAGGCTTTAGGACCTTTATTCGCCAAGGCAACTTCCAAAATGAAAGTTTTAATAAGTAGTAAAAACATCAGCATAACTGTGCATTGAATATAACGCTCCTGATCACGAGATTTCTGTACGAGTATATGCATTCGCACAGTGTCAAGTAGTTATGTTCATTCAAAGGGCTTAAAATTTTGCATATAATAAAATCTTAGTGTTAATCGTCAATGGTCATGGACTGCCTGCGCACATGTTAATGGTTCCGGCGGAAGGTACGTCGGGGCACCGGGGTCGTTCCGATCCGGACATGAATGTCTCATAGTCAACTAGCAACATCAGCACGAGAGAGGCGGGGCCTTGTAGCGGGGCTCGCTACCTGTGATACAACGACGGTCGTTCGCTCGGACTATAGTCCATGATGGCTCGTCAAGTAATATGAATATGTTGCTAAAAAGTATCATTGAAGTCTCATTAAAGTATCATCAAGTATTATTAAAAAATCATTACATACATGGCGACAACCTATGTGTGGGCTCATATGGACTTGTGGCAAGTGACGGATGCACGACGCACTCTGTGAGCAGATCGTTAATTAAACCAAGAAATTTGAACCTCTGTAAATAACTTGAATAATTTGAGAAATCTAAACGGTCTGATTATAATGCATTTAAACAACGTGAGTTGCAAAATAATATGAGTATCACAAATTTGTATATGTTGTTCACCTGTGTCAGAAATATGTTACACTACCAAAATATGATAAAATAGTGATATTTTTAGCGACGTCATAATAAAATGTCGCTAATATTAAAGACTTGAGCGACACCTAAAATAAACGTCGCTATAAATTGCTATTGGCGACACCTAGCGACATTTAGTGACTGTACTTTGGTTTTTAAAGAATAGTTGCTATAAGCTTCTTTAACGTCGTTAAACATCACTTATTTTTATGATTTAGCAATATAGCGACTTATTTACTAACGTTGGTTTTTTTAACTTTTAGCGACATATTTAGCGACGTCTCTAACGTCGCAAACTTTTCAATTGGCGACGTTTAGCGACGTCTATTTATGACGTCACTAAACTTTTTAATATAGGGTCCAGGGTTTCATTTCCTCCCATTCTCTCATCCTAAAATTTTGAAAAACCCTCTTAACCCCCTTCCGGTGAAGTACCCCCCCTTACCCCCCCTCCGGCGAAGTACCACCCCCTCCTCCTCCTCCCTCCATCCCTGCCCCCCAATGACTCTCTCCCCTTTGTGCTCCGGCTCCCCCTCTGTCTCTCCCCCTCTGTGCTCTGGCACCCCCCCGTGCTCCGACTGTCCCTCCGCCTTCGGCTATCCAATCAGTCAGCCCCCCTCCTCGGTCCGGTAAACCCTAACCCTAATTCTTATTTAAGTATATATATGTATATATGTGTGTGTGTGTGTGTGTGTGTTTTAGCTTTATGGTATTGGTGTTGTGACATGGAGATGATGAGAAGGGGATATGGTGCTCGGGTTTCAGAGCAGTCCAGTACTTGTGGAGAGTGTTATTAGCAGTGGAGGTGAGTGTTCTCAGATATTAGGGTTAATCGGGCAAGTTATAGGTGACAACAGCTGCTATAGTTCCAATAATTAGACGAGCAGCATCAACAACAAGCATTAACAACAACAGTAGCACGAAAGCATAGTAGCAGCAGCAACTTTAGTTGTAACAGCAGCAATAATTTGCAATTAGAGTTGTAGCAGACAATAGGGAGGCATGGCAGCAGCTGTTTGTAATGCCTATAAATGGCATCAGCCTAGGCAGCACCCGATGGGGGTAGCAACATCTAATGCATGAGAGAAAGGGTGGGCACGGTGTGGGGTAGATGCAATTATATGTGAGTTATGTGAGAAATATTGAGTATTACAACGGTAACAAATCGTGGCTAGGGAGCAGTTAATTACATTGCCTTTATACTTCATAGTCGTTGATTTGTGGGGTTCCTTTGATATTATATATATATATATATATGATATGGTCGGCATGTTGGAGTATATGTGAAGTGCTACAGGTAGTGTGGGAGAGTGGCAATTTGTTTATGACATAACACAGGACATAAAATAGACCCTAATCCAAAGCCAAGACATGACACATACCCTAACCGTATCTGAATTAATTAGACGCAGTCTTGAGTATCAAGTGAGGTATTATGCCATGCATACTTGTGCATAGTGTAGTGAGGGTATGTGTGTAGGTGGATATCTCGGTGCTGCAGACACTAACCCTATCCTAATCCTAACTTGGACACACACACACACGCGGACACTATCACTAACCCAAACTCGGACATACGGACACACTAATACGCATACACCAACCCTAACACGGATACGAAAACACATGTTTGTATCATGTCATCTCATGATATTTAGGGTAAAATTGTAGGACACATGGATATGAAAGGTTAGGACACAATATCGAGGATAAGGTTGTAAGCATTTTATCGGACATGGACACACGCATACATGTGAGGTATAGATATCCATGATTGTATCAGTGAGTGTCAACTATGTATCTTGGACCCAAAAAAAATTGATACTGGATATCCATGACTTGACTTTTCAATTAAAAATTTATGGCCTAAACAAATGTCAAGTGTGGATATCCAGGATATATAGTTGACACTCACTGATACACTGCTATATGAGTATCTAGGATACAGAGTTGAACGAAGAAGTATCAGTGCTAGAACTAGGTGTATCAATGCATGTACTATATTATTGAGTATTCTTATATGTGTGTAGACGAGTAGGTGTATAACATAATTAGGTATTCCTGAGTATCAATGCTACGACTAGGAGTATCAGTGCATGTACTGTATTTAAACGAAGAAGATGAATTTTTAGAAGAGGATTGAAAATATCAATATAAAATCCATTTAGACTTGTGATATATACTGTAATTTACTATTTTCTTGAATGATGTCTATTCATCTTTGTATATTTGGAGTGAGTGTCATTTGGATAATATGCACTACTAAATATTCACATGAGTATATACTTGAACGATGTCTATTCATCTTTGTAGAAGTATCTAGAAGTGGATATGAATTACTATCTGCATCATCGTTCGTGGATATACAACCGTCATCCTGATGACATATGTGGTGTGCGGGATAAATTCATAGAGGGTGTACAACAGTTCCTGCAGTTCGCTAAGGCCTTCCTTCAGTACATGGACGGTACAAAAATTAAGTGTCCATGTGTGAGATGTACAACTTGAAATATCATCCAGAAGGGGAAGTCACATATCATCTGTACTCAAAGGGTTTCTTGCCGAATTACTATCAGCGGATCGCGCACGAAGAACATGTGTCTTTAGCATTGGAGTTAGAGCCTTATGTGGAGCCGTATATGGGTGTCCATGACCATGCTGCTTACGATGATAGGTGGATGAACATAGTTTTTGATACGGTGGGACCTAGTTTTGATCCGAATAATCATGATGCAGCTGAGGAGGCACCAAATGCCGATGCTGTAAAGTTCATGGAGTTGTTGGAGAATAGAAAGACTATTATATCCTGGTTGTGAGGATCATTCACCGTTGGAGGTAGTTACAAGATTGTTGAGCATCAAGTCCGATTTTAACATGTCACAAGAATGCTATAACCGACTGATGGATTTGATTATAGAGATCTTTCCAAAGGGTTCAAAGTTGCCTAAAGACTTCTACCGACCTAAGAGGATGGTGAGATCACCCTGGATGGGATACGAGAAAATTGATACATGTCGCAATGGGTGCATGTTGTACTACAAAGACGACAAGGATGAAGATGCGTACAGATTATGTGGTGCTGATCGCTACAAGACCACTGGTAGAGAAAAGTTTGTCGGTGCAAGAAAGGCTACCGATTCGATGCACTACTTGCCTTTGACGCCGCGGTTGCAGAGGTTGTTTATGGTAAAGAAGACTGTAGAAAATATGAGTTGGTACATGCTGGAACAGATCAAAGGAGTATTGGATCATCTATCTGATGGAGAAGCATGGAAGCACTTTGATCGAAAGTATCCAGATTTTGCTTCAGATCTGCGTAATGTCATATTGGGGCTCTCCTCTGACGGTTTTACCCCATTCGGACTTTCGGGCTCTCAGTATTCGTGTTGGCTTGTGATCGTCACTCTGTACAATCTACTGCCTTGGATGTGTATGAAGACTCCGTATATGTTCCTAACCGTTATTCTCTCGAGTTTGAATAATCCGAAGAGGAACATCGATGTGTATTTATAGTCTTTGATAGATGAGTTGAATCAGATATGGGAAGTAGATGCCAACACGTATGATGTTTCTAGAAAGCAGAATTTTTACATAATAGCAGCACTTATGAGGACCATCAATGACTTTTCGGCCTATAGAATATTATGGATGGAGCACTCATGGTCATCTCTCATGTGGAATATTGTCGATCATCTAGAAAAGCAAGCGAAGGACACTACGGTAACACTGTACAAGCTCGATAAGGTGTTTCCTCCTGGATTCTTTGACTCCATGGACCATTTGCCAATTCATCTTTCTTATAAGGCATGTGTTTGTGGTCCTGTCTATTATCAGTGGATGTAACTTGTAAACCTCCTCGTCAAAAATAGGATTTAATTAATTATTTTACTGAGATGAAACCATAACCCAAAATCCCACGTACCCAAATTAGGGTATCAGTCTACACCAAACTTATTAGGCCATGACTCATGTGTACCATCCAAATCTAGTTCCTTATGTTTCCGACGCATTAGGAATTACCGAGTCAAATTATTAAATTAAATCAAACTTAAAGCCAATTTACCTCAAGCAAAACCAAACCAAGCCCACATGCGCTTTCGAGTGGATCATTTCCATTCCAACAAGCCAGACAGGCCCAACCCTCGAGTCCAGCCCATCATCCCCACCACCCATATAAATATACATCTATTCACTCAAACCCTAGAATTCATATCACCATCCTCTTCTCAACCCTAACCGAATCCCCTGCCAAGACCTATCCCCGCTCAGCCCCACCGGACCACCGACCACCCCTCCAGGCGGCCGGAACACCACACCACACCAGGCCGTCATCACCAACCCCTTCGAACCCGATCACCCGAGACTGCTGTCCCTTCTCCGACTTCCAAACAACACCCTCCGCTCCGCCTGACGCTGCCAGACCCCGCCAAAAGACCCGCCAGGCCCCACGACACCATCAACCGACGCCGTCCCAGCCCACTGCCGCCGGGACAGACTGTTGTATCCATGGCAGCAGTCATCACAGCCGACTGAACGCCGACAGACCGATCCCATCCACGCGTCGACCAGAGTTCACCCCCGCCGGAGAAGACAGTCGACCAGCCAGTGGACCCCCCCCTCGTTAAGTCGATCAGGTACTCGTTCACTGAACCCTTCTCTCTCGTGTCATAATACTTCACTTCCGTGTCGCCATGTCGCATGAACACATAGTAATAGTATTCAACCTAGTTAGTATTATAAGCATGAAAGCTTATTAATTTGTTACTAATAAATATATAATTATGAAGTTAATAACCAGTCACCAGGGTCAGGTATTTCACTTGAAATGCTGGAATATAGACTAGTAGGTTGAACATGGGAATAGAGACATGTGTTCATGCAGAACCGAAATTGTGGACAACCCGTAACTAGAAAATTATTGACTCGAGACACATGTTGACCGAAGACATAACACGTATACATCCTAGCCACGTGCACACGTAACGCTGTCTTCAACCAACCATGAACTTGAGACAGACCCTTAAGATCAACGTAGTGTCAGTACATTGGGTCTTAGCGTCTGATATAGATTTCTATATTATATTGTGTGTCAGGATTATCGGATCAGCCAGAAGACATCGCAGGAGCAGGCTTTTGGCATTCACCTCCTGAAGACTCAGGCAAGATACCTTGCTATATTTACTGTCTAATTTAAATATGCATAAGTTGTATTATAGTCTTGTTGCTCGTAATTTATACAACTGTGCGCGTCTGAGTTGTCTCGGGTGCATTCGACGGGTACGTCGATGTTAGTATATATATATGGACTTAGCTCTTAGCAGACTCAACCCATTGGACGATACTCTATTATTGTCTGAGACCTGACACCTTACACGATCACTGAGATATATTCATATTGGGATGCGGGTTTGTGCACTCGACTAGCTATCGTTGCGTATCACCTACATCACGGTTAGTATGTAGTCAGGATTTAGTCTAGAGACTTGGCATATAGATACATGGTATGCACGTTGAGTAGTCGACTTGCGTATCTACATTGGGCGGGGAGGACAACTAGTAGGCGTATGGGGTACACACATTGGATCCGTAGTTCGGAGGAGCCTCGGATCCAATGATTTTCTCTTTATACTGATGCCACATTCTTCAGAGCGATATGGACGATATACTGTACAGATGTCACTCTCTTCGGAGCATGGACGTTATGCCTACACCTACCCATACGCACTAGTGTTGTCCTCACATTGCATTCACTTAGATGGCTTGTACACCCTTCTTGTATTTATTTTATTCAGTATTCATATATGGCATGTTGTTTTCTTGTATCTTGTTACGTCCCTCTGAGGACCTGGTACCTTTCCAGATTTAGACGAGGCTTACTACCCCACCGTATACAGCTAAGGAGTTGGAGGTGCAACCGTCAGAGTTTTTGTGACCAGCTGGTAGGCCTTTAGCCTAGATGGAGGGCATCATTATCTACTCAGCTGATGCTCTAGTCATTATCTTTTATATCTCATTACAGTACTTTATTTCGTCATAGTAGTGGATTTGTTCCCACCAGACATCACTGGTTGTACTATGATATCTTGAGACTGGTATTTATCAACCAGCAGTTTATTTAGTGTTTCTTGCTCTTTATATTGTGGATGAGATTAGATTACCTATTATGGATTGATATTAGACATATAGTATTATAGGATAGCGTAGCACTCTTCGTGGATCCATTAAATTGGGATATCTTCGGAGACGTGTCAGCTGGCCATTGCCACGTGGCCTGGTTCTGTATATTTTGGGACTGGGGCATGACATGGTTTTAGTGGTGGCCCATACAGGTCGACTTTTCGCTTGTGGTATGGTAACATGCCCGGCGAGCCTGCAATAGGATATAAATTATTAGGTCTCATCCACTTTTGATTCGTCCTTGAACTTCCTTCATACTGCTTCTAAATATCTACATCCTGATTGATTGCTCTCGTACTCTTCTAATGAAGCTCTATCTCTTGCATCAAGATAAATTTGCGCAGTGGACGAGGAGCACCCCGTGCCGCGGTGCCAGATAACACCACTCAAGGAGATAAGGTACCCCAAGGGCAACCCCCGCTACAGACCCCGTTGATACATTGGCACGAGACATCGCAGGGCGATCCTACACCGCCACCTGAGGGACAAACTTCCCAGACGATCCCCACGCAGCATTATGAGGGCCAGACTTCAGGAGCTACACCGATGCCGCAGACTGAGAGGCCGACATCCGAGGAGACGCCTACTGCACAACCAGAGACTCCCCTACCACCGCCTCTGCCTTACCCACCCCAGATGCCACAGCTAGATGGCCAGCCACAGATGCTTCAGTTCTTCCAGGCAATGATGCAAGCACAGTAGCAGTAGACAAAGACACTGCGACAGAGTCTGATGGCAGTACTAGAGAGGACACCTGTCACGACACCAGCACCTCCACCAGCCCCGACAGGTGGCACTGTTAGATGGTTCCGACAGATGGGACCAGATACCTTCTCAGACAATGAGACTGCGGAACAGATCTTCGATTGGATCGCCAACACGGAGATGCTATTAGAGGCTTCACAACTACATCCAGACCTTTGGATGACCGCGGTGAGAGCCCAACTAAAAGGCAATGCCCATCACTGATGGGATTCTATCGAGCGCAGTGTAGGCAAGAACCAGACTTGGGAACAGTTCTTAGAGTACTTCAATGCGAAGTATTTTCCAACAACAGTCAAAAATATCATGTACTCCCAGTTCCTACGTCTAGAACAGGAAAATATGACTGTTGACGCATATGACGCAGAGTTTAGCCGCCTTAGCAGATTTGGAGCCGTCCTAATACCCAATGATCTAGAGAAGGCTCAGAGATTCCACTACGGCCTCAATTTCAAACTACAGAGATATACCACCACACAGGCGAGGATTTTATATGAGGAGGTTCTCGCAGAGGCGAGGATCCAGGAGGCCATTGTCAGAAGAGTTAGACGTTCCAGTACGACCATACCAGCTAGAGTCCAGCCCGGAGCAGGAGGAACCATCCGTCGTCCCGGAGCACAGACACAACAGAGAGCAGCACCATATCCACACCAGGAACTTTTGACTTGCCATTACTGTGGTAAGAGAGGTCACTTAGAGAAGGACTGTCGGAAGAGACTTGGAACATGCATGATTTGTGGAGCAAGCCAGCACCTTGCCAGAGATTGCCCACAGCGCAGGGAGGCAGCCCCACAGGCCGGACAAAGGCCAGCAGCACCAGCCCCGAGGATACTACCCCCACCAGTAGGACAGCGTCCACCAGCACCGGGAGGATTCCAGAGGGGACCACCCTTGGCCCCGTAGCAGACCCAGTTTGATCGGGCCCGACAGCAGGTAGGAGGACAGAGACAGGGACATGCCTTTGCATTAGCAGCCGCTGAGGAGGAAACAGAAGGAGAAGCAATCACAGGTACCATTTTAGTCGCATCCTTACCTGCGACAGCATTGTTTGATTCTGGGGCTACTTTGTTATTTATATCTAGTAGATTTGTAGCAATGCATAGAGTAGCGACGTTCCCTTTACCTAAGAGTTGGAAGATTCTTACCGGAGGAGGTATCGTGTCGGTTACCAGCACTATTAGAATATGCTCGGTAGTCGTATGTGGTAGAGAGATGAGAGCGCGATTCCTGGTATTGCCTATGTCGTACTTTGATATTGTGTTAGGCATGGACTGGTTAAGCCAGTATAACACCGTACTGGACTGCCGGAAGGGTAGCGTCACTTTTAGACCACCAGATCAACCGGAGCTCGAGTACATGCGAGGGACCGTCGAACAAAGAGTAGGACAGACAACTGGAACTTGTATGACTATGGAGATTGCACCCCCACCTATAGTTACAGAATTCGAGGATGTTTTCCCCGAAGAATTGCCAGGCTTACCACCCGTTAGAGATGTGGAGTTTACCATTGAGCTAGTACCAGGAGCAGCACCGGTATCTTCTAATGTGTACCAATTGGCGAAGAAGGAGTTAGATGAACTGAAGCTACAATTGGAAGAGTTATAGAGCAAAGGATTTATTCATCCTAGTGTATCACCATGGGGAGCACCAGTATTGTTTGTGCCTAAGAAGGATGGAACAGTACGTATGTGTATTGATTACAGAGCCCTTAATGCTTTGACTATCAAGAACAAGTACCCCCTGCCGCGGATTGACGATTTATTCGACCAGTTGACAGGAGCAGTGGTGTTCACAAAGATTGACTTGAGATCGGGTTATCATCAAGTGAAGGTGCGAAGAGAAGACATTCAAAAGACAGCATTCATGACTCGTTATGGTCACTACGAGTTCTTAGTGATGCCTTTTGGACTGACGAATGCGCCAGCTGTATTTATGAACTTGATGAATAGAGTATTCCATCAATACTTAGACCAGTTCGTGGTAGTCTCCATCGACGACATTTTGGTGTATTCGAAGAGCCATGAGAAGCACGAGAAGCACTTGAGACTAGTGTTAGAGACGCGGAGAAGAGAGAGACTTTATGCCAAGCTTAGCAAGTGCGAGTTTCTCCTAGATCGTGTCACCTTCCTTGGACACGTCATCTCAAGAGATGGTATCTCAGTAGATCCGACGAAGATTTTATCTGTAGAGACATGGCCAACCCCTACCAATCTCTCAGAGGTAAGGAGTTTCCTAGGACTTGCCGGATATTACCGGAGGTTCGTAGAGAACTTCGCGAAGATTGCAGAGCCAATGACCCGCCTGACCCATAAGGAGCAGGAGTTTACTTGGATAGAGGAATGTCAGAAGGTATTCGATGAGCTAAAGAAGCGCTTGACTACAGCACCCATCTTGACCATACCTTCTGGACCCAGAGGATTCGTAATCTACAGTGATGCGTCTGGGAAAGGATTAGAATGCATCCTGATACAGCATAGAAAGGTTGTAGCTTATGCTTCTAGACAGTTGAGGACACATGAGAAGAACTATCCCACCCACGACTTGGAGCTTGCAGCGGTGATCTTTGCGTTAAAACTTTGGAGGCATTACCTATATGGAGAAAGAGTAGAGATATTTACTGATCATAAAAGCCTAAAATATGTCTACACTCAGAAGGATCTAAATCAGAGACAGAGACATTGGCTCGAGGTGATGACAGACTTTGAAATAGAGCTACAGTACCACCCAGGAAAGGCCAACGTAGTAGCAGACGCATTGAGCAGAAGACCTATGGTATTCTTCTTGACTACCCAACAGCATCTGTTGAGAGATCTCAAGCAGATGGGTATAGAGGTTGTTATATCCAGAGTAGACGTACAGTTGTCGAATTTCCAATTGCAATCGACACTGGTAGAGAGAATCAAGGCCGCTTTGCCGACAGATGCCAAATTTCAGAGGCTCAGGCAGAGGACAGAGGCTAGATTACAGACAGGATTGCGGATACATGAAGACGGAACACTGAGGTGCGGAGATCGTCTCTATGTTCCAAATGGAGAACTTCGGCAGGAATTGTTGACAGAGGCACACAGTTCCACCTACTCTGTCCATCCAGGAGGCACGAAGATGTACAGAGACCTAAGACAGTACTACTGGTGGCACGGAATGAAGAGAGAGATAGCACGCTTCGTGGCCAAGTGCCTGGTGTGCCAGCAAGTCAAGGCTGAGCACCAGAGATCTGCAGGATTGCTTCAACCACTTCCTATACCGGAGTGGAAATGGGAGCATATCACCATGGACTTTGTTACGGGCTTTCCGAGGAGTCCTAGTGGGCACAATGCAGTATGGGTAATCGTGGATAGACTCACCAAGTCTGCACACTTTTTACCATTTAGAGTTGGGCAATCGATGGAGGCTTTAGCGGATATATACATGAGGGAGATTGTGCGCCTACATGGAGTGCCAGTTAGCATCGTGTCTGACAGGGATACGAGATTTACGTCTTATTTTTGGCGGAGTATGCAAGAGAGTCTTGGTACTCGCCTAAAGTTTAGCACAGCGTATCACCCACAAACAGATGGCCAGTCGGAGTGCACCATTCAGACGCTAGAAGATATGCTAAGAGCGTGTATGTTGGACTTCGGAGGATCATGGAAGGACCACTTATATTTGGTCGAGTTTTCCTACAATAATAGCTATCAAGCTAGCATTCAGATGGCTCCCTATGAAGCGTTGTATGGCAGGAAGTGTCGTTCTCCAGTATGCTGGAGTGATATAGGCAAACGACAGATTCTCGGACCAGAGTTGGTTGTTCGGACGGTAGAGAAGGTAAAGAAGATCCAAGGACACCTTCGAGCAGCACAAGACCGACAGAAGCATTGGGCGAATGCACATCGCCGACCCTTAGAGTTTTAGGTTGGAGATCACGTATTCTTAAGGATCTCACCTACGCGAGGGACTATCAGATTCGGAGGCAGAGGGAAGCTGAGTCCGAGGTACATCGAACCATTCGACATATTAGAACGCGTCGGAGAGGTTGCTTACAGATTAGCATTACCGCAGACCTTGGAAGGAGTCCACGATGTCTTCCATGTATCTCAATTGAGGAGGTACATACCGGATCCTAGTCACGTGCTTGACCATTCCGAGATCACAGTCGGCCCGAGCCTATCGTATGAAGAGGAGCCTGTGGAGATTCTAGATAGAATTGAAAAGGTATTATGAGGGCAGACCATCCCCCTAGTTCGGGTTGCATGGAGGCATCATGCACCAGGCGAGTCGACCTGGGAACGCGAGGAGGATATTCGCCAGCGTTACCCCCACCCCTTCGAAGGCCTAGGTATGTGGTAGTATTTTAAATTCAGTCGTTAGTTCTTACCATACATATGTTTTAATTTCGAGGACGAAATGCTCTAAGGAGGGTAGATTGTAAACCCCCTCTTCAAAAATAGGATTTAATTAATTATTTTACTGAGATGAAACCACAACCCAAAATCCCACGTACCCAAATTAGGGTATCAGTCTACACCAAACTTGTTAGGCCATGACTCATGTGTACAATCCAAATCTAGTTCCTTATGTTTCCGACGCATTAGGAATTACTGAGTCGAATTATTAAATTAAATCAAACTTAAAGCCAATTTACCTCAAGCAAAACCAAACCAAGCCCACATGCGCTTTCGAGTGGATCATTTCCATTCCAACAAGCCGGACAGGCCCAACCCTCGAGTCCAGCCCATCATCCCCACCACCCATATAAATATACATCTATTCACTCAAACCCTAGAATTCATATCACCATCCTCTTCTCAACCCTAGCCGAATCTCCTGCCAAGACCTATCCCCGCTCAGCCCCACCGGACCACCGACCACCCCTCCAGGCGGCCGGAACACCATATCACACCAGGCCGTCATCACCAACCCCTTAGAACCCGATCACCCGAGACTGCTGTCCCTTTCCCGACTTCCAAACCATGCCCTCCGCTCCGCCTGACGCCGCCAGACCTCGCCAACCGACCCGCCGGACCCCATGACACCATCAGCCGACGCCGTCCCAGCCCACTTCCGCCGGGACAGACTGCTGTATCCGCGGCAGCAGTCATCACAGCCGATTGAACACCGGCAGACCAATCCCATCCACGCGTCGACCAGAGTTCACCCCCGCCGAAGAAGATGGTCGACCAGCCAGCGGACCCCCCCCTCGTTAAGTCGATCAGGTACTCGTTCAGTGAACCCTTCTCTCTCATGTCATAATACTTCGCTTCCGTGTCGCCATGTCGCATGAACACATAGTAATAGTATTCAACCTAGTTAGTATTATAAGCATGAAAGCTTATTTAATTTGTTACTAATAAATATGTAATTATGAAGTTAATAACCAGTCACCAGGGTCAGGTATTTCACTTGAAACGCTGGAATATAAACTAGTAGGTTGAACATGGGAATAGAGACATGTGTTCGTGCAGAACCGAAATTATGGATAACCCGTAACTAGAAAATTATTGACTCGAGACACATGTTGACTGAAGACAGAACACGTGTACATCCTAGCCACGTGCATACGTAACGCTGTCTTCAACCAACCATGAACTTGAGACAGACCCTTAAGAGCAACGTAGTATCAGTACATTGGGTCTTAGCGTCTGATGTAGATTTCTATATTATATTGTGTGTCAGGATCATCGGATCAGCCAGGAGACATCGCAGGAGCAGGCTTTTGGCATTCACCTCCTGAAGTCTCAGGCAAGATACCTTGCTATATTTACTGTCTAATTTAAATATGCATAAGTTGTATTGTAGTCTTGTTGCTCATAATTTATACAACTGTGCGCGTCCGAGTTGTCTCAGGTGCATTCGACGGGTACGTCGATGTTAGTATATATATATGGACTTAGCTCTTAGCAGACTCAACCCATTGGACGATACTCTGTTATTGTCTGAGACCTGACACCTTACATGGTCACTGAGATATATTCATATTGGGATGCGGGTTTGTGCACTCGACTAGCTATCGTTGTGTATTACCTACATCACGGTTAGTATGTAGTCAGGATTTAGTCTAGAGACTTGGCATATAGATACATGGTATGCACGTTGAGTAGTCGACTTGCGTATCTACATTAGGTGGGGAGGACAACTAGTAGGCGTATGGGGTACACACATTGGAGCCGTAGTTCGGAGGAGCCTCGGATCCAATGATTTTCCCTTTATACTGATGCCACGTTCTTCGGAGCGATATGGACGATATACTGTACAGATGCCACTCTCTTCGAAGCATGGACGTTATGCCTACACCTACCCATACGCACCAGCGTTGTCCTCATATTGCATTCACTTAGATGTCTAGCACACCCTTCTTGTATTTATTTTATTCAGTATTCATATATGGCATGTTGTTTTCTTGTATCTTGTTACGTCTCTCTGAGGACCTGGTACCTTTCCAGATTTAGACGAGGCTTACTACCCCACCGTATACGGCCCGGGACAGAAGACGAGATTTGCTACAGCTGAGGAGTTGGAGGTGCAACCGTCAGAGTTTTCGTGACCAGCTGGTAGGCCTTTAGCCTAGATGGAGGGCATCATTATCTACTCAGCTGATGCTCTAGTCATTATCTTTTATATCTCATTACAGTATTTTATTTCGTCATAGTAGTGGGTTTATTCCCACCAGACATCACTGGTTGTACTATGATATTTTAAGACTGGTATTTATCAACCAGCAGTTTATTTAGTGTTTCTTGCTCTTTATATTGTGGATGAGATTAGATTACCTGTTATGGATTGATATTGGACATATAGTATTATAGGACAGCGTAGCACTCTTCGTGGATCCATTAAATTGGGATATCTTTGGAGACATGTCAGCTGGCCATTGCCACGTGGCCTGGTCCTGTATATTTTGGGACTGGGGCGTGACATAACTTTTTGAGCGACATCTGAAATACCTAAAGAGAAAGGTAAAAAACAAGACACGGGTTGAGGGCTCTATTTATAAAGCTTATGTTCTCGAGGAGATTATAAACTTTTGCTCGACGTATTTCAAACCTCATGTTGCTATTAATAGAATGAGAGCTCCGAGAAACGACGATGGATATCAGGAATCTAATGATGCAATACTAAAAGTATGTAATACGTTCAAAAAGCCTTTGGGGAAAATAAAGAAGAGATATTTGAATGACAAAAAGCTAAGGGCTGCTCAGTTGTATATATTACTCAATTGCGACGCAGATGAAGTGGAGAAGCTAGAGGGGTAAGTAATTAATACGTCAACATTTATGCCATCCCAATATAATAGTATAAGCTAATATTATGCTACTAATCAGCGATTGTTTCATTGTTTTTCAGCATATATAATAAAGAGTCGAGGTCAGTTAGAACCTACATAACAGACAAAAAGTAGAACAAGAAATAAGACATTATTTTTCTTCTTGGTTGAGCGCATATGTAAGGAGCTTGGTAATTACTTTTTTTTATATGCACTTGCACAATGAATAACTTACTATCGCTACTTTAGTATTTAGGTCGATTGTCTAATAACACTCGAGATTGAATCTATTAGAACTCTTGCCAAGGGACCAATTATTGCCTTCAAAATATGGCCAAGTTACTGTGTGAATGGGTTTAGGTTCAAGTCAACAAATACTCCGATCAGAGACAACTTTTTGGATCTTGATTTCACGAAAATAGTTGTTTGTGTATCAAATCTTTGAACTAAAAAGACGTCGATCTAGGCAATAATTTTTTTGGCATCTTACGAAAGATTATAGAGTTTACATATAATTATGGCATATAACCAGCTAAGATCATGATATTCAAGTGTGAATGGTTCGATCCGATTCAAGATCAAGGTTAGAAAATTGACAAGCATGTTCTTGTGGATATAAACTACAAGCATAAATATTAAGGCTACGAACCATTTGTCCTTTCAAGTCAGGCTCAGCTCGTGTAACTTTAAACCTTATCCTAGAAGGGGGACATCAAGGTCGAATTGGTGGGCAGTATGCAAGACTAAAGCTAGAAATACCTTTGACGTTGATGAAATATCTTATCAGGAGGATGAGCTACCTCTTGTAACAAATATTATAGATGTGGACTCAATGGAAGTTACTTATTACATGACTAATAATGTAGAAGAGGTAGAATTATCCAAAGATGAAGACGAAGATGAAGACGTAGTAGATGAAAGTGAAGATGAGGAGAAAGAGAAAGAGGAGGACGAGGAAGGCGAACAAGATAAATTTTTTAAAGATGATTGAAAATAAAATAAATCCATTTGGACTTGTGACATGTATTATATTTTGCTTGTAGAATCTACTATTCATTTAGACTTGTGACACTACTAGTTATTTTCTGTGCAATTCTATTAATGCTGTGAGATATGCATAACATTTTGACTGTAGAATATACTATATATTTGTTTATTTGTTCTATCATCATATGTTGTTATTAGCTATGATATGACGACATAGAGCGTTCGGTAGGTCCCTAGGTAGACGAAGTGCTCCTCTGGTACTGCCTACTGTTGGTTCGGGATCATTAGTGTCAAGTACTCCAGTGTATCGACCAGTCACATCTCCGACTACGATGACATTATGTGGCAGCACTCCTGGGACGAGTAGTTCTAGGCCTGAGACTACTCCCTCGTCCAGCGTTCCTCCTGCTGACAGAACCATGGGGACAGATGAGCATATGGCGGAGGTTGAGCTGACGTTGTCCCAGCATCAACGAGATCCACCATGCGGACCTCCGGACGAGACGAGGACGAAGATTTGGGCCGACGGTACAAAGTAAGTCAATTAGTTGGTTTAGCATCATATATATCATATATTTCTTTATTTATCATATATTCACCTTTTTGATAAAAATAATTATCTCTGTATAGATATCGTCCCTCGTCGGTATAGAGATGCTTGGGTCACTTTCTGAGGTACAACTATGATGGCCCTTGGATCAACTACTCTGATGCTCCGGATGAGAAGAAGGCATTCTGGTTTGCGCACTTCAAGGTAAAAGTATATTTGGTTTTACTATGAATCGTCTAATTTATGCATATTATATAACTTACTAAATTATTTCTTGTACCAAACGTATTTCTATCAACCGTATCAGACCGAGTTGAACGAGCAAATATTTTGTGCAATTTTTGCCACGCTGATCCGTGATGCTCTGGATGACCAGAAGGCTCGTGATCGCGAAGGAAAACAGATCCAAGGTTGGATCAGGCCTGAGCAGTGGACTACGATCCAAGGAAATGTCTGAGAAGGCCAAGGCAGCTAGGATGAAGGCAACAAAGTGGTGTGGTGGCTCGATTCCAATGACGGAATATTTTTTTTGTTTGGTATATTTTGTTATTTCAGATATATTATTTTAATACATGTACGATAAAATGGTAGTAGGATAAAATATTTAATTTTAGTACTAATTAATATATTTTTAACATGTACAGAGGGATAAGGATGCCAATATGGTGACCATCTTCCTGGCCACCAATCGAAAGAGCGGTAATCTCATTAATGAGAGGGCCTCGTAGACCTATCTAAGTATTACTTTACTTTGTGTTAATTTTAATATAACTTAGGAAATATGCAAATAAATATCCATGTAGTTAGTAATAGGTACCTTAGACACATTAGCAATTATCCAGTACCCAAACTTTTTTTGGCCGAGTATCTTAGGCTGTATAAGGGAGCGACTGCTAGTTCACCTACAGCTGGAGAGGCTGGTACTTCCTCGTAGCTTCTCCAGATCCGTCGGCGGATGATCTGTGGGTGACCGTCGTTGGTGGTCTCCAGAGGGATACGTACTATGATACGGGATCCTAAGTGCGCATTCCCTACAGCCCTCGCAGACGTTAGCCAGAGTCTAGGAGACCATTAACCGTTATATTGGGTCTCTCCGTGACGAGTTGCTGCAAAGGATAGAGGAGCAACCCATGTCTGAGCCACAGGCGAACGATGCGACGCTCATCGCACGATTTGATATGCTCGAGCGCAGAATCATGGAGCTTAGGGATATGATAGCTGATCTTAGAGAGTCAATAGAGTGTAGCGTGACGGAGCTGCATGCATCACAGTTGTCAATGGATGAGAGGCTGACGATGATGCATGGTTCAATGGTTCATAGTAGTACGAGGTTGTTATCTACCATAGATTCATACAATAATCGACTAGCAGCGTTGGAGCAGATACGTCATCTTGGTGCGCCTTCATCTATATAGACTACACCGACGTCACTGCCTTCTCTATCGATATCAGTATCGATTTTATGGGAGCAGTATGATTTGTTCTTATTCCTGATGCGCGCCGGTGGTCATCCTCCTACAGATTCGCAGTAGTCCTAGTTAGGATAGTTTACTGGTTGTTTGTATTTTGACCTATGATATTTGGTCATTTATGAATTTTTTTTATTTTTTAGGCTTTCAGACTTTATTTTTGTAACCTCTGTATCCTGAAATTCTTGCTTAAATGTTGTTATTAGGTTAATTTGGGGCTATTGAAATTTTTTTCACAATTTTTGGTTAATTAAAAACTAGTAACAATAAAATATTTTGGGCTTTCAAGAATTTATTTTAGTGACAAACATAATTAAAAATATTTTAAACTTTTATTTTGGGTTCTAAATAATCAAATATATTTTCTAGAATTTTTTGAGAATTTTTTGAGTATTTGAGTATTTATTGTGAGTTATTTAGACTAATAACTAATTTTTTAGGAATTCTAGAATTTATTGTGCAAGCCCAGGAATATATAATGGACCCACATAAGTTTTACTATTTATAATATTATAATATATTTTCTGAAATTATTTCAGAATTTTTGGAATGTTTTTAATATTTATTTTTATCTAAATAGGTAAAACTAATTTTTAGAGCTTCTTCTAATTATAGTAGGAAACCTATGAACATAAAATTATTCCAAGTATTTTTCTAGGGTTTTAAGGTTCAAAATATATTTTCTATAATTTTTCCAGATTTTTATGATTAGTTTTAATGTTTATTTTAAGTTATTTAGATTTCAAATGACTTAAATTATGTTTTGGTAAAGGCAAATCAAAAACAAATAATATAAACAAAATCATCCAATCAGATTTTGACACGTGTCATCCTTTAAATTTTCATCCAGCCGCATATATATATATATATATATATATATATATATATATATATATATATATATATATATATATATATATATATATATATATATATATATAATATAATATAATAACTTAATTATCCTATTATTTTAGAGAGAGAGAGAGATTTGAGGGGATGTCATCTAGGGTTTCCTTTATCTTCCAAAAGCCATTACTCATAGCTCCGTACTCCAAATGTGCCCCAGTTTCTTGTGATAGAACCGTATTGAGGTTAGTTTTCTGAATATGTAAATTGTTACATGAAATGCTAAATATTAAATTCTGGAAAATTCGTAGAGCACAACATGTTTGAAAATAGGTGCGTCTCGGTGGTTTCACGATTTCGGGAGAACCAGGAATCAGAATCACTAACTGTTTGAATTTTCGAAAAGCTAATGTCGATATAATTGACATATATTTTTTCCAGGATTTAATACTAATATTTCTGTGCTGTTAATTCTGTAGAACTTTTAGGTTAACAATCAACCACCATTGCACAATACAATTTTAGGTATGTGCAATAATTTCCAAACGAATTTAAATTCGGACGAGCCATAAATTCTAGCATATTTTTTACGCTAAAATCTATAGGAAACCATGCATGAAAGTAAAGTTTGCATCGGTTGACTTTTTGGTCAACAGATCGCCTCGATTTGCATGCCATGAGTCTCGAATTGGTAAAATTTAGTTTCTCTGGAAAAAATTTAGGAATTAACCTAAAAATTAGAATAATAAGATTAAAATAGGATTTTTGAGTAATTGTTCCAGAATTAAATAAATTAAAATAAATTATCTTTTAACATGGTAAATTTGTAATGCATAGGCTATTTGGACTCTGACTTGGATTCTGATTCATACCAGCTAAGGACCCCCGGCGAGTACATTCTCTTATAATTTTTGTTATTTGATAATTTCTATAATTCAAGTATTTAGAAATGTTACATCTGATTCTTGACACTGTGCTACACGGACTAGTATATAGATTGAATCTTTAGTCATAAGATGTTACATTGGCTATCGTATTGACATTGTACACGACATTGATATTAGACATTGATATTAGACATTGTACATGATATATTGGACATTGATCATGTATTGTGACATGTCATGGTTGGATCCACAGTACTAGTTGGAGGCAGGGAAATTGCTAGTGAGAGATGTGATCAAATTCCTATCGTATAAGTGTAGATATTGTTAGTGTTAATCATACACCTCACGTATGATTAGCCAGGACATATAGCTATCGTACAAGTTCCCAAGCCAATCATATTTTGAAACTACTATTTCAAACACTTAGAATAGTTAAAGTTCTTTATCTCAGTTTATATACTACATCACCTATATATGATATTGTAGCTCTTTCTCTTCAATTCATATATGCACTGACTGTACCATATTATCTATATTGTCTGTTCTCTTTATTTTGCCACTGCATTTATTTATTGTCCTCTCTCAGTATATAACATCATCTATTTATTGTTTTATAGTCCTTATCAATTAACTGGAACTGTTATTTGGGTTGTACTTCGCTCCATCCTGAGTAGAAATATTTTTCTAGACCGCGACTTAGAGGACTGGTGTCCGACATATTATGGACCACAGGGAGAGTAGCTGCAGCCTTCGATCTTGTAGCCAGGTGTGATTCCGGGAGGTCTAGCCGGGATCACTAATTATTTAGTTAGTTTTTTTTAGCAAATTATTGGTACCGGATTTGTTTCCGTCATACTTTGAGACTTGGATGTTATTGTATGGATTAGATTATTTTGTTAGACTTGTGTTACATTTTGATTATTTATTTTTCTTCGATATCTTATCGTGCTTTAGCTATGTGGTTGAGTATTTTCATATTATATTGTGATATCTGTGCCTCCTTATGGAGTTGGATATTCGTGTGAGATTGATTAAATAGTGTTGTGACCGTTCTACCGTCGATGCTGCGGCGTAGGCTGGACGTACCTACGTACTCGTGCCCCAAATTCCGGGTGCGGGTTGTGACAATTTTTTAGCCTAAGTTGTGTGGATATTTATTGTATTCTTTACGACGAGATTTTCCCCAGACTCGGTTTGTAATCCCAATATTCGTTTTCTTTAAATTTTACTATATTATTTATATTAAATATATGTTAATTTATCGGTGTTGAGTGTTCCACCGAAGGGGGCAGCGAACCCAGGAAATTCAACGAAGGGTTGCTCCGGGTATATTTATATAAATTACGAATTCAAAAACTGCAGGAAGATTGGTTTGGAAACTATTTTATTTTTTCACTAAAAATTTAGCGACGTTTTGTTTAGCGACATTTATATAAGTCGCTAAATTTGTCGCTAAATAAGTCACTAAATACGTCGCCAAATACGTCGCTGAATGTTGCTAAATTGCTGACATGACAGTATTTGTTAGGTCAACAAAATGTCCCTAAATGTATTACAAAACGTCGCTAAATAGAAAAATATTAACGCTGTTTAGCGACACACAACACGTCGCTAATTTAGCTAAGTTGCGTCTCTTAACGTCGCTAATATGAAAAATATTAGCGACACAAATATGTCGCTAGAAAACATCGCTATAGCAATATTTTGCGACATTTTTCCTTTCAGCGACTAGCTTAAACGCAACTTCATTGAACGTCGCTAATTACGTCGCCAAATTTTTTTAGCGACATTTTTATGCCATTAAGCGACATTTCAAGATATTGTTAATTTGACTAATTCTGGTAGTGTTAGTAACAGTTATGTTTGCTTATGCGATTCTTGGTTTACTTGTACATATTTGTACTTGGTTAACTTGGTTGTATCATTTGGACAGGGAAGGAACAATGGTAAGTTTGTAAGTTTTGCCGTATTTCTCTTATATTGCACGGCGCACTGCCACACGAGTTAGGCTTTGTATCTTATGCCATAAAATTGATCTTAAGGCAAGACTAGAAAGATAACTTAATATATGTTGCACAGAACTAATTGAACGTATTTAGATTTATTGAGCAGGCAAAAAGCCTTCCTACCAGTGAATTCATGTACTTATAACCTACCAAATTGCTTGCAGGGTACGGGAGAACCTCGTTCGGTGCGGAGTATCCCCTTGTGCGCTAAGGCGTGGAGTTCTCTCTGAAGCCTTGGAGTGTTGCGTCAGGAGCTGAAGCACGTATACACAACATAATCTTGGAACATCGCCTATGTATCATCCCAAGTTATAAGCCGCTTGACACACCTTTATTTTAGAGAGGGAGATAGAGAGAGCTTGAGCGACTTATAATCTTGGCCTAACATCGCTTGTAATAATTCTTGATTATCATTAAAGAGCTTGTTATTATTTTACACTTGTGCTCATTCAATGCTTCTGCTATGACGACTCTGTGAACTTGTTACCAATCACCAGTTCGATTCTTAATTTGCTGCATTCTGACTATTTGTGCGACTCTGTGGCTTAATTTTTTATTGCCTATTTGGATCATGGCCTTGCGTGGGCGCAGCTTGTGCTCGCGTAAAATTACGTCCTGATGGAAATGATCGTCCTACGGGAGTGCTGGCATAGTGATTCTCGTCTAGCAGGGATAGCCAATCCTACAGGAGATCGGGGCATGACAACTATGCGCCTGAGGTCCTGATTTAGTGAAAGTTAGGCCACAAACAACGTAGGTGGCATCCACGAGGCAGTGATCCTCTAGGTCAGGCAATATTTGACCGAAGAAAATGCTTCTAAGGTCCATAAGCTAGGGGACAGTAAACTCTCTATGCGGCACACAACACTCCTTCGTTCAGCACATGCAGTAATCCAAAAGACATGCACTGAAGTTAACTACAGCAGGGGGCAGTGAACTCTCTATGCGACACACAACATGCCTTCGTCTATGCGACACAAACAATGATCCTGGAGATATGCGATAGGGATTTTAGATGCAAGCAAGCTAGCCGCAGGGTGTCACTTCCATCAGTCACAACTTTAATGACTCTGACAACATTAATTACTCTACAATTCCTCGTATTCAGTAAAGACGGTGAGCGTCAGCACTTACGTCTGTAAGTCATGATTGCTTTTGTTTGTATACAACTGTGCAGTGCCACGCGTACATACGACAAACCTCCATATGTCAAAGCTCTCTAAAAGATGGAACTCTCTATGCGCTCCATGCGTCTTTGGACCTATGCATCCCAAACTCCATGCGTACTATACACAATCAGGCTCCATGCATCTCTGGTCCAATGCATACCAGACTCTATTCTCCCAATGCATCTCAGACTCCATGCTCCCAATGCGATAGGGCTCCTTGAGACAATCTTTTTATTACAACTGAGGAGATTCTCTATAACCAAGTGTGGGCCACGTATCAAGCTGACCAAGTCACGCACACTAAAAGTGAGAACAACCCAGATCTTCAGCAACAGTAGATCCCAACAATATACCATATGACCGCTTGACCGTGACATGCGCTCATGGTCATAACCATTATGTTGAGAACAAAAATATGGCAGCCCCAGAATCCATGCGCGCATAGCATATGTGCGCGCATAGACCGTCAGCATGATGGTTATAAATAGGAGGAACTTGGACGTTCCCAAGGCCCCTCTTTTTACATACGGACAGGGGCAGGCACAGAGAGGCAGACACACAAGCGGGAGAGAGAAATCATTTTCCTTTTTCAATCTGATCATCAACGGAGTAAAGGATCCACTGCACTACTCGATCTCCATCGTCCCACTCCCCAGAATAAAAAAACTTGTACTTAGATTTTCTATTTAGGATTTCTTTGTATTCTTTTTCATGAATTAAATTCCAAAGTTTGTTCAAACCGGTATTAATGGCGTACAAGATGGCGACTCTGCTGGGGAAGAGCTTTTTTACTGATAAAAAGTTGTTGACGCAGTCTGATTCAACGAAGCTGGGGTCTACCTAGAGGATATTGGTCATACGCTTCGACAAACAAGCCTTCGAGGAGATGCTATCGGAGGGTAGCGCGAGCCCTTCACCAAGGCTAGCAAATCCTAAGAAAAGTTGTAGAACATGGGTTGCCAAGGCCGCTGTGCCTCACCCAACTATGGAGCATGCGCTCCCTGCCTCTCTGCCTTTTGCTCAAGAGGCACGTTATGTGCCCACACATGCGGTCCCCTGCTCAGGCCACAACCACCACCGAATAGAACAGTACTCAACACCTGAGCTCTGGTAGAGGAAAGCACTACGATGTCAGAAACTCAGGGGTGATGCACTCTCCATGCGCCTATTTCGAAGAACGTAGAAGAAGAAGCATGTGGCACTGAGCTCTATGAGGCCTAATGGGAAGATAGCTGCATGCGCCCCATCTGGGAACAAAGATTTTGCCTTCTGTAAAATCTCATACGGCGATTACTCTATGCTTCATACTCAAAATAGAGACAACTCTAACTTGGACTCTTCGTATTATGTACCAGTGCGTGCTAATTAAAAAAATTCTAGGGCAGTGCAAGCTCGCAAAGCTCAAGCAACTACTCAGTTAACGGATCGTCAGCATGTGCAACTAACTGTTATGCATGCTTCTGATGGAAAGTAATACAAGATTGGCCCATGCACCCAGCCCACAGTGGCAAGTAGACAGGGTCAGTCTCAAAAGTCTTCCACTTGTAGCTTGGGGCGAGTTCTTGTATGAACCCCAGGTCAGGGAGAAAATGCAACACCTACACGTCTGTGTGCTCGGTTCACCCACGCTCACAAAGAGGATATAAAGGTGAGTTAGCCCTCTCTTGACTTGCGCGACATGATCAATCACAAGCGCAAGGTGAGGAAAACAACTATGGCATGTGAGGTATCCTCCCGAGGGCATCACAGTGCCAGCATCATCATCGACTGCTGTTGTACCAAAGTAGCAGTACCCACAGATAGGAAGTCGGTGTTTAAACTCCTACAACCCAAGGCAACCATCTTGCCATGTCTCGGAGAATAGGTGCAAGCACCATGGGAGGAGGAGCTACCCTTCGCCTTGTGCTATTTTGCCTAGAAACCCCCCTCCACAAGAGGAGGCCGAAAATCTAGCATCTCCACCACCCCCACTCTCGGCCAGCAAACGGGCCAGGGAGAAAAAATAAAAGTACCCATAGAAGGCATTTTTCTGGGCACCTTCTCAAAGAAGAAACTATCAGCTGCTGGAGATAGTTTCTCCTTGGGATCCCAAACAGATTTGTAAGATGGAGGACGCGATCCTCCAGGACTCAACAAAAACTCAGCATTTCGAGAAGGAAAAAATTCCCAAGGAACATACACTCAGATCCCTAGGGGTAGCCACCCTCATCCAGAAGAAATAGCTTCATACGTTGGGGGTAGTCCCTACGATTCCTAAGAGGATAAAACACTGCCAACTTTTTCTGAGGATTACTCACTATAAGAGTCCGAGGCAAAAAGTATAGCATCTACCGTTCATCCATCTCTCCCCATGTGAGAACAGTATACATGGCAGGAGACGATCACGAGGGCCCCAACGATCAACAGCGTATCGAGACCCTCGAGACCATGATGCAGACCGTGAGTGAGTCGATGCAAGCCTTGACCCAGGTGATGTTAGAGATCAAAGCAAATATGGCCTCCCAACTAGCAAGGGCCTCTGGTCAAGCAAGCTTGAACCCTGAGACCAACGAAGATTCAAATAAAACTGCTCCACCCGTTGACGGTAATCAATTCCTTCTCGGATCTTCTGCTCCTTCCGTAGAAGATGAAGCCCGAGAAGCAATACGTGAGGTACGAGAACTCTAAGCCCGCCTAGACTCAATGGGCAATCAGGACTCATTGTGCGAGCTCAGAATTCGACAACCGTATCCCCTCAAGTGGAGATGTGTATCGTACCCGCCCAAGTACAAGCCCTTTAACTTGACTCCATTTGACGGGAAGACATCCCCTTGTCAATACATGAGTTACTTCGAGACGGCAACGGAGCATCTGCCTCATATAGACGCTCTCCTCACCAAGCTATTTGTTAGGGTATTATATGGAGTAGCCTTCGATTGGTTATGTAGCCTCCAAGACAACTGTATTTTGTTATTTGACGATCTTAAGGGTATTTTTCTAGCTCGATTCTATGACGGGAGAAATGACATAACGATATCCTCTCTAATGGATATCACGCAAAAAAAGCAAGTCTGTACGGGAGTACATCAAGCGGTACACGCAAGATGCGCTAAAGTTATCCCTCGATAATCCTGAGTCCACGCTGATGGACACCTGCTAAAGAAATCTTCTTTCCACGGTCAGACCCTGGATGGGCGACTCTCAGTTCAAAGACTGGACGACGTTCATCATAAATGTTGTCGGTGTTAAGAAGAAAGTGAAGGACATTCGCTTCTTAGGAATATAAATCCCCGTCGCTGATGATAGGAGAAAACGTCCTTACAACAACAACAACAACAACAACAACAACAACAACGACAAGGGCACCTGGGATGGCAAAGGGAAGCAGGTCCTTGTCGCCAATATAAAAATAAGCCTGAGCAGAAGCCCGTAGAGGCTCCAAAGCCGAAAGAGACCTAATCTTTCAAAGACGACGATGTCATGGCAATCTTTGACGTACTAATGAAGGGGAACAAGTTTTGACTCCCCGATATCAGGCATCCGGATGAGGCAGACAAGGTCGATGACCCCAAATATTGTCATTATCATCGATTGTCTGTGCTATAAGAAGTAGGGTCTATCCAATTTTATTGGTATCCTTATAATTTATGGTATATTCATCATTTGACACTAGACTGCTAAGTGTTGAAGAGATATATCTAGCGCCTGATTGACACCAAAGCTCTCAACTTAGACTTTGAAGACAAGACAGTCGCTTCCAACATGGTGTCCCTCAAGTTCGGTAATTTTCCAACAACGGAAGCCCAAGATGGAGTGGTCCCGATCCCCAAAGCAACATTGGAGGTTTTCAATCTCCCCCATCTCGCAACCAAACAGCTGGGCTGATACCTCTTACTACACCTCGGGGCGAGGTCATGTGGGTTCACCCAGACCTTGCTCCAGACCTATTGAAACAAGTAGCACCTTCTGCCACCAATCCAAGGAACGAAAGGTCAAGTCATGTTATATGGTTTCTTCCACCATTGAAGAAGCCATAGCAGGGGTAACTCGGTCATGCCTCAGACTACAATGACCCGAAAGACGGTGTCCAGTAGACCAATATACCTATACCTATCGTATCTGATTTGGGTCCATCCAGCCCCTGGCAACAGACAAGCTGAAGCAGAAGGAGACTCGCTTCGATAAGCCGTTGTGCAAGAAAAAAGTTTAAGGGCTCGACAAGCCCTACAACTTCGACATATTGGCACATGTCACTACCATATTTCTAGATCAGGGTAGTCTAGTCATTTTGTATTTGTATTTTTTTGTAATTAATATTTATTATAATGCTATTTAATCTAATTGTGCTTTGTATTATTGATATATAGTTAGTGGACTAGCCTATTATTTAGAGTTGACACTAGTGAACCCAATTAGTCTCGTCATAACAATAATTGAGCCCAATATAGACTAGGCCCATTTGATCCATTTCTTTTGGTTAATTAGAAGGATTAGCCTCATTTGCATTAGTGTAGAGACATCCCAAAATATTCCTTCTTAATTATTCTTCATAATTAGCATGTAGGGGGTATAGTGGTCATTGGTTGTTGCTTGGAGGAGGGAAAAGTAGGGGGCCAACCATATAAAGAGGCTTTCTCTCTCCTCTTCTCCTCTTCTCCTTCTTTCCATTCATTTTAGATCCCCAATTATCTAGATCCCCAATTTACTTTATCTCTCCATTTATCCATTCTCTCTTAATCTCATTAAGCAAGGAGAATTGGAGCTTGGATTTGCAAGGAGCACTTGAAAGAAGGAGCTTTTGACAAGGAGTTTATGTCCGAATTGTGTTCATTTGAGCAATTTATTGAGAATTCATCTCCCAATAGGTATAAATCTGAATTTTTCTTTATTTTAGATTCCAAAATTTGCATTTGACCATTAGGAACTGTCACCCTCATTTTTCCAAATAGGGGTAGTTTAGTATTTTGGCCTAGTTATTTAATTTTAGAAATTTATATTAATATTAGAGTGCTAAAATATTATTTAATGGTTGTGTTAGATATTATTTATTTGAGTGACATATATTTATTTAGAGTCTTGTACCATTTATTTTTAGTTTGAGGCCTAGCCTATTAATTAGACTTGACACTTGTAGGCCTAACTAGAATTGTCATGACAATTAGTGAGCCCAACATGGACCCAAGCCCAATAGTCCATTCCATAAATTAATTAGGAGGGTTAGACTTAATTTGACTTAATTAGAGACTTTCGAAAATTGTCCATCCTTAATCCTTTTCATAATTAGAAGAGTAGGGGAATCCTAGACATCAGACAATACTTGGAGAAGGGGGTAGGGGCCGACCAAATAAGAGGGGGCTCTTCTCTTTCTCTTTCTCTATCCTTATTTGTATTTATTTTTTATCCAAATTCTAGATCCCCAATTTTTCCACATTCTCTTCATTAATTTCTCTCTCAAATCATTTTTATTCCCCTCATTTTTATTCCTCAAGGAGCTTTGGAGCTTGGAGAAGCAAAAAGCACAAGGAGGAGGAGCATTGGTGAAGAGATCGCATCCGAATCATGTCCGTAGAAATATTTTATTGGAAATCTGTCACGCCCCAGTCCCAAAATACATGGGACTAGGCCACCTGGCAATGGCCATCTACGTACCAAGGAGACTCCAGTCCGACTCTGAATATGTATAAGCTGTAAATGAGGGTTACTATCTAGCTAACACGGTCTATATGTCTATGTCTCAGAGTACAAGGATATATAATAAAGAAAGGACAACATGTATTATGGTGTGCACCCCACACTACACTCGTCCAAATAAACTCGAATAAAATAATATGAGTCTACAAATACTGGGCTATACTAGCAGAAAATAAGCAAAGGTCATAATAGCTGAATAATGAAGCAGTGAATACAAATAACGAATAATAATACCTGTATAAAACTCATTAGCAGCTCCGGCCTCCCGTCCGCAATCGACCCTACAATCTGGCAGGGAACCGGGTCCTGAGAGGGACGTAACAAGGTACAAAAATAATATGCCATAGTAAAACAGAAAGAAAACATGTGATACGCCGGTGTAATCTAGTATAACCTCCTAATTGAGACGCAACTTTTGAAGACAATGTTCGAAGCGTGGGCTTTCCAAATATAAAACTGTAGCTCCGAGGCACAAAGACACACGGGGCATACTGTAGCTCTGAGCACAGAGTCACACAGGTGATACTATGACTCCGGATACAGGATCTCTACATAAATGGGAATATAAATATATAGCGTGTGCAAAGTAGCCAAATATCTAGTAACTGTCTTCCCCTCCCAATGCGGTCAATGAGTGCTCGCTGAACCGGAACCTCTATCTAACAGTCTCATCATACTGAAGTAACTATCAATAATCAAGACCCTAAAGTCATCACAGATTATGGTCATACTGATACTATTAGGATACAGGAAGTCTGGAACGAGGACGGTGTCTGAATGTGTCCTAGGGTTCCGATATAACCAAGTAGGTACATCAAGGTGTCACGAACATCTATCAATCGATACTAGATATTACCAACCAACGTCTGCACCCAATTATGACCCGAACGCTAAGTAACAATTTTGATCCAAAGCGCGCAAAATATATAGATAAAATAAATAGTAAATCTGGAACTGAGATACAGGATGGCAAGGTACACTTGCTTGGAAGCTAGGCAAAGATTCGAACACGAACTCACCAAGGAAGTAGCAGCTCAAGATGAAAGCTGGAGCAGATGTTTTTGGATACTGTCACAAATATCACCAATAATTTCAAAATGAGTGAGATACTCAGAAAAGCACATACATACCAATTTGAACACAGGGGCAAAAAATATAATTTTTTGTCCACACGGGATCCACAATGGGCCCATCTTGCACCAAAAAATATGCCAGAGGCAAAGTTCTCTAAATTGGCCAAACTTAGTATTTACGAGTCCAGAACAACGATACGAACCCAACAGAATATCCAAAACTGGATTCCGATGAGTCAATCATGAAATCTCCTGTCATATTGAACCATGGGGTCCACAAAATAATGTTTCGTCAACGTTCTAAGAATCGAACCAAACTTACCAAACTTGGGTCCCATGACCAGCGTAATGCTATGAATCCGATTACGCAAATTTTGTTGCAAAATGACAGACACACACAAATTTTGGACGAGTTTCAGAACAGGCCGATAAGGTACCTTTCGACGGATACACGTTGATTCCGATGTGTACGAACATCCAAATCAAGTTTAACGAAAGCCCACACATCTACGTTGACGATATGCGCCTTTCGGTACAATCGATACTCGATAAGGTTGTCCGATTTGTAGGGACTAACTTCGTATCAAAGATTTCCAAGTTTTATAAAACTATTTTTCCCATGATTTGGAACTCTAATTACTAACAATAGAAAGCAAGCTAAAATATTCTAATTTAACACATTACAAAAGGGTTAAATAGGGTTCATACCTAAAGAATCGGTTCAAGGATCGGTTTAGCTGGGAGGGAGATATCACTTCATGAATTGGGGAGATTGAACTCTGATTTTTGAACTAAGATTCGAGTCGCGGTTCCTCGCGACCGCGGGGAGGAGATGTTGCTCATGGTGATGGTGGCTGCGGGTGAGGCCATGGTGGAGGAGTAGCTGCTCGTGGTGATGGTGGCTGCGGGTGGCCGGTCGATGATGGTGGCGATGGTGATGGTGGCAGTAGTGGCGGAGGAGGTGATGGTGATGTTCGGTAGAGGTAAAGATGGCTAAGGTAGTTGTCGTGGTGGCGGGTCGATGATGGGTAGGGATTTGAATCAAGGGTCATGATTTAACATGAGAGAGTTGTACATAACATGTAAGAGAGTGATGATGAGTGATCGATCATGTGAGGTTAGAGTTTTTTTAATTTGTTTACACCAATAGGATGGTGACACCGAGCACCCTTTTTGCCATTAAGCCCCTTAACATTTGGGTGTTTGCACATGAAGGAAAAATGGTGAGGATATGGTGTGGGAAGTGGTGTTTAGTATTTTTGTAGGGTGAGAGAGTATTGTGCGTTTTGTATGGGCCTCATGAATGGTTGTTGGGTTAAGTTGGGGTTAGGTTAAGTTGGTGTCCCCAATTTAATTAAATAAAGTGTCATATGTACTCTTAAATTAAATAAAAGTACATGGGGTCTAAATTAGGGTGACACAAAGGCCATGAACGGTGTAGGCTTGGTGTCACTCCAAGATCCTTTAATTGGTTAGGCAAAACGGGTTGAGTTTGTGTCCCCAAATCGATGATAATGACATAGATACGCGATATAGGATTAAAGAATTGATTTTCGTGACTGGGAAGTTGTGCAATTAAATTAGAGCACAAGGGAGTGTGTTTGTGTGTGACCAAAATATCCAGTGCCTAGGTTGTCTTGTCAGGTCAAGAGTGCAACAATTTGTTAAAAATTAAAGGCTATTGTTGGGCTCCAATTATTGTAGCAACGGTAAGGTGCACCAAGGATTAAACTAAAAAACTAGTCTACGCAACCTAATTTCTAAACCTTAAACAACCTGATGCCAACCAAAATTTCTAACCACATCTAGTCTACCTAAAATAAAATTTGAGGGGGTTTACATCCTTCCCAACTTAGAAGAATTTTGTCCCCGAAATTAAAAGTTAAGCACGAATGAGAGTTACGAGAATTTAAAGAGTTAACAGGTAATCGAATTTGTAGTACGTAAATTCGTACCTCGGTCCTCAAATAAATGCAGAAAATACTGTAGAATGGAAATCCTCACGCTCCCAGGTAGACTCGCACGAATAATGCTTCCATGTAACCCTGACCATTCGAATAGTCTGTCCCCTCAAAATCTTCTCACTGTGATCGAGTATCCCCACTGGCTGCTCCATATATGATAAACTGGACCCAACTGTAATCTCTGAATGATCGAGCATGTGGCTAGGGTCTGCCACGTATCTCCTCAACTGTGATATATAAAATAGGTCATGCACTCATTCTAATAATGGGGGCAATGCAAGATGATAAACCACTTTGCCCACTCGCTCCAAGATGTTAAAATATTCGATGTACCTCAAACTCAGCTTGCCTCTGCCACCAAATCTGATGATACCATGAGTAGACGATATCTTCAAAAATATATGGTCACCTTCCTTGAATTCTAAAGGTCTGCGGTGCGCATCTGCCCAATGCTTCTGTCAGTCCTGTGCTGTGCGTAGGTGGCTCTGAATCTGCTTTACCTTCTCTACTGTCTGTGTCACCAACTCTGGACCAAGTATCTGACGCTCTCCCACATCACTCCAACATACCGGCGACCTACACTTCCTACCGTACAGTGCCTCATAAGGTGCCATTTGTATGCTTGCTTGGTAGCTATTATTGTAGCAGAATTCTAACAAGTGGAGATGGTCCTCCTAAGATCCTCCAAAGTTGATCATGCTTGCTCTCAACATATCCTCTAGTACCTGAATCGTACGGTCTGACTGACCATTAGTCTGTGGATGATATGTAGTGCTAAACTTGAGGCGATTTCCTAGACTCTCTTGCATACTCTGCCAAAATATGACGTAAATCTGGAATCACGATCCGATACAATGCTGACAGAAACTCTATATAGTCGTACTATCTGCCTTATATACATGTCAGCCAATATCTTTGTGGACTGCCCAACTATGAAGGGAAAGAAATGCGCCGACTTGGTGAGTCTATGCTAATGTGCTTCCATTTCCATTTGAGAATGGGAAGCGGCTGCAATAGTCCTATAGTCTTCAGATTTTTGGCCTTGACTTGCTGACAGACCAAATATCTCACCACGAATCTCGTAATCTCCCTCTTCATCCCATGCCACCAATAGTATTGTCTCAAATCTCGATATATCTTCGTACCCCCGGGAAGAATAGAATAAATCGACCTATGGGGCTCGGTCATCAACTCCTGGCGTAGCTCGCTACTCAGAACATATAAGCGATCTCCACACCTCAATGTTCCATCTTCGTGAATTCGGACTCCCATCTGCATGCCGTCCTCTGTCCTCTCAACCAATGTAGACTGAACCTCTAGACTGGCCATTTGTCCATCCATGCCTGGTATTACAACCTTTATCCCAAGCTCCTGAAGATTCTCTAACAAATGTTGCTGAGTCATCAAAAAGTATGCCATGGGCTTCCTGCTTAAGGCATCTGCTATAATATTCGCCTTGCCAGGGTAGTACTGTAATTCAATATTATAGTCAGTCATCAACTCTAGCTAATGCCTCTGTCTCATATTGAGCTCCTTCTGAGTGTAAACATACTTCAGGCTTTTGTGATCTGTATAAATCTTACCCGCTCTCCATAAAGGTAGTGCCGACATAGCTTTAGCGCAAATATTACTGCAGCTAGCTCTAGATCGTGTGTCGGATAGTTCTTCTCATGAACCCTCAGCTTTCTCGATGTGTAAGCTATCACCTTACTGCGCCGCATCAGTACACATCCTAATCTGCTCCCAGACACATCGCTATACACCACAAATCCTCCAAATCCAGAAGAAAGTGTCAAAATTGGTGTTGACGTCGTTCGCTTCTTCAGCTCACCGAAAGCCGTCTGATACTCCTCAGTCCAGATAAACTCCTTTCCTTTATATGTCAGTCGCTTCATAGGCGCAGGAATCCTTAAGAAGTTTTCCATGAACCTCCGATAATATCCGGCAAGTCCGAGAAAACTTCTAACCTTCGTGACTAATGTAGGGGTAGGTCACGTCTCCGCTGCAGCGATATTCTCCGGGTCAACTGATAGTCCATCTCCAGTAATTATGCTACCTAGGAATGGTACCTCATCCAAGCATAACTCATATTTGTTGAGCTTGGCATACAACCTCTCCTGCCTCAGCGTCTCTAACACGATCCTGAGATGCTCCTCGTGCTCCTCCGGGCTCTTGGAGTATACCAAGATGTTGTCGATTAATACCACCACGAACTTATCAAAGTAATGGTGGAAAACCTTGTTCATCAGGCTTATAAATATGGCTGGTGCGTTGGTTAAACCAAACGGCATGACTAGAAACTCATAGTGCCTGTATTTCGAAAAAGCTATCTTCAGAATATCCTCCTTCCTCACCTTGATCTGATGATAGGCAGATCTGAGATCGATCCTCGAGAATACACATGCGCCACTCAGCTGATCAAATAAATCATCGATACGCGACAAGGGGTACTTGTTCTTTATCATTACAATATTTACCGTCCTGTAATCGATACACAAATGTACTGTCCCATCCTTCTTCGGCACAAATAAGATGGGTGCTCCCCATGGAGAAATACTAGCCCGAATAAAATCTTTGTCTAAGAGATCATCTACTTGGACCTTCAACTCAACCAACTCCTTCGGTTCTAGTCCGTAGACGGGGATAGTAACTGGCTCGACTCCAGGAGTCAACTCTATAGTAAACTCTATCTCTCAGTCAGGTGGCAGGCCTAAAAGATCCTCTGGAAATACATCCTCAAACTCTAATATAAAGCGAGGGTACATCGGTTCACCTTCTGTAATGTGTGCCGCTAAGGTAGGTTGGACACCATGCTCTCGGGCTCCCCGAAGAGACTCAAACTCAGGGTGATATGGTGGTCTAAATATAACGCAACCACGTCGGTAATCTAGCGTCGCGTGGTATTGACTCAACCAATCCTTGCCTAGGATAATGTTATAGTCTAGACTTAACCTCAATATAAATTCTCTCATTCTATTTACCAACACTAATCCTCCTTAAAAAAATTATTTCCTTCCCTAATGTATAAGTACTCTTCTTCTCAAAATTTATCCCTAAAATTGTATTCCTCAATCTTCTTCTTTCCGTTATTTATTACTCTGAGTCATCATAGTGTAACTATAATAATGGTATCACCCAAGCAAATGCTAGATTTTTCTGGTATCAGATAATCATCTTCCAGGCGAGAGCCTAAAATTTTATCTTCTCTAGTTCATAATATCGTTCCTAGTATCGCTATCATGGGCTACAACTAATTCCTAGCATCTAGCTATGCATTTCCATAAATTATTCTAGAGGGTTAGGATCAACGATCTTTCTAGCTCCCAATACTTCCCAAATCACTGCTATCTCAAGTAATGGTAGGGTTTTATCAGTTCTAGGAACATACTACTAGGTCCAATTCTCTTGCTAACAATCTACACTAGTTCTAGAATCTAAAAGAACCTATCAACCTACCCTACTAAGGGTAACAATCTTCTTAGAGAATATTACACAAATTATGTCTTCTGTCGTCTGGATTACGATCTTCTTCTGGAGGGAACCATCAAGCACAAGAATTTGTCTTTCCGAAATAAAAAGAGATGAGAAAAAATAATAACGATATTGATGAAAAAGGAACGGATACAATTTGAAAGTCCAAGGACGATAATCAAATACAAAGGGAGTTTTAAAAATCGATTATGGATTGAGATCCTATTCAACAATAAATCCTAAATTGTTGGATCGTTTAGTACAGTAACGTAATCGAAACGATATACTCTTAGACCTGCATGGGCTATCACAAAAACTATCTCACATCCCAGTCCAAAATACAAGTGACAAGGCCACATGGCAATGGCCAGCTACGTACCAAGGGGACTCCAGTCTGACTCTGAATACGTATAAGCTGTAAATGAGGGTTACTATCTAGATAACATGGTCTATATGTCTATGTCTCAAACCACAAGGATATATAATAAATAAAGGACAACTTGTATCATGGTGTGCACCCCATACTACACTCGTTCGAATAGCCTCGAAGGAAATAATATGAGTCTACAAATACTGGGCTATACTAGCAGAAAATAAGCAAAGATCATAATAGCTGAATAATAAAAAAGTGAATACAAATATCGAGTAATAATAACTGTATAAAACTTATTTGTAGCGTCAGCCTCCCATCAGCAATCGACCCTATAATCTGGCAAGAAACCAGGTCCTCAGAGGGACGTAACAAGATACAAAAATAATATGCTATAGTAAAATAGAAAGGAAACATGTGATACGCCAGTATAATCTAGTATAACCACCTAAGTGAGACGCAACTTTATAAGACAATGTTCGACGCGTGGGCTTTCCAAATATAAAACCGTAGCTCCGAGGCACAGAGACACACGGGGCGTACCGTAGCTTCGAGCACAGAGTCACACGGGTGATACTACGACTCCGGATATAGGATCTCTCCATAAATAGGAATATAAAAATATATCACATGCAAAGTAGCCCAAATGCCTAGTAACTGTCTTTCCCTCCCAACGCGGTCAATGAGTGCTCGCTGAACCTGAACCTCTATCTAACAGTCTCGTCATATTGAAGTAACTATCAACAATCACGACCCTAAAGTCATAATAGATTCTGGTGATGCTGATGTAGAAGCATGAAAAATATGCCGGATGATTATACGCGGCATATCGGTGCAGAGCAGCATAGACAGAGGCCTTAAGAGCCATCAAGCGTGCAACAGAGCCTTTTCCGCTAGAATAGAGCGTGAAACATAAAAGCTCAAAGGACCATCCGTGTAAGGCAGTACGTCCAAGCCGCTTCAGCGTAAACAGGGTGCTTCATCGCCTCCAGGGCGTAAAACTCCTCCCCTTTTCATACGCAGCATTGAGGTGTACAAGAGACGCTTCGTATGCCCCGAAGTGAACCTGTCAGATCCTGCAATGAGCCTGTCAGAGCCTGCAATGAACCTGACCTCTGGACTTCTGGCAAAGGGATACGACTCGACTACCCAAGCGACGGCTATAATAATGGCACTGCACTGCCACCCAGGCTGTCAAATACTGTCATCCCCTTCGCGTAAACTGCTTTTTCAAGCACAAAGGGATACGCTGCCTTGTTTTACACAGGCAAAATGCGAGCTGTTTACGTTCTGAAGTAGACAAACTGCCTGCTACGCCAAAAGCTGTACTCCGTACGGGGTTCGAGGCACGTCTCTTCGCCTAATGCACAGAGCGATAATAGTTTCTCGAGGCATGTCTCTGCGACTGATGCGCAGAAAGGGTTACAGACCGTCAAAGAATACGCTTCCACATTTAATGCACGAGATGGTGGCAAATCTCGGCATTTAATGCAAGAGATTTGATTATATCTTCAAAAACCGTAATTTCGGCTAAGACGTCCATATCAGCACTGTGGCACGGTACGCAGCGGCTTCTACGCCCATCCAGCGTTTGTACTCATTCGGCTTCTACGCCTGCTCGGCCTCTGTGCCCCTTCGGCTTCTATGCCTGTTCGACCTCTACGACCACTCGGCTTCTATGCCTGTTCGGCCTCTACGACCACTCGGCTTCTGTGCCTGTTCGGCCTCTACGACCCTTCAGCTTCTATGCCTGTTCGACCTCTACGACCACTCGGCTTCTAAGCCTTTTCCGCTTCTACGCCTGTTCGGCTTCTAGGCCAGTTTGATAACTATTTGGCTTCTATACCATGGTGACAGACATTTGGCTTCTATGCCAACCTCTTCTACACAATGGATACCTACCAACGTGGCTTTTACGCCGTGATCTTCGTAGCAATTGTACGCGTTGTGTCCCTTAGTTGGACCTACGTCACACGCTCATTCAAAAGATCATCTATACGCAGGCATTGGTTACTTTAACCATTGTGTAAAAGGGTGCTGTACTTTCCACTCCTCGGTTGTTACACCGACGGAGGGGTCACTGTCACTAAAACTCTATAAATAGAGACCTCTATCAATGAGGAACAAGGAGGAAAAACTTCAAACTTGAAGATCGAACCAGGTCGACAAAAATTGGAAGATCGAACCCGAGAGAGAGAGAGAGAGAGAGAGAGAGAGAGAGAGAGAGTGCACCCGGAGCTCAGGCAAAGAGTAGGAATCGACGACTTTGGCATTGCGCATCCACCCTCTCCTGCAACCTTCGAAGCTGCTTCCTGTCTTCTACGGCACTTCTTCAATATCGTGTGGTCCAAGGACTAAAGTGATCAACTGCAGATCAGACACCTATAGCAATATTTACCCAGATTAAATAAATTGTACTCCCATATCCTCGTATAGGATCAAATCTACAAGTTTGTTTGTAAACCGAAGAAGGCGGGTTCTGTGTAAACCCCATATTGAATACATCTTCATTCTTTCGTTTAATACCACAAACAAGATGGCGACTCTGCTGGGGATATCTTTCTCTTCTGATGAGAAAGCAATTGCTCAACACGATACGGTATCCGTGGGATCCGTGAAGAAGACACTGGTCGTCCAATTCGATCAGTCTGCCTACGAAGACATGCTTTGAACCGGGGGTAGCTCTCACTCTCTCTCCGTCCAAGACAACAGGAAGCTGCGCAAAGTATGGATGCCAAAGACATCCTCTACCATTCCTGTGGACTCTCCGATCTCTCCGATCTCTCCGACCAATGAGGTTGTAGCACTGCTCCCTCCGTGCCCTGCACGTAAAAATCAGTCTCCCGCTATGCGCGGTACAGACGAAACTTTGGGCAAAGCCTCAGCGCTGACCCAGAAGTATTCACTGCGCTCTACGTGTAGGAACCAGTCTCCCGCTACGCGCGGTACAGACAAAACTTCGGGCAAAGCCTCAGCGCTAACGCAGAAGTATCCACTACGCTCTACGCGTAGGAACCAGTCTCCCGCTACGCGCGGTACAGACAAAACTTTGGGCAAAGCCTCAGCGCTAACCCAGAAGTATCCACTGTGCTCTACGCGCAGAAACTAGTCTCCTGCTATGCGCGGTACAGACCAAACTTCTGGTAATGCCTCAGCGCCAGGTCAGAAGTACAAATCACGCTCCAGGCGCAAGACAACATCTGACCTCTACGAGGAACCAGATGAGCGTCGTGATTTCTGCGAGGGGAAGCAAGCAGCAGAATACTCGACTCCTCGGCCATTACGCCGGCGAAGGAGCAATCTACCTACCCTCCGGATTACGCGGGAAGCCAACGGCCAGCTGAGGACCTCTTCAGCCTTACGCCACTCTGAGCAAATCTTTAAATTACGCCAGGCGAAGTCCCACGACGTAAAGCAAGCTCAGGTTGCTACTCCTACTGACCTGCGCAAATACCTAATCCAGAAGCGTAAGGAGAGGGGACCTTCCAACATGTCTATTACGCCCCCTAGCGAGCAATATTGTAATAGTCATAAAATTGTGATTGACTGCTGCTGTTCTAAAGCAAAACGGTCGGTTTTCGACCCATTGAGCTACTCTCAGTCTTTCCCGGAAGAAGAGCCCGCGTATGCGTCCGTGAACATGGCTTCACACATACCTAGAGGAGGGTCGAGCTCAAGACGTCATCCCTCAGGGCCTCCGAGCCGAAGAAGATTCGAAGATCTCCTCAGGAACACTAAAGCTGGGGTGTTCCAAAACACCCGTACAAGGTCACAGCAACCAGCTTCGTACTCGTCTGATTCCGACACTGGGGGTCGCCAATCTCCCAGATCAGATACTGAGAGTATAGAGTCGACTTTTGCAGCGACCTATACTTATCCTTCGAGGACGCCCAGGGAAATGGAAGTTTACGCCATTGAAGACAAACGCGAGGAAGCTTCGCCGTCAGGAAATACGGAATAACGCATCACTATACTGGAGACGTCTCTGAAATAAATGCAATCCATAATGGAGAACATGCACCAGATGATGCGAACTCAGCACGCAACTGCCATGGATCAAGCGTCGGTCCCGCCGACTCAGATACGTGTGGGGGTGGACTTGCCACCATCCAACCCAAGCCAAGAGCCTGCTCTAGATCAAGAGTCAGCAGTTCCTCCGCTTCCTCACTCGGTAAATATATTACCTCCCGTTGGAGTCACGATACATCCAACTCTGCACTACACCGTAGCCCCACTTCCAACTGAAAATCCGATGCAGGCAGTGCGGGAGTTGAAAGCCCAGTTTGACGCCTTGAAGCACAAAGATCATCTCAAGAAACTGGGAATCAACCAGCCTTACCCAGCTATCTGGAAAGAAGTCCATTTTTCTCCGAAATACAAACCTCAGACTATGGCTCTTTTCGAAGAAAAAACATCGCCAAGTTAATATATGAACTATTTTAGTATGATGACGGTGTTGCTACAAGGGAACGACGCCCTCCTCACTCGGGTGTTCAAAGGCTGCCTCTCAGGAGTAGCCTATCAGTGGTACCGTAGCTTCGCGGACAACTGCATTACTTCCTTCGAAGACTTCAAAGCTTTATTCTTCACGCGATTCTATGAGGGTGGAATGGACATGTCTATGTCCTCTCTCATCGAAGTCAAACAAAGGGAAAAGGAGGACGTTCGCACCTTCGTCGAACGTTTTCGTCAGGCCACCTTACAAATGCCTCCAGGAGTTCCAGACTCGGCATTAGTAGACATTTGCAGGAAGAACCTCCTTCCCGTAGTCTCATTGTTTACAGGACCATATCAGTTCTATGAGTGGCCTTCGTTCATCGTCTTGGCAGTGGCCGCCGAAGACAACAGTCGCAAGGCGCACGACAATGTCATCATGATCTCCGCCTCCGATAGAGGCAAAAGGTCATCTCCCAACAGCGACCATCCTCGCAGCTCCAAGGGAAAAGAAGCTCTGACGGTCAATACATCCAGACAAAAGACGGCGGCGACCACACAGACGAAGCCCGGGACTTCCAGGCCCGTCGAAGTCTACTCTTTCGACGACGACGATATCCCTAGTATATTCGAGTGTCTCGTCAAAAGCGGCAAGATCACCCTTCCGGAGCTAAGGCGGCCCCAAGAAGTCGACAGTACTGACGACCCCAAATACTACATCTTCCACAGATACGTACACCACCCAACAAAGGCGTGTTACATACTGAAGAGGAGGATCTAGGGGTTGATCGAGAAGACGGTCACGGCCAACATGATCTCTCTGCGGTTCGGCGATCTGCCTTCCCAAGAGGTCATGAACGGTATCACGCCCATTTCTTGAGCTACGATGGACATCGTCAATCTCCCTCCATCTAGAGATCAAAATCAAGACCTGGTACCCCTGACCACCCGGCAGGGCGAGATTATGTGGGTTCATCCGGATTTGGTGTCAGAGCTCGAGGAAAAGACTAAAGCTACTAAAGCTACGTCTAGAAGAAGCTCCAAGCGCAAACCATGCCATATGGTCACAACTTCTTCGCCATCGGACGAAGACGAGGTACTTGCTGCAACCCGTTCAGGGAAAGCCTACCTCAACGACTGCGGAGCAAGTCAGGAGGATGCACCGGCGGACGCTTCAACTGCCAAACATTCAGGAACAGGCCCCGTCGTACCAGAGGCCAGCCCTTCAAAACCGACGCCGACAGACAAAGGGAAGCAAAGAGAAGTGCGCTTTGATAAACCTGTGAAAACATTCCAAACAAAGGTTTTGAGAAGCCATACAACTTCGATATCCTGGCCCAACTGGCTAATACACCAGCCAGGCTCTCCATCTTTGAGCTACTCAGGCTCTCCCAAGACACTCGTCTAGCCCTGAGTGAAGCGCTGATGCAGGCGGAGGCATGCTTGACCCAGCTCAAGTCCCCCGACGAAGAACCAGTGGCATGTTCTCAATGCCACAGTGTGATGGAGGTGGTCCCAAATATCACTTTCACCCAAGACGACATGCTGTTAAAACATAACAAGCATGACAGGCCCCTCTATTACACCGGGTACGTCGGTTCAATGGAGGTTGATCGGATTCACATAGATCCGGGATCGTCGATTAGCATCATCCCTCACAGTCTGCTTAGACCATTGAGGATTCCTACCAGCGAACTGGCTTACACCTCCACTACGATCGTGGGTTTCAACGCCGGAAGAAGTAAGCCGTTGGGGAAGATTCGCCTAAGGATCCAGATTGGCAACCTCAGATCGGTGGCCACATGTTACGTGATCGATTCAGAGGTTTCCTACAATATTTTGCTAGGAAGACCGTGGATCCACGATCACAACATTATTCCTTCAACTCTACATCAATGCCTTAAATATATAGACCCCCAAGGAATGGTACAAACGGAGGTTGCCGACCTAAACCCGTTTAAAGGAGTAGAGTCCTACTATTCCGATGCCGTGTTGTACTCTCAAGACCACACGGAAGAAGTATCGGGCGAGACGGAGAAGGAATCCCACCGGGAGCCAGGAAAACCCCCTGCCGCGCTGTCGCTGTCGATCAGAGTGAAAGGATGAACCACTCGTCCAAAAGCCATAGAGCCTATGGCTATTCACCTGAACAAATCCAGCTCGGGAAGAGGAAGCAATTCTCCAGCGGTCACTCTGAACCAGAAGCCTCCACCTTTGGTCATCAACCTTCGGTGCAACGGACAGCCAACCGATGTAAACGCGACCAGGAACGGAGTTCCAGATGATAATAAACATCCTCTTTTCTAGTACGTTAATGCTCAAATTCTAAATCAGGAATCCACTCCCCGTGACGAGATAGAACCCATAGCACAAAAATTCTTGGAAGCTATAACGCCTATCGTCCGTATGTTTGGGAAGTAGCGTCATCATCCAACGTCATCACAACGTATGGACCCCATGAGGATTCTATCTTCATTGTCCCACCTACCTGCAGCAGTCAGCGTCCAATATTCTTCGGCCGCATGCGCAATCAACCGGCTAACCAGGAAGATCCTTTCGATAACGATACCGGGAAAATGCAATTTCACCGATACAGCCCGCAAGCGCTGAAGATCATGCAAAACATGGGCTACGACTTGAAGCGGAAGCCAGGCCTCAACTACGGAAGAGGCAGACGAACGCCACCGCGCGGCGACCCCCGCTATCGACAAACTCGTTTCGGGTTAGGGTATGCCACCTCCCTTACGACTTCCAAGTCAGACGAGGACATATTTTCCTCCTCCCAGAATGGCTCGTCGCCCCCCGACTCACCTGATGCTCTCAAACAAACACTATCAGTAAATATGGTGGTGACAGATCCCTCAGGAGCCGATGAACAGGATTCTGAGCCGTTTGAGAATGACTCTTGGGCTCAAAAAATGGATACGCAATGGGAATTCCACTTTGAGCAAAGAGAACCTCCCACCAAAGACGAATTTACCCGAATCGATGTTGGGGGTGAACTTTCGCCAAAGCCAATATTTATCAGTGACAATCTTCCCCCAGCTGAAAGGGAAGAAATCATACAGCTGATAAAGGAATACGTCGACGTCTTTGCATAGGATTATGGAGACATGGCAGGCCTAGACCCGAAGGTGGCTACTCACAAACTCAACATATTGACCGACTCAAAGCCTGTGAAGCAGCACCAATGCCGGTTCCGCCCAGACATGATGGACGCCATTGAAGCTAAAGTCAAGAAGCTGATAGCCTGTGGTTTCATCCGGGAAGTACAACATCCCGACTGGGTCGCCAACGTTGTCCCAGTCATGAAGAAAAATGGGAAGGTACGTATCTGCATCGACTATCGAGATCTGAATGCGGCCTGCCCCAAGGATGAATTCCCTCTTCCTATCACGGACATCATGATCGACAACACCTGCGGCTTTGAACGCATGTCTTTCATGGACGGATTCTCAGGATACGATCAGATCAAGATGCATCCAGAAGACGAGAAGCACACTGCCTTCCGGACACCATTGGGGGTATATTGCTATACGGTCATACCCTTCGGATTGAAGAACGTCGGGGCTACATACCAACGGGCTATGAGTAACATATTCCATGAGCATTTACACAAAACAGTGGAATGTTACGTAGACGACATAGCCGTCAAGAGTCGCCTCAAGGGTGATCATATTCAAGACTTGAGGACGGTATTCGAGTTAATATGCCAATATCAACTCAAGATGAACCCTACGAAGTCCTTTCTGGGTGTATCCAGTGGCAAGTTCCTAGGATTTGTCATCACCGCCAAAGGCATCCAGGTGGACCCCGACAAAGTCCAGGCAATCGTGGAAATGCGTCTGCCCCGTAATCTGAGGGAACTTCGGGGATTTTAAGACCGTCTGGCTTACATCCGGCGATTCATATCCAACCTCTCGGGAAGATGTCGGCCCTTTTCTCATCTCATGAAAAAAGGAGTATCCTTCGTATGGGACGAAGCCTGTCAGCAAGCGTTCGGAGATATCAAGCACTACCTCACCAGTCCGCCAGTTCTGGTGCCTCCCGTCATGGGAAGACCATTCTTGCTGTACGTTCGAGCGATGGATCATTTACTAGGAGCTCTTCTCGCACAGAAGAACGACATGGGTCATAAACAGGCTATCTACTACCTCAGCAGGATGATGGTCGGAGTCGAACACCGGTACAACCCAGTGGAGAAAGAATGCTTGGCTCTGATGTTCGCTATCCAAAAGACACGGCACTACGTCACCGGCCAGACTATCCACATCATCTCCAAGATCAACCCTCTTCGAGTACTGATGAGCAAGCCGAGTGTTCTTAATTCCCGACTCGCAACTTGGGCGATGCTGTTAACACCATATGACATGGTATACGTACCGCAGAAGTCCATCAAAGGCCAAGCGCTGGCCGACTTCCTAGCTGCTCATCCGATCCCGGAGGCCTCCAAATTATACGAAGACATTCCCGACGAAGTTGCAGAATGTAATTCCGCAATGGAAGGTGACGCATGGCAACTGTTCTTCGACGGTGCCTCCAGGACTAGTCCCCAGGAAAACGTGGTTTCAGGGGTAGGAATCGTCCTAGTCACTCCTGATAAACTCGTCATCTACCGGGCATATTCTCTTAATGAACCATGCTCCAACAATGTGGCGGAATACAACACCATGTTAATTGGACTCCAAGTCGCTAAAGAGCTGGGGGTCGAGTCCCTGGAAGCTTTCGGTGATTCTCTGCTTATCGTCAATCAAGTCCGAGGAATATATGAAGTCCGGAATCCAGACCTCATCCCCTATCACCAAGCAACGGTCGAGATAGCCATGACATTCAAAGGGTTCTTCCTAGAGCATGTACCTCGATCCCAGAATCTGGAAGCTCTAGCTGCGGATTTAGCCACTCCTATAAGAAGGCAGGATTCGGTAATCCTTCTTAACAGAGATTTATTCTGCGTGAAGAACAACTTTCATATAGAACGCAGCTACCCTGTGAACACGGATCCCCCGGGAAGAGACTGGAGAAGTCCCTTCATAGATTTCGTCGCATATGAAATCTTGCCAGAGGACCCCAAAGAAGTAGTATCTGTCAAAAGACGATCATTACGCTTCTACTTCGATGCATCTTCACAATGCCTATATCGTCGGACTTACGACGGATTGCTATTAAGATGTCTCTCAGGCGACGAAGCACAGCAGATTATCCGGGAAGCTCACGATGGCGTATGCGGAGCGCATCAGCCCGGTCCTAAGCTACAGGATCGTATCAGGAGAATGGGCTATTACTGGCCCACTATGATCACAGACGCGATCAGCTATGCAAGACAATGCAGAGCCTGTTAGGTTCATGCAGACTTCATACATCAACCGTCTAAATATCTACATCCTACGGTTGCATCCTGGCCCTTTGAAGCATGGGGTATGGATATCATAGGTCCTATTCACCCGTCTTCTTCCAGAGGCCACCGGTTCATACTGGCCATCACGGATTACTTCTCCAAATGGGCAGAGGCGATCCCTCTGGCTGAGGTAAAGGCGTCTGACGTAATCAGCTTCATCAAGCATCACGTCATTTATCGCTTTGGGATTCCCCGAAGGATAATCCATGACAATGGGTCTCAGTTCATCAGCCAAGCGTTTCATCGATTTTGCGATAAAAATCGAATACGTAATATTGCCTCTACGACATATTATCCAGCTGCTAATGGTTTGGCGGAAGCTTTCAACAAAACCATTATCAAACTCCTGAAGAAGTTCGTCTCTTCGAACAAAAGAGACTGGAACGAGAAGCTGGGCGAATGTCTTTGGGCATACCGCACAACGGTACAGATACCAACAGGTTGTACCCCCTTTTTACTGGTCTACGGGAGCGAAGCAGTTCTTCCCATCGAAGTTCAGATCCCGTCGCTCAGGATAGCCGTGACTAATGAGCTGACCCAAGAAAAGAATGACCTGTTAAGGCTTCAGGAGCTCGAAGGGTTAGACGAGAAATGCCTCCAAGCTCAACAGCGCATCGCACTCTACCAAGCACGCATTTCCAGAGCTTTCAATCATAAAGTAAAGGAAAGAGTGTTCAAGGTCGGCGAGCTAGTCTTAGCCGTAAGAAGGCCGATGATTCTCACTCACAGAAGTAAAGGGAAATTTTAGCCCAAGTGGGAAGGCCCTTATATGATCGAGACAACGTTCTCGAATGGCGCTTATAGGTTAGCCCAGCCTAATGGAGACCTATTAATGGCTCCTATCAACAGTAAATTCCTGAAGAGGTACTATGCTTAACCTTCTCTACCCCAGGGTGGAGTATAGCTGGAATCCCAATTCTGACAAAACTACTTCCACAACGAAGCTAGTTAGGTCATATTCTATCATGTCCGTATGACCTCTGAATAGGTTTGTCCTGCTAGAAGTTTATCGAGAGTTTATCATGTCCATACTACCTCTGATATCAATCTCACCTAAACCTGTCATTTACATTCCGAAATGATGGGTCCACAAAGTCAGAAAAGATTCGCTTTATTTCCAAAAAGAGCAGAATTACATTAAGGAAGCTAAAAGCAAGAAAGGGTACATCATTGCGGGGGAGCAGTCAGATCACGAATCAGCTTCGCCAGTGCAGCTACCTTCTCGCCCCTGGAAACCAAGGCATCAGCGCGGGCCCGCTCCAGCCGTGCCTCAGGATTGTTCGTAAAGGACAGTCTGGCCCTTGCCCGAAGATAGCCAGCTCGAGCAGCTTCTGCATGCTCCAGGTCTCGTCGTGCGGTGCTCAGTCGACCAGACGCTACGCCTAGACCTGCCAGCAACTGAGAAGCCTACTCCTCTGCCCGGGCGAGTTTCTCCTTCAACTTGTGGACCCTCGCTGCATTTCCTTCGTGCTCGGATTGGCACTTCGTCTCGAGAGCAAGAGCCTCCTCCACGAAGGCCTTTCTTTTATCCGTCTCCATCTTACGGGCTTTGATGGAATTATCTAAGCTCTCCAGCTGTTTGGTAAGCCGCGCAGTCATGGAGTCGTATCTGGCCTGGACTTCGGCTTCAAAACTGCCCTGAGTCAGCTGCAAGTATTCGTTAATGGGTTGCTCCAACCCATTAACCATCGCCTCCAGGGCGTCAGCTACCCCAGAATCGCCGAACTCTCTGACGGCCCCAATCGAAAACTGGGAAGCCTTCTTCAGGCTCTCAAAATCCAGATTCTTCGCCAACACCATTGTTATAAGCGTGTTCAAATTGGCGTAGAAGGTGCCAGTATACAGCTCGGTCAGCGCAACCAGATCTGGTTGAACACCAGGAGTGGCCGCGATATTGGTGAGTTCCCCTCCAAGGACGATTGCAGACGAGGTGGCCACAGCCGCCGCCTCGACAGGTGGTGCGACCGAAGAATGTGCGGCAACGACGGTCGAAGTCATCGCCATACTCACAAGAGGCGAGGTCACGATGACGGGTTCGTCCTCCTCTTGAGATGACGAAACCACTCCGGGCGAGCTGGCCCCCGAAGCCATTTCCTCCTCGAAGTGGAACGCCTCCGTATCATCGTCAGGAGCCCGAGCAGAGCCAGAAGGCGTTTCAACGCTATACTCCCCGTGGGCACCATCCCCTGAGAAGAGGACAAGAAAGTTGACATCAATATGATAGTAACCTTTCTAAGAGGAGACATAAAGATGACCTTTACCCGTAGCCAACGGTATATATGCCGCGTCTGCAGCTGATGTAGCTATGTCACGCCTTAATGACGCAATACGAACTGTCATACCTGGAGAAGGAGGTGGGCCAACCGACATCGCCAGGAGCTCCACCAAGCCTCCGTCGAGACGTGTTCTAGGTTCGTCAGCTGGAACCTCGCTGGTCATGCTCACGGACGCAGCAGGAGTTTCCTCCGTTGCTGGTCTAGAGGAAGATTCTCCCAGTTGCCTCGGCCACGCGGGCAATTTCATTCCACTACCGGAGGCAGTGGCAGCAACGGCAGCCTCAAGCAGGAGTTCTCCGACACCGCCAGCCGAAGCTGAGGGTCCCTCTCCGAGAGACGGGGAACCTCCAATCAAAGGGACATCCCCAGTAGGAGAGGCAGCAGGTTCCTCTCTAGGAGCCTCAATGCCAGGAATCCGGAGAGGGCGATCAGCCGTCTTCTTCCTCCTCTTGCGAGGGGAAGTCTGCTTCGAGACAGAAGCCCTTCGCTTCCCTGAGATCGCCAAAGCTCCCGCAGGCGGAGGCACTTCACACCTCGGTACCAACACCAGAGGCTCATCCGGAATAGCGGACTCCTCGCCCTCGTCAGATAAAACCGAGGGGACTTCGATTCTTCCCCCAGGCTTGGAGGAAGGCACCCTGAAGCTTCCAAGAATGTCAAAGTCATGATGGAGGGTATTGATTGCCACGTAGAACTGAGCATACGAATGGAGGATGCACAGCTCCGTGGAGAGGGTGGCGACCGGCGCAATGAAGATTGCTCCCGTGCAGCCCATGATGAAGTACCGCCACCCCCTGGCTCCATCAATGAGTCCGCCCCGGGACCTGAAGCTGGTGATGGCATTGCCCACGTGCAGCTGATCGTACCCAAACTGCCTCGCGAACCGACTGGGCAAGTAAGGCTCGAAGAAGCAATGATCCTCGCTTCTGTACAGCAAATGGGAGGGTCTGATGCAGACCAACCAATTAAAGGCTTTCGGGGAAAGATTGGTCTTTTCTACGCCTAAATCCTCGAGCCTAATCCCCGACTAATTACGATGTACAGAAGGGACGGTGCAGAGGAGCTTCCAACAATGACCAAGGCTCAGCGCCAGCCGACAGTCCACGACTGTGGTCACATTCCAGAGGGAGCCCTTGTAGTTCAGCAAGAAACTACCCCCCGTGCTGCTACTAGGACCGGGAGACATCACCCGGGGGTTGTGAAGAATTAACCATCCCATCAAGTACAGGTATGGTAACTCCACCCGGGGGAAACTCTCACGCCGAGCTTCATCGACGAGCAACCCGTCAGTCATGGCTCACAGTCCAGCCTGTATATGGCACACCATGGCAGGAAGCAAGCCTAGCCTTGCCCCAAACACCAGACGGACGACGGGCCACAGGATGTTCCGATGAATGTGGTCCGCGAACGCGGTGCTAGGCACCACTACTCGACGCAGCCATAAGAAGAGAAAGCCGGCCAGCTTGGCTTCCTCAGACAAAGGCCTGCGGTAGCGCCTCAAGTAACTATAGGCCTTAGTGCCTTCAGGGTACTTTCCTACCCCGTCATTGAGAAACTGGTCTGGAGCGTTGGCCTCCTCCATAAGGTCCTCAACAACCTCGGCACTGAGCACGGCCAAACAGTTCACGGGCTCATGCTTGTCCCCCGAAACCTTCACCGACTTGACGGCCCTGGCCCGGTGGAAGAAGAGGTAGAACATCCACTTAGTGGTGTGAGCCAAGTCAGAAGGCTTATTATAAAAGGCAGTGCACGCGAGGTAGTGGCACATCAGCTCCTGATACACCTCCACAACCCGAGGATCCGAGTCCTCCAACTCCTGGTTGGTAGGAACGTACTCTTCATACGGGGTATCCCCCATCGGCAATCTCGATATCGCTGCCATTTCGTGTAGGGCCAACCCCAACTCCCCCAGTGGAGTGGCGAAGGTCCCGGTGAGCGAAATGTATCGCTCCATCAGCGCCAGAAAGAGGTTAGGGTTGGGAGGCAACCCAACACTCGTCACGCTCACGACATCACATACTTGTGAAGCTAGACCTGCATGGGCCACCACCAAAAACGTGTCACGACCCGCACCCGGGGTAAGGGTACTAGTCGGAAATAACGCCCAGCCTACGCCGCAGAATCGGCGGTAGAACGCTATCTAGAAAGTCTATCTAATATAATAAACCACCAAAAGATAGTGTACTCAATCACAGAACTAAGATAGAATGAACACGAATCAGATAAGAATAGAATAGTCACAATACAACTCATGAGTCTAAAATAATACATCAATGAGTCTGAAAAAAAATACAGAAATATGCTGGAGACAAATCCAGTACAAAAGAATACTACAAAACTATAAAGCTACAACTCCAGGGTCAACTGTCTCAGTTGGGATAAGTCCCTCTTGAGCCAGGGTCTCAGAATCTAAACCCACAACATCCTGGGGTCCATAATAGGTAGGGTACTCCTCAGTGTCATCTGAAAAAATATATCCAGTCAGGAAAGGAGCAGAGTACATCGCTAACAGCAGTTCTAATCCATGATAAAAACTATGTAACAGTAAGTAGTTGTGGATAAACAAGATGCATAAATAGATACAAGAATGTATAGACAATAAGGAAATACTGGAAAGAAATACAATAATGAACAATATGCTGATGGAACAAGAATACTAATGACTAAGTGTGTGAGTACTAGCTTTAACATGTGATCGGTTTGGGAACTTGCACAAGAGTATGATGGCCTGGCTGATTATACGTGCGGTGTATGATCAACACTCACAAGGAACAAGACATGCACAAGGAGGGTATAATCACATATCTACACTAAAATACTCCCCACCCCGACTGGTAAAATAGATCCAACCACGGTACGTTATGGCACTAGATTCCCCAAGAAGATAGCTAGTCTCCCCGAGAATCGGTGTCTGTACATGTACAAGATAACCAATAAAACAATACTTGCACCATATACACCATATACCAAGGAATAATATCTCATAACGAGATCCGGATATACCAATCCGTGTAACCATAGTGTCAAGAGAACATGTATATCTACACTAGATACAACGAACATAGAGGATATCATAAATGAGAAACTATCAGAGAATGTACTCGCCTGAAGTTCAATGAACAGTCTCACAAATGTCTGACTCGGTGCCTCGAAGACCTAGATATGGAATACCACATTAATACAAGGTCCCGGAAAGAGAACAAGTCAAACTAGGCAATTTCTAGGTCAATAAATCAATTCTAAGTCAAAAGTCAACTATGGTCAACTCTAAAGTCCACTAAAGTCAAACATGGTCAAACCCAAAGTCAACCTCACAAGACATCTATAAAATAATATAGAGATAAACTACAATAATTTAGGAATCAAATTAGATTCAAAAAGAACTCACACAAAGTATACTAATAATATAATTAATATATACTCTAAAATAATATATATACAACCCAACATTTATATAAATAACATAATATATTATTACAATTATTATTCCTCACAAAACACATATATATATACATATATATATATATACATATATATATACAATTATAATATATAATATATACATTAAATCTGTCAAAGCGTCATTGAAAAACAGTGAATAAAATAGGATTAAATCAAAACAGTTTAAATAGTGACAGTCGGGACTGTCACCGAAGGACTGTCACCGAAACCCAAATAATAAACTGCCACTGCTTTGATTTTCGCTGACAGTTAAACTGTCGCGGAAAAGCGTCGCAAAAAAGCTGTTGTTTCCCGCTGCTACAATTAATGACAGGTTTGTCATTAATTGCCCGAAGGCTACAGCGGCTGCTATTAGTCGGCTAATTAATGACAGTTTTTTACTGTCATTAATTCACTGTCACTAAAACAAGTTGTATATATATAATTATATATATAAAAATAGAATATATAAACAATATATATATATATATATATAAACAGAATATATAAAACAGTATATATATATATATATATATAAACCATTAATACAAAAATGTACATATATATATTAATATACACATAAACTTATACCTTCAAATATTTAACAAAGAACATATAATTTACATGGCTAGAAGCACACCTAAAATATTTACATTAATATCCAAATAATTATATAATAATTATAAATAATATAATTACACAATTAAACATACAAATATATTTTATAAAACATTTTATGTATAAATTATATTATTTAACAAGTAGTAACATATATATTTGCATGCAAGAAAGCTACATATTATATTGTACATTATATTAGCACACCCAAAATATAGATCTATGCTACAATAATTACTATAATAAATACACAAAATAAATATTTAATATCCATATATATATACTAATTATAAGTGAAGAATTGAATCATAATTAATTAGATCTATGCAAAAATACACACAATTGGAGAGTATCTCACCGTATCCCACTAGATCTAGGATACGCATGCGACACGAGTCCAACACACAACCAAATGCACCCCGAAGGACACAAACAAATCACAAATAATATTTATGAACAAATCAAAGCGTCAAAAGTAGATCTATGTGTCCGTGTCAAAATACGACATGTTCAAAGCCCCGTGTCGGAGGAAAACCCCCAAATGACACGTATCACCAAATAGTTGGGATACGAACCACAAGTATCCCAATATGGACACGACACTAGCCTCAAACACAAATCTCATGTTCAATTGATCTATAGGATCAATTGACACACACAACAAAATATAAATTCGGAATTCCAACAAAATTGACACAAAAAGTACCATAACTTTCTCCATGGGTCTCCTATGAACACAAAACAAAGTCCTATGGGTAGTACATACATATAGGTTGATTTTACATGATTAAATCTCAGATTTAGAAGCTATTTAAATGGGAAAATCTGAATTATACCTATTGGGAGATGGATTCCCAATGAAATCTCCAATTGAGATGAACTTGCTTCCAAATTGTAGATCCTTGCTTCTCTTTGTAGATCATTGCTTCCTTCTTCTAGATCCTTGCTTTCTCCTTCTCTAATGGTGAATTGGGAAGAATTTGGAATGAATTTGGTAGGGAATTGGATTGGGAATGGAGGGAATTTGGTAGTGGGAGAATTCTAGATCTAGATTTGGAATGAGATGAGAGGAGAGAGAAATTTGCCCCCCTCTTTAATAGGCCGGCCATAGCCCCTCCCCCAAGCAATTGTAAAATGTCCAATGTATCCCTTGGGGCCTCTCATGAAGAAATAATTAAGGAAGGAAGCTTCTAGTCTAATCATTTAATTAATTTAATCCCTCTTCTTAACCATGGGCTTTCTAAATGGGCCAAGTCTAACTAATTAATTCATGTTGGTCCATGGGTCCAAACTAAACTAGTTGGGTCCACTAAAATAAGTCCAAAATAATTAAATAATATCTAACAACAATTAAATAATACAACAAAAATTATTTACCATGCACAATATTTATTTAAATAGGAAATTACTAAAATACCCTTTTTCTAAAATGTGGTAGTGACAAGTCTACCCTCCTTAAAATAATTTCGTCCTCAAAATTCAAAGACGAAAACTACCCCCAGAAAATCACAGAACAGAACTAAAGAATCACAACTAACTAATGAACAGAACATAACAATGAACAGAACATAACTAGAAATAACATACCTCAAGGTACAAACAAATATGGATAACGCTCTCGCATTTCATCCTCTCTCTCCCAGGTAGACTCCCCCGGAGAGTGATGCCTCCATGCGACGCGCACCAAAGGAATAGTCTGGTTCCTCAGCACCTTCTCTCTCCGATCCAGAATCCCAACTGGCTGCTCTGGATAGCTAAGAGTAGGGCCCACCTCTATCTCTGAGTGATCTAATATATGACTAAGATCTGCCACGTATCGTCTCAACTGCGACACATGAAACACGTTGTGCACTCCCTCCAATGCAGGTGGCAAGTCTAGTCTATAAGCAACTGCACCGACCCTCTCTAGAATAGTGAAAGGTCCAATGAATCGCGGACTAAGCTTTCCGCCTCCACCGAAGCGAATCGTGCCTCGTGTCGGAGAAATCCTCAGAAACACCAAACCACCCACCTAGAACAAAACACCACCTTAAGAACTTATCTATAACAAACAACCAAGAACAAGCACACAAAATAAAATCTAAACTATACCTCAAACTCCAAGGGTCTCCGATGGTTATCGGCCCAATGCCGTTGTCTGTCCTGCGCCACTCGAAGTCTGTCTCTGATCAACTGAACCTTCTCTGCTACATCCACAACCATCTCTGGCCCAAGCAAAACTCTCTCTCCAACATCGTCCCAAGACAAAGGAGTACGACACCTCCGACCATATAGAGCTTCAAAATGTGACATCTCTATACTGGCCTGGTAACTGTTGTTGTAAGCAAACTCTACCAAATGGAGATGGTCCTCCCAAGAACCCCCGAAATCTAGTACACAAGTGCGCAACATATCCTCGAGAGTCTGAATAGTCCTCTCTGACTGCCCATCTGTCTGGGGATGATATGCAGTACTGAATTTGAGCTGAGTGGCCAAACTCTCCTGCAAACTCCTCCAGAAATGAGAAGTGAAACGACTATCTCGATCTGAGACTATGCTGACGGGAACTCCATGTATCCTAACGATCTGCCTCACATACATCTCTGCCAGCTTCTCCGTAGACAAACCCACCTTGAAAGGCAAAAAGTGGGCCGACTTGGTCAATCTATCAACAATAACCCAAATTGCGTCTTTTCCTCCTGGAGATCGTGGTAGTCCGGACACAAAATCCATAGTAATGTGTTCCCACTTCCACTCTGAAATGGGTAATGGCTGAAGTAAACCTCCTGGCCTCTGCCTCTCGGCTTTCACCTGCTGGCACACTAAGCATCTGGATACAAACTGTGCCACTTCCCTCTTCATGCCATACCACCACACACTCTCTCGCATATCCCGATACATCTTGTTAGCACCTGGATGTATGGAATACTGAGAGCGATGCGCTTCCTGCAATACCTCCTCGCGCAACTCCCCACTAGGCACACACAATCTAACTCCATGCCTCAAGGATCCATCCTCTGCAATAGTGAAATTATCCTCCAATCCTGCTCTCACCTGAGCTCTGATACTCCTCAAAGATACATCATCATACTGTGCTGCCTTAATCCTGTCCATCAAATCTGAGTGTATCTGCAATCCCCATATCTGCATAGCACACCCAGGAACAATCACCTCAATGCCCAAGCTCTCCAAGTCCTCCAACAGATATCGATCCTGCGTCAAGAACTTAGCTATCGGATACCTGCTCAAAGCATCGGCAACTACATTGGCTTTCCCAGGATGATATTGCAAAGAGATATCAAAATCCTTCATCAATTCCAACCACCGACGCTGCCTCATGTTCAACTCCTTCTGCGTGAAAACGTACTTCAAGCTTTTGTGGTCTGTGAAGATCTCCACACGCTCTCCGTACAAATAATGTTTCCACAACTTCAGGGCGAATATGACAGCTACCAACTCCAAATCATGGGTAGGATAGTTCTTTTCATGAGGACGCAATTGCCTGGATGCATAGGCAATCACTTTCCCATGCTGCTGAAGAACACAACCTAAACCCTTTCCCGATGCATCACTATAAATAGTGAAACCTCCGGACCCTGATGGCAATGTCAAAATAGGAGCAGACGTCAACCTCTTCTTCAACTCCTCAAAAGCAGCCTGGCAATCTTCCGTCCAAACAAACTCCACATCCTTCCTTGTGAGTCTGGTCATCGGCTCGGCAATCCTCGAAAAATCTTGCACAAACTTTCTGTAGTAGCCTGCCAATCCCAAGAAACTCCTGATCTCTGTTACCGAACTCGGAGTCTTCCAAGATTCTACTGCTGAAATCTTCTTCGGATCCACTGAAATACCATCACCAGTCACAACATGCCCCAAGAATTCTACCTTGTCCAAGAAAAACTCACATTTGGGCAACTTCCCATACAACTTCTCCTTCCTCAGCACATCCAACACAATCCTCAAATGCTCCTCATGCTCCTCCGGTGTCCTCGAGTATATGAGTATGTCGTCGATGAACACCACCACAAACTTGTCAAGGTACTGGTGGAACACCTTGTTCATCAAGTTCATAAATATCGCCGGTGCATTAGTCAAACCAAACGGCATCACCATAAACTCGTACTGACCATACCGAGTTCTAAAAGCAGTCTTCGGTATGTCCCCCGGCTTCACCTTCATCTGATGGTAGCCTGATCTCAAATCTATCTTAGAAAATACCTTGGCACCACTCAACTGATCAAACAGATCATCAATCCGTGGCAAAGGATACTTATTCTTGATAGTGAGATTATTCAAAGCCCTGTAATCAATGCACATGCGCACCGATCCATCCTTCTTCGGTACAAATAATACCGGGGCTCCCCATGGTGAAGAACTCGATCTGATAAACCCCTTATCCTGCAATTCGTCCACCTGCTTCTTCAACTCGACCAGCTCGCTGTTGTTTACTCTATAGACATGCTGCGAAATCGGTTCTGCACCTGGCACCAAGTCTATAGAAAATTCAACATCTCGATCTGGCGGCAATCTTGGCAATTCTTCAGGAAACACATCCAAAAATTCTGCTATCAACGGATGTGGCAACTCCTTGTCTTCCACCATAGCTCCATAAATAATGCCTTCTTCCTGCTCCGCAGTTCCTCTAGCAAACTCGAACTCTGGCTCTCCTGGTGGACCAAACAAAACTCTACCTCCTCTACAATCTATGCTAGCACGGTGCCTACTCAACCAATCCATCCCGAGTACAATGTCGTAGCTCGGAAGTGGCATTACAAGTAGACACGCACTCAACTCCCGGCCTCCCAGAGTAACTCTCCGATCCTTGCAAATATCATTAACCAGGATAATGCCTCCCCCGGTCATGATCTTGCAAGTCCTAAGCAAAGACTCAGCTACCAAACCATGCTTTAGAGCAAAAGAAACAGATACAAAACTATGGGAAGCACCACTATCAAACAAAGCTAAAGCTAGAATGGAATCAAGAAGAATAGAACTTGCGATGACATCTCCTGTGGGTTCCTCCTCTTCGACTGTCATAGCAAACGCTCGTCCCTGCCGAGCACCTTCCTGCTGCTGATACTGGACAAAACGCTGCTGCTGTGTCGGAAGCGGTCCCCTCGGTTGTGCTGCAGGTGGTCTTATCTGTGCCCTCGGAGCTGGAGCTGCTCCCTGAACTGCACGACGAGGACACTCCCTCAATTGATGCCCTTCAGTACCACAATACAAACAAACTCCTAGCCTCTTTCTGCAAACTTCCCAGATGTGGCCGGGCTTCTTACAGAAGTTGCATAGAGCTTGCTGTAACTGCCTCTGCTGCTGAGGTGCCTGGTGAAAAGGCGCTCTAGCTGGAGTCTGGTTCTACTGTGGCTGCTGGAAAGGTCTGGACTAGAAATGAGGACGTTTGGCAGATACTGCACTGCCGTTGGCCCCCAGAAAAGAATCACGGTCTCTCTTGGTCTTCAAACCCAGATCCCGCTCAACCTTGCGTGCCTCCGCAAGTATCTCCGAGTATGTCTCATAAAAAGACGGAATGAGAATCTTCACCTCCCAGTTTAGACCCTCTCGAAAACGAATAGCTCGAACCTCCGGCTCCCTCACCAGATACTCTGCAAATCGGCTCAGCCTACCGAACTCTGCAGCGTATTCCTCCACAGACATGCTTCCCTGAATGAGACTCTCAAATTGTCTCCCCAAGTCAAGCCTGTCTATCCGGGCGAAAAACTTCTTCTTGAAAAGGTCCCTGAATACCTCCCAAGATTGTCCTGCGTCAACTAGAACCGGCTCATTCCTGAACCAGGTACGAGCGACGTCGAACAGTTGAAGTCCTACCGCCTCAACCTTCAGATCTTCAGAAAGACAGGACACCCTCATAAGACGCTCAATGTCCTCGAGCCAATCATCAGCATAGACGATGCCCTCCGTCCCTTTGAAAACCCTAGGCTCCAGTTTCTTGAAGTCCTGAATGTTGCCTGGCCGAAGCTGAGCAACCTGAAGAACAACCTGCTGCTGGACCGGAACTTCTCTCTCAACTACAGCACGAGCAAGCTGATGAGCACTCTCGATGCCCTGCCGTAGAACGTCGGTCTGCCTCTGATGTGCCTCCGACTGAGCCCTCTGTGCCTCGAGCATCTCACGAAACAGAGTAAACATCTGTGACGCCTCTGCTGGCACAGGAGGTGGAGGTGGAAGCCCCTCAGATACAGCTGGCACAGTCCTCTGAGTGGGTGGTGGACCTCCGAAAGCAGCTGACACTCCAATCACCGGAGAAGTGACTGGTGCAGGCCCTCGGGATGTCGCAGACCTCTCAGAAACTGCTCTCCCTTGCTGTGATCTAGTCTTAGGCGGCATCCTGAGACAAAGCGAAAGAAAGAATCAATATGGCACAAGATGTAAGATATTCAAGGAAAGGACAGTTTAAGAGATCAAGTATCAACGTCAAAGGAGAATAGTTGAATCAAAAGAATTTTCCTAGATGTGATTGAGTATCTCAGCCTATATCCTATATCCTATCGCAGGCTCGCAGTAGTACAACTAAGTTGTCGTACTACCACGACATCACATACTTGTGAAGCTAGACCTGCATGGGCCACCACCAAAAATGTGTCACGACCCGCACCCGGGGTAAGGGTACTAGTCGGAAACAACGCCCAGCCTACGCCACAGAATCGGTGGTAGAACGCTGTCTAGAAAGTCTATCTAATATAATGAACCACCAAAAGATAGTGTACTCAATCACAGAACTAAGATAGAATGAACACGAATCAGATAAGAATAGAATAGTCACAATACAACTCATGAGTCTAAAATAATACATCAATGAGTCTGAAGAAAAATACAGAAATATGCTGGAGACAAATTCAGTACAAAAGAATACTACAAAACTATAAAGCTACAACTCCAGGGTCAACTGTCTCAGTTGGGATAAGTCCCTCTTGAGCCAGGGTTTCAGAATCTAAACCCACAACATCCTGGGGTCCATAATAGGTAGGGTACTCCTCAGTGTCATCTGGAAAAATATATCCAGTCAGGAAAGGAGCAGAGTACATCGCTAACAGCAGTTCTAATCCATGATAAAAACTATGTAACAGTAAGTAGTTGTGGATAAACAAGATGCATAAATAGATACAAGAATGTATAGACAATAAGGAAATACTGGAAAAAAATACAATAATGAACAATATGCTGATGGAACAAGAATACTAATGACTAAGTGTGTGAGTACTAGCTTTAACATGTGATCGGCTTGGGAACTTGCATAAGAGTATGATGGCCTGGCTGATTATACGTGCGGTGTATGATCAACACTCACAAGGAATAAGACATACACAAGGAGGGTATGATCACATATCTACACTAAAATACTCCCCACCCCGACTGGTATAATAGATCCAACCACGGTACGTTATGGTACTAGATTCCCCAAGAAGATAGCTAGTCTCCCCGAGAATCGGTGTCTGTACATGTACAAGATAACCAATGAAATAATACTTGCACCATATACACCATATACCAAGGAATAACATCTCATGACGAGATCCGGATATACTAATTCGTGTAACCATAGTGTCAAGAGAACATGTATATCTACACTAGATACAACGAACATAGAGGATATCATAAATGAGAAACTATCAGAGAATGTACTCGCCTGAAGTCCAATGAACAGTCTCACAAATATCTGACTCGGTGCCTCGAAGACCTAGATATGGAATACCACATTAATACAAGGTTCCGGAAAGAGAACAAGTCAAACTAGGCAATTTCTAGGTCAATAAGTCAATTCTAAGTCAAAAGTCAACTATGGTCAACTCTAAAGTCCACTAAAGTCAAACATGGTCAAACCCAAAGTCAACCTCACAAGACATCTATAAAATAATATAGAGATAAACTACAATAATTTAGGAATCAAATTAGATTCAAAAAGAACTCACACAAAGTATACTAATAATATAATTAATATATACCCTAAAATAATATATATACAACCCAACATTTATATAAATAACATAATATATTATTACAATTATTATTCCTCATAAAACACATATATATATACATATATATATATACAATTATAATATATAATATATACATTAAATCTGTCAAAGCGTCATTGAAAAACAGTGAATAAAATAGGATTAAATCAAAACAGTTTAAATAGTGACAGTCGGGACTGTCACCGAAGGACTGTCACCGAAACCCAAATAATAAACTGCCACTGCTTTGATTTTCGCTGACAGTTAAACTGTCGCGGAAAAGCGTCGCAGAAAAGCTGCTGTTTCCCGCTGCTACAATTAATGACAGGTTTGTCATTAATTGCCCGAAGGCTACAGCGGCTGCTATTAGTCGGCTAATTAATGACAGTTTTTTACTGTCATTAATTCACTGTCACTAAAACAAGTTGTATATATATAATTATATATATAAAAATAGAATATATAAACAATATATATATATATATATATAAATAGAATATATAAAACAGTATATATATATATATATAAACCATTAATACAAAAATGTACATATATATATTAATATACACATAAACTTATACCTTCAAATATTTAACAAAGAACATATAATTTACATGGTTAGAAGCACACCTAAAATATTTACATTAATATCCAAATAATTACATAATAATTATAAATAATATAATTACACAATTAAACATACAAATATATTTTATAAAACATTTTATGTATAAATTATATTATTTAACAAGTAGTAACATATATATTTGCATGCAAGAAAGCTACATATTATATTGTACATTATATTAGCACACCCAAAATATAGTTCTATGCTACAATAATTACTATAATAAATACACAAAATAAATATTTAATATCCATATATATATACTAATTATAAGTGAAGAATTGAACCACAATTAATTAGATCTATGCAAAAATACACACAATTGGAGAGTATCTCACCGTATCCCACTAGATCTAGGATACGCATGCGACACGAGTCCAACACACAACCAAATGCACCCCGAAGGACACAAACAAATCACAAATAATATTTATAAACAAATCAAAGCGTCAAAAGTAGATCTATGTGTCCGTGTCAAAATACGACATGTTCAAAGCCCCGTGTCGGAGGAAAACCCCCAAATGACACGTATCACCAAATAGTTGGGATACGAACCACAAGTATCCCAATATGGACACGACAGTAGCCTCAAACACAAATCTCATGTTCAATTGATCTATAGGATCAATTGACACACACAACAAAATATAAATTCGGAATTCCAACAAAATTGACACAAAAAGCACCATAACTTTCTCCATGGGTCTCCTATGAACACAAAACAAAGTCCTATGGGTAGTACATACATATAGGTTGATTTTACATGATTAAATCTCAGATTTAGAAGCTATTTAAATGGGAAAATCTAAATTATACCTATTGGGAGATGGATTCCCAATGAAACCTCCAATTGAGATGAACTTGCTTCCAAATTGTAGATCCTTGCTCCTCTTTGTAGATCCTTGCTTCCTTCTTCTAGATCCTTGCTTCCTCCTTCTCTAATGGTGAATTGGAAAGAATTTGGAATGAATTTGGTAGGGAATTGGATTGGGAATGGAGGGAATTTGGTAGTGGGAGAATTCTAGATCTAGATTTGGAATGAGATGAAAGGAGAGAGAAATTTCCCCCCCTCTTTAATAGGCCGGCCATAGCCCCTCCCCCAAGCAATTGTAAAATGTCTAATGTACCCCTTGGGGCCTCTCATGAAGAAATAATTAAGGAAGGAAGCTTCTAGTCTAATCATTTAATTAATTTAATCCCTCTTCTTAACCATGGGCTTTCTAAATGGGCCAAGTCTAACTAATTAATTCATGTTGGTCCATGGGTCCAAACTAAACTAGTTGGGTCCACTAAAATAAGTCCAAAATAATTAAATAATATCTAACAATAATTAAATAATACAACAAAAATTATTTACCATGCACAATATTTATTTAAATAGGAAATTACTAAAATACCCTTTTTTCTAAAATGTGGTAGTGACAGCAGGAAAAACCCAGGGTTCTCTCTTGGGCTTCGTCTGGGACTGCTTGTCTATCATGTCCCTAAAGAGGAAGGCCGGCTTGATGTACTGCTCCCCATCTACGTACGTTAGGGGCTCCCCGTTGATCATGCTCAGCAGCATTCGCTTGCCCTGAGCCGATATCAAGATCCCCCTCCCTTTGGGATACTGGGGTCCAGAGATAGGAAATGTCATGTGTGACAGATCCTCCAAGTAGTTCGAGTGCAGCATCCCAGCAGCGGATCCCATCACCTCGGCCAGTGGAGACTCATGCAAGTCGACTGCAAAAACGCAAGGAAAACACGTCGTTATGAACCTTGCAACATAAAGACCAAGAAGCGACAGTCGGTGCTTTACGCCAAGACTGTACAAAATTTGGTCATCCTACGCCAGGAGTAATATCCCAAAAGCGTAATTAGCGGTATACGGTCCGTGCTTTACGCCAGACTACCAAAATTCTAGTTATTACGCCGGAGGTCCCATCCAAAGCATAAAATTAAAATTTTACAGTATACACCAAGTCTTCGGCAGCCAGAGCTTTTACGCTCATAACTACGAAGACATAGAGTTTTTACGCTGACACATTAGAAATGTGGGCATAAAAGATAAAAACGTCTCCGTGCGTCATCTTCCTCAAAGAGGCTATCAGCACAGAAGACGACCTAGCGCGGTCACGTTCAACGTGTGCGAAGGATTTTTCGTCGTTCTTTGTCATTTCCGATGGCTATACCTCTAAGACCGGGTGCGCTACTCGTCGGCAGGATCCTTCGCTCAGAAGAAAGTTCGCATCGCCCGGCCGAAGACTCTCTCGCCGGGGCAGAAGCACGAGAAGAAGAGCCTATGCTCTTTCCCTTGGTGGAGAGGGTTTGCTTCGGCGCCATTACTGGAAACCTGGAGTGCTCGGAGAAAGTACGAGGGGAAAAAACTTAAACAATCAAAGCTCTCTCTTACAGAAGACGGATAAAAAGTTTCTCTCTCCAGAAGCTTGGGATATATATAGAGTTCGGGTCGACTCCTCGAATCCTCAGGCGGCTCCTCGAAACCCCAACCGAATCTCACAAATTAAATATTTGGTTATGATTGGGTACTACGTCAGCCCGCTAACTCTCGAAAGACGGACAGTCAGCAAATTCGAAGAGTTTTTCTTGCAAAAGCAGGTCAGCGGTTTCTATGCTAAGGAGCTTTCTACGCTCGACAGCAACAGATCTACGGTTTTATGCTCGCAAGCTACAAGTCTATGGTTTTTACGCCCGGATGTCTTTGTGCTCGGTAGCTTTTATGCTCGAGAGGCTACAAACCTATGACTTTTTACGCTCAGCAGGTACCAAATCGATGATCTCACGCTCGATGGCGCTTAGTTTACGCTCGGAGGCAACAGATCCGCAACCTCTACGCTCGAAAGATTTCTTTCATTCACAGGCTACAAATCTACAGTTCTACGCTAAGGAGCTTTCTACGCTCGACAACAACAGATATATGGTTCTATGCTCGCAAGCTATCAGTCTATGGTTTTATGCCCGAATGCCTTTGTGCTCGGTAGCTTTTACGCTCGAGAGGCTATAAACCTACGACTTCACGCTCAGCAGCTCCAAATCGATGATCTCACGATCGGTGGCTTTCTACGCTCAACAGGCCTACGAACTCAAGATTTTCAGCTCATCTACGCTACGGATATCTGACTTTTCGCATATCCGAACTCAAGGCGGTCGATTACAGGAGTTCACACAGAAAATACTCCTTCTTGACCTCAACATATCCTAAGTACCCGAAGCATACAAGAGTTCAAACATTGAGAAATTACTCTTCTCGGGTCAATTGGAGGTTCATCCAGACTCCAGTCTGAATATCTCGTCTATCAAGATGGCAAAGTTAGACAGCCATTTCTCGACCCTGTTCCAAGGGATTTTTTAAGAAGTCATTCTTGAAGACGAAGTCTGAACAAAAATTCTGTTCATCAGAAGTTCAAAGCTCTACGCGGTTCCTCAGTCCTAGCAACAGGACAGTTCTAAAAATGTTCAAAATGCTCTACAACGTTCTATGGACTATTCGCTATGCGTAAAGGACAGGACCTAGTACTCTTTCTACAGAGTCGGCGTACAGAATCAAACGTGTCAAAGCTACACATATTCAGACTTCACAGCAACGTATGGCAAGATGATCATATGAAGAAGCAAGACGATTTTATTAAAAGATTAAAGTCATGATTACATATGAGGAAAATCCAATCTACAAGGGTTTTCTTTTCATCTTCATGATTACATATGAGGGAAACTCCATCTACAAAGGATTTTCCCATCATTGTCCGAAGATCACACCGAGAAGCCGCTCTGATAGGGTCTCGCGCTGGTGATGGTCTTCCTCTTCTTCCAAGAAGATGATCAGTGGCAGGAGGATACAAAACTGGGCAGATGACCCATCCTCCAAAAGGAAAGCAGGGTAACTCTGCTTTCCTATAGACCACCGCCGCTCTAGCCGGTCTGTCTGCCTTTCGTCACCAGAAGTAACTGGAGAGGGCGCCACTTGCAAACAGCGTGGTAAAATACGATTCTTCATCTTTTCTGAAGAACTACCACATAAAGTTGCTGATTATCCCGAGCAAGGGAGGCTAAGATATCCTTCCATGATCCATCGTTGCAGTGGACACTTGCTCGAAGATGCCGTCTTTTTTAGCTCCTTACACGCTAGAAGAACATGATCTCCTTCTTCCTCAAATCGACCCGGTGAACTCCGGCGATCATCTCTGCATGGTGATAAAAATGTGGGGAGAACAGGCTAACTCCCCCAGCCTTTTTATAGGCGAAAGGGGTCACACCGGTCCCCAATAAATCCGCCATAAAGTCGGCATTGACCGTTTCAACGTTCCATTCAGAAACGTTTTGAGTCACGAGGTGCAGTTCATGCTTCATTCAAAGCGTTCCAACTTCCGAGGAATTTGAAAGCTTTGAAGGGGGTCTTGTAGAAGCATGAAAAATATGCCGGATGATTATACGCGGCATATCGGTACAGAGCAGCATAGGCAGAGGCCTTAAGAGCCATCAAGCATGCAACAGAGCCTTTTTCGCTAGAACAGAGCGTGAAACATAAAAGCTTAAAGGACCATCCGCGTAAGGCAGTACGTCCAAGCCGCTTCAGCGTAAACAGGGTGCTTCATCGCCTCCAGGGCGTAAAACTTCTCCCCTTTTCATACGCAGCATTGAGGTATACAAGAGATGCTTCGTATGCCCCGAAGTAAACCTGTCAGATCCTCCAATAAACCTATCAGAGCCTGCAATGAACCTGATGTTTGGACTTATGGCAAAGGGATACGACTCGACTACCCAAGTGACGGCTATAATGATGGTACTGCACTGCCACCCAGGCTGTCAAATACCGTCACTCCCTTCGCGTAAACTGCTTTTTCAAGCACAAAGGGATACGCTGCCTTGTTTTACACAGGCAAAATGTGAGCAATTTACGTTCTGCAGTAGACAAACCGCCTGCTACGCCAAAAGCTGCACTCCGTACAGGGTTCGAGGCACGTCTCTTCGCCTAATGCACAGAGCGGTACAGTTTCTCGAGGCACATCTCTGTGACTGATGCGCAGAAAGGGTTGCAGACCATCAAAGAACACACCTCCATATTTAATGCACAGGATGGTGGCAAATCTCGGCATTTAATGCAAGAGATTTGATTATATCTTCAAAAGCCGTAATTCCGGCTAAGACGTCCACATCAGCACTGTGGCACGGTACGCAGCGGCTTCTATGCCCATTCAATATTTGTACTCATTCGGCTTCTACGCCTGCTCAGCCTCTGTGCCCCTTCGGCTTCTATGCCTGTTCGGCCTTTAAGACCACTCGGCTTCTATGCCTGTTCGGCCTCTACGACCACTCGGCTTCTGTGCCTGTTCGACCTCTATGACCCTTCGACTTCTATGCCTGTTCGGCCTCTACGACCACTCGGCTTCTAAGCCTGTTCGGCTTCTACGCCTGTTCGGCTTCTAGGCCGGTTTGATAACTATTTGGCTTCTATGCCATGGTGACAGACATTTGGCTTCTATGCCAACCTCTTCTACACAATGGATACCTACCTACGTGGCTTTTATGCCGTGATCTTTGTAGCAATTGTACGCGTTGTGTCCCTTAGTTGGACCCGCGTCACACGCTCATTCAAAAGATCATCTATACGCAGGCATTGGTTACTTTAACCGTTGTGTAAAAGGGTGCTGTACTTTCCACTCCTCGGTTGTTACACCGACGGAGTGGTCACTGTCACTAAAACTCTATAAATAGAGACCTCTATCAATGAGGAACAAGGAGGAAAAACTTTAAACTTGAAGATCAAACCAGGTCGACAAAAATTGGAAGATCGAACCCGAGAGAGAGAGAGAGAGAGAGAGAGAGAGAGAGAGAGAGAGAGTACCCGGAGCTCAGGCAAAGAGTAGGGATCGACGACTTTGGCATCGCGCATCCACCATCTCCTGCAACCTTCGAAGCTGCTTCCTGTCTTCTACGACACTTCTTCAACATCGTGTGGTCCAAGGGCTAAAGTGATCGACTGCAGATCAGACACCTATAGCAATATTTACCTAGATTAAATAAATTATACTCCCATATCCTCGTATAGGATCAAATTGTACAAGTTTGTTTGTAAACCGAAGAAGGCGGATTCTGTGTAAACCCCATATTGAATACATCTTCATTCTTTCGTTTAATACCACAAACAGCTGACTATCAAGATACAAGAAGTCTGGCATGATAACGGTGTCTAAATGTATCCTAGGGTTCCGATATAATCAAGTAGGTACATCAAGGTGTCATGAACATCTATTAATCAATACTAGATGTTACCAACAAACATCTGCACCCGGTTATGACCCGGATGCTAAGTAACAATTTTGATCCAAAGTGCACACAGTGCATAGATAAAATAAATAGTAAATATGGAACTGAGATACAGGATAGCAAGGTACACTTGCCTGGAAGCCAACCAAAGATTCGAACCCGAACTAGCCAAGGAAGTAGCAGCTCAAGATGGAAACTGAAGCAGATATCTTCGAATACTATTACAAATATCACCAACAGTTTCAAAATGAGTAAGATACTCAGAAAAGCATATACATACGTCCAATTTGAACACATGGACAAAAAATACAGTTTCTGGTCAACACGAGGTCCACAAGTGGGCCCGTCTTGCACCAAAAAATATGTCAGAAACAGTTCTCCAAATTTGCCAAACTTAGTATTTACGAGTCCAGAATGATAATACGAACCCAACGGAATGTCCAAAACTAGATTCTGATAAGCTGATCACGAAATCACACATCATATGGAACTATAGGGCCCACAAAATAATATTTCATCAACGTTCTCATAATCGAACCAAACTTGGGTCACATAACCAGCGTAATGCTGCGAATTCGATGATGCAAGTTTCGTTATGAAATAATAGGCACACGCAAAATTAGTATGAGTGTCAGAACAGGTCGATACGATATCTTTTGACGGATACACGTTGATTCCAGTGTGCACGCACATCCAAATCAAGTTTTGCAAAAGCCTACACTTCCACGTTGATGATACGCGCCTTTCGATACAATCGTACACGATGAGGTTGTCCGGTTTATAGGGACCAACTTTATATCGAAGATTTCCAAGTTTTATAAAAATTATTTTTCCCATGATTTGGAACTCTAATTACTTACAATAAAATGGAAGCTAAAATATTCTAATTAAACACATTAAAAAAGGGGTTAAATAGGGTTCATACCTGAAAAATTAGTTTAAGGATCGGATGAGCGAGGAGGGAGATATCACTTCGTGAATCGGGGAGGTTGAACTCGGATTTATGAACTAAGGTTCGAGTCGTAGTTCCTTGCAGCCGCGGGAAAAAGATGTTGCTTGTAGTGATGGTGGCTGCGAGTGAGGCAATACCGGAGGAGTAGCTACTCGTGGTGATGGTGGCTGCCGGTGGCCGGTCGGTGATGGTGGCGGTGGTGATGGTGGCAGCAGTAGCGGAGGAGGTGATGGTGGTGTTCGGTGGAGGTTAAGATGGCGTAAGTGGTGGTCATTATTGCGGGTCGGTGAAGGTGGCGGTGGTTATGGTGGTAGCAGTGGCGGAGGAGGTGATGGTGGTGTTCGGTGGAGGTGAAGATTGCGAAGGTGGTGGTCGTGGTGGCGGGTCGGTGATGGTGGCAGTGGTGATGGTGGAAGCAGTGGCGGAAGAGGTGATGGTGGTGTTCGATGGAGGTGAAGATGGCGAAGGTGGTGGTCATGGTGGCAGATCGGTGATGGTGGAGGTGGTGATGGTGGTGGTGATGAAGATGGCTCGCGGTATAGATGGCAGCGGCTGGAGGTGGTCCGCGGTGGAGAGTTGGCCGAAGGGGTGAAGGTGGTGGTGCTACGGTTGGTTCATGGAGAAGAAGTAAAGTTTGAGAAGAAGAAGAAGAAGAAGAAGAAGGAGGAGGTGAATGAAGAAGAAGGAGGTGAATAAGAAGAGGGTCGGCTGGATTAAGTAGAGGGAGGAGAGAGATAGGGGGAATTCCTAGGTTTTTTCTAAGGATTAGGGCCGACCGACCACATGTAAGGGGTGTTGAGTGTGTGTTAATAGAGTTAATATAAAGTTGGTGTATGGTTGAGATAGAGTAGGGATTTGAATCAAGGGTCATGATTTAACATGAGAGAGTTGTACATAGCATGGGGGAGAGTGAGGATGAGTGGCCGATCATGTAAGGTTGGGGTGGTTTCTTCATTTGTTTACACCAATAGGTTGGTGACACCTAGCACCTTTTTTGCCAGTAAGCCCCTTAACATTTAGATATTTGCACATAAAAAAATGGTGAGGATTTGGTGCGGGAAGTGGTGTTTGGTATTTTTGTAGGGTGAGGGGGTATTGTGTGTTTTGTATAGACCTCATGAATGGGTGTTAGGTTAAGTTGGTATCCCCAATTTAATTAAATAAAGTGTCATATATACACTTAAATTAAATGGAAGTACATGGGATCTCAATTAGGAGTGACACAAAGTTCATGAACAGTGTAGGCTTGGTGTCAGTCTTGGGTCCTTTATTTGTTTAGACGAAACGGGTTGATTTTGTGTCCCTAAATCGATGGAAACAACATAGGTACGCGACATGATTAAATAATTAATTTTCGTGACTGGAAATTTGTGCAATTAAATTAGAGCACAAGAGGCTGATGTTTGTGAGTGGCCGAATTATCTAGTGCCTAGGTTGGCTTGTCAAGTCAAGAGTGCAATAATTTATTGGAAATTAAAGGCTTTTGTTGGGCTCTAATTATTCTAGCAACGATAAGGTGCACCAAGGATTGAATTAAAGAACTAGTCTATGTAACCTAATTTCTAAACCTTAAACAACCTAATGCCAAACCAAAATTTCTAACAATATCTAGTCTACCTAAAATAAAATTTGAGGGGGTTTACATCCTTCCCAACTTAGAAGAATTTTGTCCCCGAAATTAAAAGTAAAGCACGAATGAGAGTTACGAGAATTTAAAAACTTAACAGGTAATCGAATTTGCAGTACGTAAATTCGTAAATCGGTCCTCAAATAAATGCTGAAAATGCTGTCGAATGGAAATCCATAGCTCCCAGGTAGACTCGCCTGGCGAATGATGCTTCCATGCAAACTTGACTAGTCGAATAGTCTATCCCTTCAAAATCTTCTCACTATGATTGAGTATCCCCACTGGCTGCTCCGCATATGATGTGTTGTGTGTCCATTATTTAGAGGTATTGTACTGGTACTATTTGGAGTGGTTAGGTATGTGCAGTATGGCGAGTATTAGGAGATGTTACAGTAGAAGCAACATATCTGAGATAGAACTCGAGAAGTCAATTCAAAGTATGGGGTGTGCTTGAGCAGGCCATGTGAGGGAAGGAAAAAGAGACAAGGAGTTACAGTGCAGTTCACTACAATTGCATTGAGGAATGATTGTTAGGTAATATATATGAGTATAAGTGTTGTGGGGAGTTGTTGATTAGTTAGTTTCATGGTTGAAAGGAGTTAATTGATGAATGAAATCAATGTGATATCTGTATTTAGGTGTGAGTATCACATATGTGTAGGAGCTACAGTAGCTGTTGGCTCTAAGGCAGGCGGTGCACCTCAAGTGCACTGCAAGGAAGGTCATAAAGTATCAACCGGGTATCAAAGATAGGAGATAATGAGAAGAACTCCAAGTAAAGGTTACCTACAGTTTCCAAGTTAGGGGAATATAGTACTAACTGGTAGCAGATATGTTAGTTAATATTAAGTCAATTGGTATGTTAGTTTCAATTAGAAAGTAAGCTAATTAGAGTTTTAGTGGTAGTTAGTTGTATACCAATTTGTCATTTCAGTATCAGTATGAGTGAGTTGATATAGTAGAGTATCATTTAATTAAAATATGATATGTAGCTAGTGTACTGTTAGTATCAGTTGTACACATTTGGGTATAAGGAATTGGTGATATTAGATAGGAGCTAGTATCCAATGTGTTCTAATACATATAGAAGTTAGATTAGTTAGTACTTGATGAGTATCAGGTTGCAGGACATCAGTTCCTGAGAACAAAAATTGGTATATCAGTTAACAGAGTGAACAAGTAAGAGGGAGGAGTTCTTGTCTGATACTGGAGGTAAGGTTTAGTTGCAGCAGTAATTAGAGAATAGGTAATAGTAACAATTAGTAAGTAGGAAATGTCTAAGTTAGCATAGTGTATATCAGTTAGTATATGTAACTTGTTACATGAAGTTCAGATTACTGTAGTATTAGTATTAGTTAATGTCAGTAGTAAGTAGTGATATATATATATATATATATATATATATATATATATATTATTTTTAGTTGATAATAGTTAAGATATTAGTATACTATAGAGTAATACCTAGTATGACCTAATATTGACTAGATAACGACTAACTTAGACCAATTGACCTTAGTGCGGGCCTAAAAGCATGTATTGATGCATTTTAGTTCATTATCACTTTATTATATCCGATTTGACATACTATTCATATCTAGGTGTGTGTAACACCAGCTCGGACACCGAGTGACAGCTTTTTTCCCGAACAGAGGTGCGTACATCTCCAATGGTTTCCTTATTTGACTGTCTCTATGATTCTTGCTTTTAGTATTACTTTATTTGATTCCTGACACGATGTTACACGGATTGGTATACGTGGATCCCTGTCATGAGATGTTCCTCTCCGTAATTACTTTTACTTTGTGATTAGTTGTCTTGACCGTGATCGGTATGCATGAAATTACAGACCATGTATAGTGATACCGTGTCAGAATGTATCATAATTTGGATCGGTGTACTAGTCGGGGGGTTTGGAAAATATTAGTGGATATATAATCATACCTTTCAGACCGTGATATATTTATGTGATATCCCGTGATAGCTAGTGGACCATGCAACACACATGTCGTCATGCTAGTTCCCCTTTTATGATTATAAACCGTGCTAGGTCCAAGCCGATCACATATCTTACTAATGTTTCAAGGCACAAGTTTAGTGTTATATTTTCTTATTTCAATTCATTACTTGATGATTTCTTGCTCAGTTACTCTTAGTATATTTCCATTATTCTCATAATATCTTTTTACCATGCTTAGTTATATTCAAGATATTTTCCATTATTTATTACCTTTACTATTATTGTTTTATAGTTTTTGTCAATTAATGAAATTGATATTGGGTTGTATTCTCTTCTTTCCTGATTGAATATATTTTTCAGATAATTTGTTAGAGGACTGGTGTCTTATGCACTATGGACCTCAGGGGGATGAGCCAATGGAGCCGGTTAAGCCTATGACCGTAGAGCTACCTGTTATAGATCGTCCTGTTTGAGACACTTATATATTATATTGAGATGTATTTGACTACTTATACTTTTGGCATGTATTATCCTATTATGAGATTATGGAGTTTAGATTTGGCATTGGGATTGTATTGTGATAATTGTACTCTTTTTAGTTCTATTCCATAGCGGGGCTATTTCCTTCTCTAGTTTGTTAGTGATTGAGTATCGATACATATATTGTGATGTCATTATATTATTCCTCCGTTCGGAGATGAGATGACATTGACATGTACTATTATATTGCTGTATTATGTTAGATAGTTTTGTGACTTAGAACATCGCTCTACATTATTCCTACAATGTAGGTTGGGCATAGTTCACCACTCGTGCCCTAATTTTGGGTGTGGGTCATGACAGAAACTCTTCCATGGCATAGGTCTACCTATAGGAAGAAGATCTAGGCTCTATTGATGTAATTTAATACTCCTACATGGGTTTTTGTGTCCAATTTGGTAAAAATCCGAGATTGGTGCACCAAGTATGTGTTATGAGACTAATTTAGTCTAATTAGACTTAGATTAGGGTTTTGGGACTAGCTACGTGTCCATAATTGGATACGAGTAGGCCGTATCACGATATAGTATGATACTTTATGATACGGGGACCCATTTTGGGGAATTTGTGCATAATAGTATAATTACTCTTCAATTTTCATTGTAATTAGTTGCATTAGTTATTTATATATGTATTGATGTGTATTAATGATAATTATGGAGAAGTGAGAGTTTTGGCATCTAATTTGGGAACGTATCATGGGTATCCTAGTGATACACTCTAGGTATTTGGTGAAATGACCATTAGTATGGATTTGTGTGCACTTAATATCGTTGTGAAAATATATATTAGTATATATAGCTCTACTTATATATATAATTTCTATTATTATTGTGTGTTAAGAGGGAGAGTGTGACTGTGTATGAGTGAGGTGTTGTATGTATATTATATCTCAACATCAGTGAGGGAGAATAAGCCAGTTGCAGGCATGTAATGGTAGGACCTGTGATTTGCAGGCAGTCCTCTCAACAGAAGTAATATGCTATTGTGTTAAGGGCATGATAGCAGTCAGGATAATAGGGTTTAGTGTAGGATATTGGGGTATTATCGAGTATCTGATGAGGTACTCATGAGGGAGGAGTATAGTAGATGGCATGTTAGAGTTTGAAGTAGCAACTGATGTAGGAGTCTGTTATGATACCTGAGCCTATAGTAGTCTTCAGGAGCAGTCAAGTCTGTACTAGGATAGAAGATCAGTAGTTACAACAAGGAGGAAAGGGCAGTAGCTTCAGCAAGAATGGGGCAGCAGTAGGGAATAAAGAGCATTAGCAGTTGTTGCAGTACAAGGGTGGAGGAGCATGCTGTGACAAGATTATGGAGGAGTTAGGTTATGGTCTTATGTTCCATGGGGGGAATATATTGTCTGATAATAGATTCAACTGTGAGTTGGATCAATAACTACTATTAAGGACATCAACAGTAGCAGAGCACAATGTGCACTGTTGTGCTCCTATGGGAAGATATACCATGGTACTACTGTTGTGTTCAGTAAGGGGGGTAAAGGGGTATTATGTGCTGGTGTATAATGGTTAAGTATCAGTTATCATGTAGGTGATTATATGGTGTTAAATATATGATCTTAGGATCTGAGTTTAATGAGTGTCAGTGAGGAAGGTTAGTTATCAGTATAGGTAGTGATTTGGGGGCATCGAGGTAAGGTATTAGTTAGGTATTTTTAAGTGACTGGTGTCAGTAGTACTAGACTTGAGATAGATTATTTTGATAGCTAAGGTATTATCCTTAATGGTAATCATAAGTTCATGTGGTGTACTAGTGATACTAAGTAAATTAGATGTATAATGACTAGTATAAGGCAATATGTATATATTACCTAGCATTGGTAGCTAGTGTAAGGTAAGTATTGCCATTGATATTATAGAGTATCTTAATACCTAGTTTAGCTAATATGACTTATATCCTCAAGATACCAACCTAGAAACTTCGGTTTAGACTAGTACGACCTATAAATGGTTAGTTTGATCAAGTTTGACTAGCTTGACTTGGAGTTGACCTAGTTTAGCTAGTGTGACCTAGTATTAACCTAGAAAGGATATTGTTGTACATTTTAGCTTATTTACATTTATTTACACCCATTTGACATGGTATCTCATATATAGGGTTGTGTGACACTAGCTCGAATATCGAGTTATATCCATTGCTCAGGACCACAGGTGAGTACATTTCTTTGTTAGTTTTTATTTTATGATAGTATATATATCACATATTCTAGAACTGTATGCTCAATTTTGACACAGTGGTTACACGGACTGGTACTATATGGATCCTGTTAGAAGATGTTATCCCCTTACCATGTTCATCGGGTACTCTTTTATATGTATTTTATTGTGTGTATTAGGTATTGATTATTATTTACTTCGTGTTCACACACTATCTTGTGTACAGTGTGATTATATTACTCGTGTTCGTAATATGTCGTGATCGGATCCATGAGTATTGGTTTAGGACGGGGGAGTAGGAGTTGGTTATGTGATCAAAGCCCCAGTGTATTCGTGTATATGTCGATTACACATCACACATGTAATCGAGTTACCTTATTGCATTCGTGTTCAACCTAAACCGATCACATAACAAACTTGTACACTAAGGCACATTAGTTATTATTAGCTAGTATTATCTATTTCCATTACTTGTAGTTATTCCATATTGCATGTTCTTTCCTCCTAGTACTTTATATGCTTATTCTAGTTCATTTCTATTTCCTAGTTGCTATTATATCTTGTATTCTTTTCTATTATGTGTTATATATGCTCTACCATGTATTTGGAACTTCTTCGAGAGTTTTGTACTTTGTTCCAATCCTTATTGGATATATTTTTTAGATTACTGGTTAGTGGAGATGTGTCCCACATATTACGGGACACAAGATGGCGAGCCTGCTGGGGAGATTGCACCACTAGTCCAAGAGGATGTAGCATTAGTCACCGAGGAGACTTAGTTTTATTTGTAGCATTGTATTGACTCTTTAGAGCCTTGGCATATATTATTATTTTGGAGACTATTGTGTTGTGACTAGATGTTAGACTTAAACTTGTATTTGTGACTCTTGTACTTCTTTCCTTTATTCCATATATCCTGCCATATATCCCAAGTTTAATATTATGATTGAGTATTGATTTTATTATTATATCATTATATTGTTCCTCCATTTGGAGTTGAGTTGACATGACTAGTACCTTATATATATTGTGTGAGATATTTGGATAACATTGTTGACCTAGACAACGTTCTACCGCCGATGCCACAGCCTAGGCTAGGCGCGTGCCCTCATTCCCGGTATGGGTCGTGACAACACAGCTTGGCAATGATCCGACAAAATTGTCACTCTTTGAGCTTCTCCTACTCTCCAAAGACACTCGGGAATCTCTAAGCGAGGCATTGCAGAACATCGATTCTTATCTATTCCAGGTAAAGCCACTAGCAGAGGACCACGTTGCATGGCCCCACTGCCATAATATTATACTGGTTACATAGGGGCCATCAAGGTGGATCGAATGCACATCAATCCTTGTTCCTCTATCAGCATCATCCCCCATAGACTGCTTCAGACTCTCGGGATCCCAATACATCGGTTAGCGGTGACCAACACCACCATTAGTGGATTCAACGTCGGAAGAAGCTACCCTCTGGGAAATATTTGCTTGAAATGCCAAATTGGTGACTTGCAAACAAAGGTCACTTTCTACGTCATAGACATAGATGTATCCTACAACATCTTGTTTGGACATTTATGGATACATGAATATATGACCGTGCCTTCGACTTTACACTAGTGCCTGAAGTATGTCGACCATGATGGCATCGTCAAGACTGAGTTTGTTGATATCGATCCCTTCAAAGGGGTCGAGGCATACTACTCTGACTTAATCTTGTATAAATAAAATCAATAAGACGAAGGAGGAAACGATATTGATGATGAAGCAGAGGCCATCATTGTAATGACCAGTTCCGTTCAAGCGGACAGCTAATTCAAATGGCGCAAGTGCAATGACCCGACCTGCTTTACTTAGCGAAAAGACTCGTTTGAGGTAAAGGATTTTCAGACTTGGCCCTTCAAGAGTTCAGACTTAGACTTTCAAAGGCTCGCTTGGAGTATCGCTCGATATAGGCGAATCGCCGCTAAGGTGGGTGGCTACGATGAACTTATCTTTGTTTAGCCAGCACACTTAAAATATGGACGATACATGATAGTCGCTAGGTGAATCATCCCTTGCATGCTAATAAAGAATACAATGCACCTAGCTAAGAGAATAATCCCAACTTGTATTGCTTGGGTTAGAACATAAAAATGAAACTTTGCTTATAAATGGACTCTCGCAAGCTACCTTTGCTTTTGTGCAAGTAGACCCTGCACGCCCATAGATTATATCGTTCGATATGTCCCTTTACGATTTTACTCCACGCTTTACCCTTAGACCCATACCAACGTAAATGATTATGTTCACACAAATGCAATACTTTCCTGCTTATATGTTAACTTGTACTGGTTGCCTCATTTCAATGCTTATTACATAATTTCATGCCACAATCAAGTAAACACTATCTTGCCTTGCATTTATCCAATTCACCGAAAGACTATCCAATAGTCGTTCCGTGCAAGTATAAAACTGAAAGTATCCAGGACCGTTAGGTCTCTAAGGCAATTCCTGAACCAGGGGATTGCATCATGCAATTAAAGCAAGAATCACAGCTCATGGAGCAAGACTCATTCAGGTATTCGGATCCTTGGTAGTCTCTCTCGAGCGGACGAGATGGTGTATGCGCCCTTATTGCTATACCCATCTCTGTCCAAGAGGCTATGCATCATCCAATAGCTAAGTGAATCAAGAATTAATATGTCATGTCATAAATCTCATGAATCTGAAACCCAAGACTTTCATGGTCGCGTACAACTCGTGCATGAGGTATTATGGATTTCTCGGGCGTCAGGGCACTGGGATCGTGCCGGCTTGGAAGAAATCATATAGGGACTCCTTGAGCTTCGGCGGGATGGTGTTTGTGCCTCAAGTTTTTAGCGCTACACCATTACCGTCGGAAGAGTCCTGGTCTCTCCTTTTACGGCGGGATGGTGCGCACCTCAAATATTTAGTGCTATATCCATCTCCGTCAAGGGACTCATCCAAATGGCTTATAGCGCCAGCGACCCTCCTATTCATATAGATAAGTCATCCTCGCTTAGCGGCAATCCGCGAGTGAGTCATTGCATTGCATCCATAATCGAAAACACCTGAACGATCATGAGTATAAGATACTTGTGTATAATTGAAACACTTGAACATCTTCTGCAATATGTCTGAATAATCTGTGTAACTCGTGCACCTGAAATATAACCTCGCTCACGACACTTGTGTTTGCATATGCTATGGTCCCTGGATTTCATTATATATATGCTTGTGCTTAGTTTAACTTGGTTTGCCTTGTATAGGAAAGGACAAATGGTAAGTTGATAAGTCTCGTCGTATTACTCTTATATCGTACGACGCACTGCCACATGAGTTAGGCTTTACATCATTGCATAAAATTAATCATAAGGCAAGAATTGAAAGATAACTTAATAGTTTGTACACGAAATCAATATAACGTGTTTGGATTTATTGAGCGGGCGAGAAGCCTCCCCACTAGTGTATTAATGTACTAATAATCTACCAGATTGCTTACAGGGTGTGGGGAAACCTCGTTCGGTACGAATGTCCCCTTCGTGCGTGCTAAGACATAGAGTTCACTCTAGAGCCTTGGAGCGTTGCGCCCGGAACTGAAGCACATATACAAGACAAAATATTAGAATATCGCCTATGTATCATTCCATAAATGTAGCCACTTAGCACGCTTTTATCGTTTCAGAGAGAAAGTCTTGAGTGACTTGTAATCTCCGCCTAACGCCGCTTGTAAGTGCTTATTTTACTTCTATACTTATGTTATTCAATGCTTCCACTATTGACGACTCTATAAACTTGTTACCAATTGCTTGTGCATTTATTATTCCATTGTACTTGAACTATCTGTGCAATTCTATGGCTTAGACCGCTTACCGCCGGTTCGGATCATGTCCTTGTACGGGCGCGACTTACGCTCGTGCTGCATCACGCCCAGATGTGAAAGATTATCTCCCGGGAGAGCTGGTGCGGTGATTCACGCCCAACGGGGACGACCGATTACCAGCGGAAGATCGGGGCATGATGGTTATAACCTCGGACAAGCCTTTAACAATTTACCTCAAAGGCCGTGCTCGAAACACAGCTCCTCCCCTGGTGATAAAACATTAAAGGAAGGCCACGGAACCTCTGACCATATAAACCCCCTGATTTTTTAGATTTAAATTTTAAATTTTATTGGTATTATGTAATTATTGTGAATAAGAGAGATTTTTTCATTATTTTTTTAGCTAATTAAGATATTATATTCATGGATAGATAATTATGTAATATAATTAATAATATTACACAAAAAAAATATTTTTGGGTGTATAACTATTATTAGAATATTATAAAATTTTCTTGGAAATTATTTGGGTTCAAACCTATTTATAAATAACTATTTATACACATATATATAGAGAGAGAGAGATTAATACAATTATAATTAATCCTAAACCCGGATACCCAAACTAAACCCCAAACCGCCACTTCGCAACTAGTTTCTTCTCCCTCGCTTCATGGTTTTCCAAACCAATTTCGCAGGTTACCCACAACCTATACGCCCTCAACTCTCTTCAAATAGTTTATTTTAAAATGTTCTATGCTAAAAGCAAATCGCGATCCAAAATCAAGAAAATTTGATTTTGGGATCATAAGAAACTGTCCCAACACCCTGTTTTCCAAAGTCGTTTTCTTTCAAACCAATGAACCAAAATTCAATTTTCTTTTTCCAAATTAAAGACAACATAACCAAGTTTTAATCCCTTTAATTAGTTTATTTTATTATTAATTTATCTGCTGATTATTCAGCGTCGATTTTGACCAAAACTTGGTTTTATAAACCCAAAATTTCTCGAAATAGGGTGCGTCCTACCAAATGAGGCGACTTCGTCGTGTGAGGATTTCACCAAATGTAGCGTATCGTCAAAGCGAACGTATAGAATTTTACAAAACTTGATTTGGTTGTGCGTGCACACCGGAATCAACGAGTATCCGTCGAAAAATACCGTATCGACTTTTTCGACACTTGTCATAATTTTGTATGTGCTTGTCGTTTCACAATGAAACTTATGCCATCGAATTTGCAGTATTACGCTGGTCCTGTGACCCAAGTTTGGTTTGATTCTGAGAACGTTGACGAAATACTGTTTTATGGGCCCTACGATTTTATTTGACGGGTGATTTATTGACCGGCTAATCGGAATACAGTTTTGGATGTTCCATTGTGTTTGTACCATCGTTCTGGACTCGTAGTCACTCTGTTTACTAAATTTGGAGAACTTTATCTTTGGTACATTTTTCGGTGCAAAGTGGGCCACATGTGGACCCCGATTTGACCCAAAACTGTCAATTCTGCCCCTGTGTCCAAATTGGATTTATGGGTAGTCAATCCTAGCTATTTCAAGTATTCTAAGATCATTGGTGATGTTTGTTTCAATATCCAGAGGTGTACTTGCAGATTCCACTTTTACAGGAGCAGTTGACTGAGTTCAGAACCTAGGCAAGTATACCTTACCAAACTAGCAGTAGATCTTGTTATACTGTTTGCTTGTGTTTATTTTTGTATATTCTTATGATGTGCATATTCAACCAAGGACCATGAGACGTTGCTTAGCGTCCGAACAAGATTCGGGTGTCGACGCCGTACTCAAAGTCGTGTAACATCACTTAGAGAGTTGATACTACGATCCTATTTTTACGTACTTGCTGTACCAAGTATGTCATACCGTAGGACACTTGACACTATTTCATGTGATAATATCTTCTTGAGTTATTCATAGTGATTCTGTATAGTCTTATAGGATTCGTGATATAAGACTTGCATATATTGAGATATCATTATGACTCGTTGTACTAGCTAGAGGTCATAATCTTGCTTGTTATGGACATAAGATATTATGGGCATGAGACGTGAGGTTACATTAGGTAGGGAGAGACACACCATACTAGAGGCTAATTATTTATATATATACTATACTACCGGAGGTGCTTTGGCACCTATACTGGACTACATGATATTATTTACTGCTATGGGCTCCCCGACACAGAGCCTATAGTGGTTTCAGTCAGAGTACGAGTGATGCTATCACGTGCATATCACTTAGATGGTTACAGTAGTTTACCCTTGAGTATGTGGAATTATACTATTTTACTTTGGTATATTATTTCTTGTACCTTATTACATCCCTCAGAGGACCTGGTCCTTTGCCAGTTTTGCAACATAGACCATTGTAGAGCTTGCCTAGAGTTGCTGATGTTTGTTGCTTTGTCTTGTAGGCATTGGTGCCAAGTACTTATATTAGTTCTTCAGGAGTTATGGTTATTATTTATATTATTTATTCATCTGCTGATATAGCCTAGTTTTATAGACTCATATTCCTTTTTCGAGTCTATTCGAGCTTATGTGTTACTGGGCGGCCGACTTTAGCACATCTATTTCATTCTTGATATTTTATTCTTTACATAGATTGAGACATAAATATTTTCAGTATTCTTAGATAATTTCCCTTATTATACAGCTTATACGTATTCAAGTCGGACCAGAGTCTGGTCGAATGCGTAGCTGGTATGTTACGTATTCCTAGTCCTATGTATTTTGGAACTGGGGTGTTATATGTTTTTGTGGTAGCCCATGTTGGTCTGATTTAAATCATTTCGGTTACTTTCCAGTACCAATCGAGCCTGTAATCTGGATTAGCAGTATTAGTATCTCAATCCATAACTGCTTTAAAAATTCTGTAACATTTGATTATCGCCCTTGGACTTCATAATTGTACTCATTTATTTCCCTCGACATCTTTATTATTGTTTATCACCTCTCCGTATTTCAGAGAGATAGACGTTCATGCGCGGTGTTTCCTTCAAAAGCAGATCCTTGTCAAGGCGAAAGAAGACATGCTGGATATAAATTTTTGAGAAGACGGTTACCTTTAGTAGGATATGTAGATAGGTTATTCCTATATGCTAGAGCTAGTGTAAATTGTTAGCATAATAATTGAATATAGTATTAGAGGCCTAGAACTAATAAAACTTTACACTTGCTTAAGGTAGCAGTAATTTGGAAGTATTAGAAGTTAGAAACATGGTTTAATTCTAATGCTCTGGAATACTTTATGGAATACATAGAAAGATGATAGGGATTAGTTGTAGCCCATGGTGGTGATACAAGGAATTGTATTATGACCTTAAGAAATTGGAACTTTACGTAGCAGGCCATAGTGGTTAAATCTCTAGTAGTCTTGTGACTTTTTAGTATCAAAACTAGATCTTATGATCTCCTTAAATTATTGGTGACTATAAGTCTAGACTAAATAGATAGGTAGATTGCTGGACATATCCTTAGTAGTAGGTGATAACCTATTTCCAAGTTACCATAGCTTATGGAATTTTAGATTTTAGAAATCTTATCATCTCATTAAGTTCGAAGAATTTTCACTTAAGATAACCATAGTATCATGCTTGTGTAATAGGGTAGTAGTATAGTCGGAAGATTCTCGTAAGGAAGATAGGTTTTATGTCATGCCCCAGTCCCAAAATACACACGTAAGCATGCCAGCCGCATGGATATGGCAACTCCAATATATGAAAACCAAAGCACATGCGTACGCTGTAATATGAATAGCAATTCACCAGTGGTATAAACTTATCTCAAGTCACAGGGTATAACTAAATCTCATCCACAGAAATAAAATATAACTGAATAACCAATAACCATGTAACTAGATCTCAATATGAAGTATCTAGAGATGATCGTCGGATGGAAATAAATCCACTGCCAAACTAGAATATAAAATAAATAAGATAATACCATATAAGTACAACATCTGACAATCACGAGGCTCGAAGAGAAGACCTCCTCGAAATATAAGTAGCATATCCGGATATGCGCTCCTGCGAATACTCATGAACAATACACCTGGAAAGGGACCAGGTCCTCAGAGGGACATAACAAGATACATAAAAGCATGCCATAAAGTAAATATTGTAAAAACTCAAGGGTGACCTAACCAGCTAAGTGAAATGCAACTTTAGGACAACTTAGTACGTATAGGAAAGTGTAGGCTAGACATATGCTGACATAATTCACCAATCGGCATGACTGGCTAGTATATGCCACATATGCCCCCAATACAAGGGTGCACTGCAATATAATAATGTCCTACCGCTCCGAAGAACTGGGAATCTGCATAGTATATAACTTCCATATCGCTCCGAAGAACGTGGAATCTGCATAGTATATAACGTCCATATCACTCCGTCGAGTATGAAATCTGCATAGAGGAAGTGGGTGTCCGATACGCCTACAAGTTGTTCTTCCTGCCCAATAAAGATATACAAGTCGTGAACACGACGTGGACATCTCGTACTGTAATGCAAGTCTCTATAGAAATAAACAACTAAGCTAAATACCGTTACACGTGTTGCTTACATCGATGTCCAGTCGAGTATGAGGCACGCATACCTACATGAACCCACTCTGTGATGTGTAATGATACGTGTCAAGGCCTGGGAAGTTATACCAATAACTCCACAACTTTAGGAGGGTCTACTAGACACTAGGTCAGACACAAGTCCTAACATCAACGCATTCGTTGACTGCACCCGAGTCTCTCTCGAACGCGCCCAGTTATATAATCTAAAACAATAAACATGCAACTAATAATATAACTAAATTTAAACAGTACAACAAGACAAGGTATACTTGCCTAGCAAGAGAGCTGCAAAGTGTAACGTCCAGATGTCAAACACCAAGAGTCAGAAACTACGGCCTCAGAATGAACGTCTCCGGATGCTGAAATAAACATCACCAACATTCCCAAAATAAGCAAAATAGCTAGAAATCACTCCCCTTTCGTCCAATTTGGAGACAGGGAAAAAACAGTAATTTTGGGTCAAAGCGGGCTCCACATATGGGCCACTTTGCACCGAAAAGTATGCCAAGGGTAAAGGTCTCTAAATGGAACAAATTATAGGTCGAACAAACTCTAAATGTCAGTACGAACTCAACAATATGTCCAAATGTGGAATCCGGTGAGCCAAACACAATTTTGCCCAAAAAGTCAACCATGGTGCCCGCCAATAGGCGACTTGGTCAACTATCTCAGAATTGCGTGAAACATGGGTCACAGGTCTAGTGCGATACCACGAGTCCAATGGCACAATTTTTGTCGCATTCTGAAGAGCGTGCACTAAATGCGCAGGTCTTTTGCAAAAGTTGCGACACAGGAGATTTTCTGCGGATACGGGCTGATTCCGACGCGCACACGCGTCCAAATCAGTTTTTGCAAAATCTCACATATCCGGATATACTGTACGCACCTTTTGGTACAATTGGTACACAACGGGGCGGTCCCGTTTGGCGGAACGCACTCCGTATTATAATTTTTAAAAATCTGGAAAAGTAGATTTTTGGGGTTTTCTAACTGGTTTAGTTCTACACACAGCAATTAATAAATTAATGTATTTGACAGAAAATAAACAATGTCAAGTGGTCTTCGCATACCAACAAGAAAAACTGAATTCGGATCTCTGTGGTGGGAGATACGAATTCGTGAACAGGGGTGGTTGCAACAGATTTTCTGAGATTTAAAATATCGCAGTTTTTTATCCACTTGGCATCGATTTTTACCTAGGTTTGTGCGCTGTTCTAGAAAAACTAATGTACATGATTGGAAGGGGGATAGGTGAGGATCATACCGGTGAAGACGTGGTCGAGTTTGGTCAAGCGAGGGCACGGGAAACAGAGCCTGAACAGGGCTTCGTTGCAGTGATCTATTGTCTCGGTGCTCGCGGCGCGGACGCAGTTGACGGCGATGGCCGGTGGTGGCGGCCTCCAGCGGCGGCACGGGTTGGCGTTGCTCAGGGAGAAGAAGGAGATAGGGAGTTTAGGGTTAGGGTTTGAGAATGCACGCATTTAAATAGCGGCGGAGGGGAGAGGGGGAACTCAGGGCACGGGGCTTTGGGTTAGTCGATGCTGCTGCTCTTGTATTCATATGTGGGTATGATCCAATAGTAATGGGTTTAGGAGTTCTAGTGGGTTTTGGGTTTATTAAAAATCCATAAAGAAATTTCTCATTTTTTTTTCTTTTCTTTCTATTTCTAATTCCTATTCTATTTAAACTATATAGTTATATATATATATATATATACACACAGAAAATTTTAAAATTTATTTTAGTGCATACCATTAAGATAGCAATTGTCCACCGGGTCTCCTACATGGAATAAATTAGGAAAAATTTATAATGGCTCCCTAAATCCTCTAAATGCATAAACACCTAAAATAAAAATTAAATAAAATCTATTTCCTTTAATTAGCTACTAATTACTATAATTTAATTAAATAATTAATTAAAAAAATATGATTTTATTTTTTATTTTTATTTTTATAATTAGGGATTTTATATTCTACCCAACTTATAGAAATTTTGACCTCGAAATTAAAAATAAGCCACGATAGAAAGTCAAGGATGGTATAAGATAGAGATTACAGCTTATTTCGTACCTTCCTCCATCCTAAACTCCATAATTTTTTAATTGCCGTGGGGTTGTTTGGAGGGCTATAATTTGCATTGTTTAAAATGCAATGCTAGGTTTAAATGAGTGGCAATGTTGCGCGCACATTCCAAAAATTCATGGGGAAATCTCACCAATGCACTTTTGCATAAAAGTGCCTAACAATTGAAAAAATTGCACAAAGATAGAAATTGGGTTAAATTAATTAAAATTAATGCATAGGGTATTCTGAAATTAATTAGAAGTACAAGGGGATAAGATTAGGTAGGACACAAGTGTCATGGGCATAGAGGGCTTAGGATAGAATATAATCAAAATTAGGGTTGCACAAAATGGGTCAAGATTGTGTCTCCAATTTTAATTGGAACGCACAAGGTACAAAGTTAGAATTATTTAGGATTAAATAACAACGTCCACGATGAATATTGTGCGACTAAAATATAGCACAAGAGAGCATATTTATAAGTCATGCAAAGGTCAGAATGGAAGGCGGGTACGTCTAGGACGAGGTTGTAAATTTTGTAGGAAGGCAATGGCCAGTGTAGTGCTCCAAGTATCGAAGCAATGGTAAGGTGCACTACGTAATATAAATATTGTATAATTAACAAAATGACGTGTTCTATTTCTAATTGGATTCTAATTAGCCCTAATCTCTCTATCTAAGCCAAGTAGGCCTAATTTTGGGTTAGGGAGGGTTTATAATCCGCTCAACTTAAAATAATTTCATCCTCGAAATTAAAATAAGGCATAATTTATTAATTCCTTCACATTCGCATATAAGGCAAGTCAATCACAATCTCTTCCAAAATTAAAATATATTCTAATCCATCGCAATCACTTTCAAAATTAAGGTAACCTCTGTTTAATTAAAATATTATAATCTTTTTTTGATAATCACATCCAATTTTAAGCTAGATCTATACGACATCTTCAAGTTTTAAATAGTCCACATCAATTTTCACATCACGATCTCCAACTATCATAATCTCCTTTAAGAAAAACAATTCTAATCCAATATTATTCCTAGTTTCCCTTATGAATTTTGTATCCTTCAAAATTTTAAATTCAATACACATCCTCGATATTTCAAATAGGTAATCCAACCATCAAATTTTTTAACTTTTAATTCAAATCATAAATTATAAAATTTTATATCTACTTCACCAATTGTTCAAGCCTAGAATTCTATATTTATCCTTAAGATTCAAATTGATGATTTACCTTCAATATTCAAAATTTAAATCATGTACTTAAAGTATAAATATTTGGTCCGCCATATCAAGATTTCAAAATTCATTAAATATTCATCATCTAACTCCTTCTTCTAAAATTCTCCACATTTAAAATGACTTAATCTCTCAATCTAATCCTACTTGATCACAATCTAAAAGAATTTAACCTCAAATTAACAATGTGACTTCTACCCAACTTAGAATTTATCCATCTATCATATAAGGCTATACACTTTAAGAAAATATTCCTTAATTTATTTACTCATGTCATTCAATTCTCAAAACTTTCACACCAATTATATCATATATGATATGTCCTTAATCAATTATAAAAAATAGTCATCAAATACTGTAGTTGGCCTATGGGGTATATCTAGTACTGTCTATGTATCAACTTATACCAAGCACGAGGTTTCGTCTTTCCAAAATAAAGGAAGACGAAAAACAATGATAAAGAGTTCAAGGAAAAGGTATTAGAATAGAAGTATGGAGATCAAGGCGATTTAAAGAATTCAATGGGAATTGTCAAGGCAGTTATGGATTAAAATCCTATTTTGGTAAATTCCTATTCACATGCTCGTATCGGTACAGTTATGTAACTGATACGATATGCTCAGGCATATCTAGAGGGCAAGTACATTTGTTTATTAGTCACTATATATCTCAATCCACGTAAAGTAGTTATGCGAAGGGCAAACCAAACGCACTAAGGTTAGCTAGACCTTAATATATTGATTCTGAAATGTATTAATGTATGCTTCCACTAATACATATATCGTGAACAAGCTCGATAAAAGAATAAGCTTGCAAAACTAGGCTATAAAATAGCAGCATAAGTCAAGGTAGTATATAAAATATAAATGCGCTAGATCATGATGAGATAAGGTACAAATAATTTAAGTTCACAAACAAAAACAAAAATAAGACTCTACGATCTCTACAGTTGTAGTACTAATACCTTGTCTAAGCTGCTAGTCGACAAAAATAGGGGTATGGGCCTTTAAGTTCTACCGTCTGAATAAACACTATCATCTTATGCTAGTATATAGTTAATGTCGTTCAATTATACTACAATAATATGTTAAGAGGACTATGTGTTGCTAGGTTGTGAGGCATACTACCCAGATAATAAACCAATACTGAGATAGTCTTAAGGAGATTCTACAAAATAATATTGTCCTTGTAAATAAAGCATAAACTCTTATTGGGGTTAACAAGAAAATCATCCTATTGAATTATATCGATAATGGTCACCTTAAGTTTTAATCATAGTGCTCCTAGAACAAGTGTCAATAGTAAGAATGGAAGAGCTACTGGTTCTTAAGTTAAAAAAGGATATATCTATATTGGGTTATGGATACGAATTACGCGATTTAAAACTAAGGGTAATCATCAAGTTACAATCTACAAGAACAACTCAAAATTATCAAATTCTAACTATCAAGCACAACTTTTCAAAGTTTAACATTGACAACTATAATCCTAGCAAACTACATATCCTTAACATAAGAGAATTCATCTGGCCTACAATCAGAAATGTCAGGTGGCACGAGTTGGAAGATAAAGAGAAGCATAATTAGTCATCGCATAATTCGCGACTGCTAAGTTTTCAGGAGAACAAGATATAAAATTAAAAATAGATAGACTCTAGGTAAGATCATGGTTTTCCTAAGGGGAGGTGGTATGCTAATATATGTGTTCGAGGTATGATCAAGAAAATATTATATTCATTCCTATTGGCTTCCTAGGGTACTGACTACTTAATATCAATACAAGAATCTAAATGTATCGTTCTATAATACTATCTCACTATAAAAGTTAGGGTTGGTCCTAATATTCCACCTTGGATTTCTATTGGTTCCTCAATGCTAGGGTAAAACAGTATGGTCAACTTTCTAACTAATCCTAGTAGTGTCCATACTACTCTCAAGTCATTCATAATTATATCAAGGGATAATGGTAAACCAGTCTATAGATAAGGGGATGCTAGGGTTTACTGAATATTCTAAACTTAGTGATGTGTTAGTACTCTAGTCGTATTCTTGATAGGAAGGTTACCCTACTTATTATCTAACAATAGGGACTTCTATATTCTAGGAGAGGCTATACTCAAGAACTATTAGGGAAACACATGAATCAAGCAGGATGCAATAGTTAAAATAGAACAGATTAGAAGAAATACGAGTCATAGTCAATTGTGGATGAAATCCTATACTCTATTCCTAGGTGCAAGCTTGCTCGGTAGAGTAACGTAACCGAGACAATATGCTCTTGACCTATATGGGCCACTACTAAAAATATGTCACACCCCAGTCCCAAAATACGTAGGACTAGGACACGTAAGCAAGTCAGCCGCATGGATATGGCAACTCCAATATATGGAAACCATAGCACATGAGTACGCTGTAATATGAATAGCAATTCACCAGTGGTATAAACTTATCTTAAGTCACAGGGTATAACTAAATCTCATCCACAGAAATAAAATATAACTGAATAACCAATAACCATGTAACTAATCTCAATATGAAGTATCTAAAGATGATCGTCGGATGGAAATAAATCCACTGTCGAACTAGAATATAAAATGAACAAGATAATACCATATAAGTACAACATCTGACAATCATGAGGCTCGAAGACAAGACCTCCTCGAAATATAAGTAGCATGTCCGAATCTGCGCTCCTACGAATACTCATGAACAATACACCTGGAAAGGGACCAGGACCTCAGTGGGACATAACAAGATACATAAAAGCATGCCATAAAGTAAATACTGTAAAAACTCAAGGGTGACCTAACCAGCTAAGTGAAATACAACTTGAGGACAACTTAGTACGTATGGAAAAGTGTAGGCTAGACATATGCTGACATAATTTACCAATCGGCATGACTGGCTAGTATATGCCACATATGCCCCCAATACAAGGGTGTACTATAATATAATAGTGTCCTACCGCTCCGAAGAATGGGAAATCTGCATAGTATATAACGTCCATATCGCTCCAAAGAACGTAGAATCTGCATAGTATATAACGTCCATATCACTCCGTCGAGTGTGGAATCTGCATGAAGGAAGTGGGTGTCCCATACGCCAACAAGTCATCCTCCCCGCCCAATGAAGATATACAAGTCGTGAACACGACATGGACATCTCGTACTATAATGCAAGTCTCTATAGAAATAAACAACTAAGCTAAATACCGTTACACGTGTTGCTCACACCGATGGCCAGTCGAGTATGAAGCACGCGTCCCTACATGAACTCACTCTGTGACATGTAATGATACATTTTAAGGCCAGGAAAGTCATACCAATAACTCTACAACTTTAGGTGGGTCTACTAGACACTAGGTCAGACACAAGTCCTAACGTCAACGCATTCGTTGACTGCACCCGAGTCTCTCTCGGACGCGCACAGTTATATAATCTAAAATAATAAACATGCAACTAACAATATAACTGAATTTAAATAGTACAACAAGGTAAGGTATACTTTTCTGGCAAGAGAGCTGCAAAGTGTAACGTCCAGATGTCAAACACCAAGAGTCAAAAACTACGGCATCAGAATGAACGTCTCCGGATGCTGAAATAAATATCACAAAAATTCCCAAAATAAGCAAAATAGCTAGAAATCACTCCCCTTTCATCCAATTTGGAGACAGGAGCAAAACCGTAATTTTGAGTCAAAACGGGCTCTACATGTGGGCCACTTTGTACCGAAAAGCGTACCAAGGGTAAAGGTCTCTAAATGGGACAAATTATAGGTCAAACAAACTCTAAATATTAGTACCAACTCAATGGTATGTCCAAATGTGGATTCCGGTGAGCCGAACATAATTTTGCCCAAAAAGTCAACTGTGGGGCCCGCCTATAGGCGACTTGGTCAACTATCTCAGAATCGCGTGAAACTTGGGTCACAGGACCAGCGCGATACCACGAGTCCAATGATGCAAGTTTTGTCGCATTCTGAAAAGCGTACACTAAATGTGCAGGGCTTTTACAAAAGTTATGACACAGAGAATTTTCTGCGGATATGGGCTGATTTCGACGTAAACATGCGTCCAAATCAGTTTCCGTGAAATCTCACACGTCCGGGTATACTGTGCGCACCTTTTGACTTGGTATACGACAGGTGGTCCCGTTTGGCGGGACGCGCTCCGTATCGCAATTTCTAGAAATTTGGGAAAGTAGGTTTTCAGGGTTTTCTAACTGGTTTAGTTCTACACAAAACAATTAATAAATTAATGTATTTGACAGAAAATAAACTAGGTCAAGTGGTCTTCGCATACCAACAAGAAAAACCGAATTCGGATCTCTGTGGTGGGAGAAACGAATCCGTGAATAGGGGTGGTTGCAACAGATTTTCTGAGATTTAAAATATCGTAGTTTTTTATCGACTTGGCGTCGATTTTTATCTAGGTTTGTACGTTGTTCTAGATAAACTAATGTACAGGATTGGAAGGGGGATAGGTGAGGATCATACCAGTGAAGACGGGGTCGAATTTGGTCAAGCGAGGGCGCGAAAAAAGGGCCTGAACAGGACTTCATTGCAGTGATCTGCTGTCTTGTTGCTCGCGGCGCAGACGCGATTGACGGCGATGGCCGGTGGTGGCGGCCTCCAGTGGCGGCGCGGGTCGGCGTTGCTCAGGGGGGAGAAGGAGATAGGGAGTTTAGGGTTAGGGTTTGGGAATCCATGCATTTAAATAGCGACTGAGGGGAGAGGGGGAACTCAGCACGCGGGGCTTTAGGTTAGCCACTGCTGCTGCTCTTGTATTCATATGCGGGTAGGATTCAATAGTAATGGCTTTAGGAGTTCTAGTGGGTTTGGGGTTTATTAAAAATTCATAAAGAAATTTCTCATTTTCTTTTTATTTATTTTTTATTTTTTTCTTTTCTTTTCTTTCTTTTATTTCTATTTCTAATTTCCATTCTATTTAAACTATATATATATATATATATATATACAGAAAATTCTAGAATTTATTTTAGTGAATACCATTAAGATAGCAACTACCCACCGGGTCTCCTACATGGAATAAATTAGAAAAATTTATAATGGCTCCCTAAATCCCCTAAATGCACAAACACCTAAAATAGAAATTAAATAAAATCTATTTTCTCTAATTAGCTACTAATTACTATAATTCAACTAAATAATTAATTAAAAAAATACCTTTTTTTAGAATTAGGGGTTTTATATTTTAGATGGCAGAGACTAGACGAACAACTGTTCAGAAAGATAGACAATAGAATGGAGTAAGTTATACAAAAATGGGTAGACATTCCAATTGAAGATTAGACGAGTATTGAAGAGTGTCCTTAGTGAATAGTATGCCATGAGTGATAGACCTAAGTACATGCTAATTTAGACCCTTACATACTAAGTTAGGAATATGCGAGAAAGAAGAAGTTGCAAAGATCATATATTGTTTACCTATAGCCAGAAGTAAGTTGCCAATAGTATGAGGGAGGTTATATAGAATATAACTTATATGAATATAGCATTGAGTGTAAGGATTAGTTGTATTACTTCCCCGACTGCATTCCTATCCTTCCTATTAAATTCTTATCTTATTTTGCATATATAGCCTCATGCTTTTGCAACAATGATCCTTCTAATTATCCAAATGAGTAGATCTTTCTTCCCTTCCCAGTCGTGCTCTAGTAGCAAATTAATCTTTTAGTTACTACCCTCTTTATAGTGTTAATATCTATCCCATTGTAGGTATCAATTATTTTTTATTTTTAATTTCCTGATTTAGTCACTGTGACTTGATTCTCCAGATAATTGTCTAACCGTACCTTATTCAATCATGTGACCATACTCCCTAGACTTATCATAAACTTCCCTTGCCTTGGTCGGTAGATTCTTTCCTTTATGATTCTCTCGATTCGTCCCTTCGTTATCAATGCCATGTAGTGATCAAAGTCTCTATACCACCTTGCCCAAGTTATACCCGACCAAACCCTTTCTTATATTTTGTTGAAGACATGAACTATAGGAACAATATTATTTTGGGTAGAAATTTTCCTTATAAGAGTTATCAACCAATAACAACCTGATAATATCTTGGTCCCCTTAGAGAATATTTGATTATGGTGAGTAGACCCTAGAACTCTTGAATCCTTATTAGAATGTAGGCCCTTCCAGAAATCTAATTAGCAGGACCCTGACTTTAGTTTTGGATACTAACTTAATTTTTTATAAGTTGGGTGTATCGTAGCCCCCTGGTTTAGTTTAGGGTTATTTTAGAAATTCAGGGTAAATTTGAATTTATTTAGTATTGATTTGGATTAATTCCAAACAGATTGAATTACCTCTTTAATTTTATTTTCTTTAATACCCTTGTTGTGGTTCGGATATTTGGAGCATAATACTATCCATTCCTTTCCAACAACTTCTACCCATATGACCTAGACTAGTCACTCTACACCCATGTCATGACTATCACTCACAAACTCATCTTCTCATGCTTTATTTTAGTCGCACAACATTCGTGATGCAATTGTACACACAAATGACACTTAGATATCCTTTCCCGTTGCGAATAATTTTAATACGCAATATCGACTCAGTTCTTCTAACAACTTTGAGATTTATGAGCCTAACTGGACCTACTTCACTCATGACCTAATTAGAAGCAATAAGAATTGGTAAACTTCCTTTTTAGAGTTATTGACTCATTAATGCCATAGTAGTACCTAGATTTTCTTTGATAGGCTGTGGCAACGGTCACAAAATTCTTACCATCTCGTATGCATCCTTGAAGTTATACTTTCTGAAAATCTTTAAAAATATGATCATGACTATAGTTCCTGCGGCCAACTTCATTCTTATAAGTTGGATAGAGCCTTAATTAAGTGTACCCTTATTCTTAGAATGTGACGTCAAATTAGGACTCTAATTGGTAACTGCGTCCCCCATCTTTTGATAAACAAGTGCGACCTTACTTAACTAAAATATTTTCTACCATGTTTATTTTTAATTTCGAGGACAAATTTTTTATAAGTTGGGTAGAATGTAAATCCCCTAATTTTTTTAGATTTAAATTTTAAATTTTATTGGTATTATGTAATTATTGTGATTAAGAGAATTTTTTTCTTTATTTTTTAGCTAATTAATATAGTATTTTCATGGACATATAATTATGTATATTTAATTAATAATATTACACAAAAAATATATTTTTGGGTGTACAACTATTATTAGAATATTGTATATTTTTTCTCAAAATTATTTGGGGTTCAAAACTATTTATAGATAGATATTTGTACATATATATGGAGAGAGAGATTAATATAATTATAATTAATCCTAAACCCAGATACCCAAACTAAACCCTAAACCGTAAACCCTAAACCTGAAACCCACTCACACCCGTACCCATACCCTACTGCTATAGTAACCCCAAAACCCCTGCACCTCTTCGGCTACAGCCGCAAGCCCTCCGTTTATCTCCCTGTAACTGCAGCCCGGATCCTTCGATCCCTATTCTGTAACCCCCTTACACTCCCTATATATACACCCTCAGATCACCACCACCAATCACCCTTTTCCTACCTCCAGAAGCACGTCGCCGACCGTCATCGACCGCCGGCCAAGAGCGCGCAAATGGCGCAGGAACAACAGTAGCAGCAACAGTAGCGTGGCCCAAACCCCCACTTTGCAGCTAGTTTTCTCCTCCCTCGCTCCATGATTTTCCAAACCAATTTTGCAAGTAAACCCATAACCTATACACCCGCAACTCCCTTCAAATAGTTTGATTTAAATCGTTCTATGTTGAAAGCAAATCGCGATCCAAAATCAAGAAAAACTTGATTTCAGGATCATAAGAAACTGTCCCAACACCCTATTTTCCAAAGCCGTTTTCTTTCAAACCAATAAACCAAAATTCAATTTTTTTCCAAATTAAAGACAACATAACCAAGTTTTAATCCCTTTAATTAGTTTATTTTATTGTTGACGTATTTGCTGATTATTCAGCGTCAATTTTGACCAAAACTTGGTTTCATAAACCCAAAATTTCCTGAAATGGGGTGCGTCCTGCCAAATGAGGTGACTTTTTCATGTGAGAATTTTACTGAAAGGCTCATATCGTCAACGCAAACGTGTAGAATTTTGCAAAACTTAATTTGGTTGTGCGTGCACACCGGAATCAACGAGTATCCGACGAAAAATACCGTATCGGCCTATTCTGACACTTGTCCTAATTTTTGTGTGCTTGTCGTTTCACAAATAAATATATGCTATCGGATTCACAATATTACGCTGGTCCTGTGACACAAGTTTGGTTCGATTCTGAGAACGTTGACGAATCACCGTTTTATGGGCCCTACGGTTCCATTTGACGGGTGATTTCATGACCGACTTTTGGATTTACCGTTTAGTTTGTGCCATCGTTCTAGACTCGTAGACACTAAGTTTACTAAATTTGGATAATTTTATTTTTGGCATATTTTTTGGTACAAAGTGGGCCACATGTGGACAACGATTTGACCCAAAATTGTCAATTCTGCCTCTGTGTCCAAATTGGACTTATGGGTATTCAATCCTAGCTATTTCAAGTAATCTGAGATTAATGGTGATGTTTGTTTTCGCATCTTGCAGGTTCCACTTTTACAGGAGCAGTTGACTGAGTTCAGAACCCAAGCAAGTGTACCTTACCAAACTAGCAGTAGATCATGTTATACCGTTTGGTTATGTTTCTTTTTATATATTCTTGTGATATGCCTGTTCAACCTAGGACTGTGAGACATTGCCTAACGTCCGAATAAGATCCGGGTATCGACGCCATATGCGGAGTCGTGTAACATCACTTAGAGAGTTGATACCACAATTATATTTTTACGTACTTGTTTTACCAAGTATGTCATGCAGTAGGACACTTGACACTATTTTATGTGACATAATCTTCTTAAGTTATTCATGGTGATTTTGTATAGGCTTACAGGATTCGTGATATGAGACTTGCATATAAAGAGATATCATTATGACTCATTGTACTAGCTAGAGGTCATGATCTTGCGTGTTATGGACATAAGACGTCGTGGATATGAGATGTAAGGTTACATTGGGTGGGGAGAGACACACCATACTACAGGCTAATTATTTATATATATACTATACTATTGGAGGTGTTTTGGTACTTATACTGGACTACATGATATTACTTGATGCTATGGCCTCCCTGACATAGAGCCTGTAGTGGTTTCAGCCTGAGTACGAGTGATGCTCTCGTGTGCATATCACTTAGATGGTTACAGTAGTTTACCCTTGAGTATGAGACATTATATTGTTTTACTTTGGCATGTTATTTCATATACCTTGTTACGTTCCTCTGAGGACCTGGTCCCTTGCCTATTTTGCAGCATAGACCATTGTAGAGCCTTCCTGGAGTTGCTGATGTGAGTTGCTTTGTCTTGCAGGCATTGGTGCCAGGTACTTAAATCAGTTATTCTAGAGTTATGGTTATTATGCATATTATTTATTCATCTGCTGATATAGCCTAGTTTTATAGACTTATATTCCTTTTTCGAGTCTATTCGAGCTTATGTGTTACTGGGCGGCCGACTTTAGCAGATGTAGTTCATTCTTGATATTTTATTCTTTATGTGCATTGAGACATAGATATTTTCAGTATTCTTAGATAGTTACCCTTATTATACAACTTATATGTATTCGAGTCGGACCAGATTCTGATCGAATACGTAGCTGGCATATTACATATTCCTAGTTCTACGTATTTTGGGACTGGGGCGTTACAGACCGTACGACTGCGAAGACCCTGCCAACAATAACAGAAGGACCCGACACTAGCTCCTACCCCAAAAACCCTAGTTGTTAAACTCTGGAGGAAACCCCCCAAGCCATCATTCGCACTGGAAGCAAATTTCGAGAAAGACGGGTTGGAGGAATACATAGCTGCTCACACTGATACTCCCTCTCTCGATGATGTAATCTCAATGGATAAAGTACCTTATTTCATTAATAAATGGTTGTCTTTGAATTACTCAGATGTCACATATTTAAGTATAATGTACTCCTTAGAACATGGCCTAGAATTACAACTACATATACAGGTGACTACTACCTATGCAGCAAACCATTTCTTTCCTATTTAAGACTCCTACTTTATAGTGCCAGCAAGGAGGAGGGGGAAAAATCCACCATCTTTAGTAGAGTGGAATGTTCCCAGTCCTTCATTCCAGAATAAGAGGAGCCATAACCCGATACCAGCAAAATACAACTCTATTGGTACAGTGCTCGAGCCCAGCACCTTATCTAGAGGATGGACTATGACATGAAGGTCGCTAAAGGCTTAAACTACGACAAAGGTCGGTGAATGTCTCTACGTCTCCACGCCCCTACGGGCAAATCTGAGACATATACCAGAAAACCTGGCATGGGTTGGGGTATCTCACAACTCTGTCAACTCATGATGCCTCGAAAGAAGAGGATGAATTACACTCTCACTCTTCAGAATCTTTCGCTTGGGACTCCGATATCAGTATCGAGGAGATGCTCAAACAAACATTGTCTGCCAACATAGGTGTCAACTGACCCTGAGGAAGACGACGAGGATCTACCAAAACTCTTTGAAGTAGAACCGTGGGCCCAACGACTGGACTAACAATATAAAGTGTTGTTCGAGCAACATGAACCTCCCACTGAGGACAAAGTTGTACAAGTTGATATGGGCGATGATTCCTCCCCCAAACCTATTTTTATCAACAAAAGTCTATATAGTGAGGATCGTGAATCCCTACTACATCTTGTAAGGGAATATATCGATGTCTTTGTCTGGAGCTATGAAGACATGCTAGGGTTGGACCCCGGATTGTGGTCCACAAACTCAATAACTTTACCAAATGCCAAGCCCCTAATGCAGCATTAACGACATTTTTGTCCAAATATTATGAATGCCATCAAGGTTGAAGTTAACAAACTAATAGCAGTATATTCATCCACGAGGAACAACATCCGAATTGGGTAGCCAATATCGTATCCATCGTTAAAAAGAACAAAAAGATCCAAATCGGCATCGATTTTTGTGATCTAAATACAGCATGCCCAAAGAACGAGTTTCCCCTCCTGATAATAGATATAATGATCGACAACACTTGTGGCTTCGAGTGCATGTCCTTCATGGATGGATTCTAGTATTATAATCAAATCAAGATATTTCTCGATGACGAGAAGCACACGTCATTCCGAACGCCAATAGAAGTTTACTGCTACACAGTCATGCCTTTTGGTCTAAAGAATATGGGTGCTACATACCAACGAGCTATGAGCACCATTTTTCGTAAATATTTGTGCAAGACGGTCGAATGCTATGTCAATAATTTCACCGTCAAGAGCGAAGTGACCATCTCCGGGATCTAAAGACCGTCTTTGACCTGATGCGTGCATACTAGCTGAAGATGAACCCAACCAAATTTTTCCTAGGAGTCTCCGGCGGCAAGTTCTTAGTTTTTGTCATAACATCAAAGGGTATCCATATAGACCCTGATAAGACTAAAGCAATCCTTGAGATGCGTCTACCGAAGAACCTTAAAAAACTTTGTGGCCTTCAATGAAGGCTGGCATACATCCAAAGATTCATATCAAATTTCTCTAGACGTTGTCAATTGTTCACCCTACTTATGAAGAAGAAAGTTTCCTTTATTTGGAATAAAGAGTACAAGCGTGCATTCGACGACATCAAGAAGTATCTCTCAAACCCCCCAGTATTGGTGGCCCCCGTTATAGGAAGACCCTTCTTGCTATACATACGTGTGATGGATCACTCTCTCAGTGCTCTACTAGTCCATAAAAGTGATACAGGTCATGAATAGGCCATCTATTATTTCAGCATAATGATGGTCGTAGCGAAGCATAGATAAGACCCCATTGAGAAGGAGTGTCTTGCTCTGATCTTTGCTATCTAGAAGACTCGACATTACGTAGCTGGGCAAATAATCCATGTGATCTCGCGAGTCAACCCTCTCAGGGTTCTCATGACTAAGTTTGGAGGGCTCAACTCTCGCCTAGCCACATGGGCGATACTATTGTCGCCATATAACATGGTATTTATTTCACAGAAGGCATTCAAAGGCCAAGCATTGGCCAATTTTCTTGTAGCTCACCCAGTTCCTGAAATCTCGAAGCTCTATGACGAGATCCTAAATGAAGTGGTAGACTCAAATCTGACCACATGCGAGGCTGTCTGACGTATGTTCTTCGATGATGCTTCAAGAACAGGGACCAAAGGTAATATCGTCGTTATGGTCGAGATAATACTAATTCCCCCTTATGATTTGGTAATCCATCGCGCTTACTCTCTCACAGATCCATGCTCCAACAATGTAGCAGAGTACAACGCTCTCATTGTTGGACTTTAACTCACTAAAGAAGTGGAGGTGGAATACCTTGAGGCATATGGCGACTAAAAGCTGATCGTCAGTCAAATTCGGAGAGAGCATGAAGTCCGACACAAGGATTTATTCTCCTACCATCAAGCCGTACTCAATATAATTGCTACTTTCGAGTGCTTCTTTATAGATCATATACCCCGACTACAGAATATCAAAGTCGACGCCCTGGCCGACCTCGCAACCTCTTTGGCCGTTCCGGTCAATACGTATGAATTGATCACTGTGGTCGGCCAAGAACTAGTTTCCTCGAAGAACAACCTCAGCATGTGCCTGAGCTATTCGGTGGAGACAAATACCGTCACCCAAGACTAGAGACTCCCATTAATCGACTATATAGTCTATGGGATACTGCTAGAGGACCTAAAGAAGGCCACTTCAATCAGAAGACGGTCCCTCTGGTTCTATTACTATAAGCTACTAAGATGTTGTATCGCTATTCCCATGATGGGCTTCTACTACGATGCTTAGCGGATGAGGAGGCAAAACAAGCACTCTGTAAAACTCATGATGGTTTTTGCGGTGCCTATCAGCCGGACCAAAGCTTCAAGACTGCCTCAAGAGAATCAATTACTATTGGTCGACAATGGTAGGGGATGCTGTCAAATACGCAAGAAAATATTGCATGTGCCAAATCCATATAGACTTTATCCACCAACCCTCAAAATTCCTACACCATACGGTAGCATCTTGGTCGTTCGAAGCATGGGGAATGGACATTATTGGACTAATTAGTCTACCATCGTCTAAAGGACAACGGTTCATCTTGGCTATCACCGACTACTTCTCCAAATAGGCGAAGGCCATGCTGTTTATTGAAGTAAAGACATCAAACATGATCAACTTCGTTAAATATCACGTTATATACTGCTTCGCCTTGCCATAGAGGATCATCCACAACAATGGTTAGCAATTTGCAAGCCATGCTTTCTGCCAGTTTTGTGACCAAAATCGAATTCAGAATGTACCCTCGATTGCTTACAACCTAGCAGAAAATGGTATAGCAGAAGCATTCACCAAAACCATTATTAAGCTCCTCAAAAGGTTTGTGTTGTCCAATAAACGAGACTGGAACAAGAAGCTCGGTGAATGTCTTTTGGCCTATCGTACAATGGTCCGAACACCAACCGACAATACTTCATTCTCCCTAGTTTACCGAAGCGAGCTAGTCCTCCCTCTTGAGATCCAAATTTCCTCACTCCTAGTGACCCTCTCCAACCAGGTAACCTTTGACGACAATTATCGTCGACGACTGCAAGAATTGGAGGCACTCGATGAGAAGCGTCTGTAGCTCAACAACGCATTAAGTTATACCAAGCACGTCTTTCCGGAGCCGTCAACAAACGGGTCAAGGGAAGGATATTCCGGGTAGGTGACCTCGTCTTAACAGTAAGAAGATCGATATTTTTTGACTCACAAGACGGCCGACAAATTCTAACCCAAATAGGAGGGCCCGTTCATTGTGGAGTCTGTATTCTCCAACGGTGCCTACCGGCTTGCGAAACCCAATAGAGACTTGCTCATGATGCCTATCAACAACAAGTTCCTTAAAAAGTACTATGTCTGAACTAAACTTGTACTCCATGTATCCCCAGTAGGACATCTAAGGTGTACAGTATTTACATTACCCTTTGTTTATCCCTATCAAATGTACTTTTTCTATAAATAATATAAAAGTTATTATCTGTATTCAGGAGTCCTGAATACGCAACAGATAATGGATTCTCAGAATCTCCCCAGTGGAGTAACCCTCAATTCTACCTATATTCTCAGGTAGACCATTCAAAAGTCTTTTTTTTGTATTAGTTCACGTCCATATAACCTCTGAACTAGTAGCCTAAAATTTTCTCTAGTAGGGTTTGCCATGTCTATATTACCTCTGACCAAATATTCTTGCCTATCGACTTTCTACCACCATGTCCACATTTCCACATTACCTCTTAGCACTAAGTACGCCAGGGATGGTAAGTCCACAAACAAATTCCCTAGCAAAATAATTTCAAAATAATCATGTCCATATAACCTATGAATTATTTTTCCACAAAAACTCCAGTCCCACAGAAGTTTATTTTAACATGTCCACATCGCCTCTACGTAAGATACTTCCAAACGAATTCTAAGTTTGCCACATCCATGTTACCTCTAAGCAAACATCCCTCTAAACAGTCTGCTATTACGTCGTTCTAGACCTCTGATAATGTCAGTCATTTCAACTTATTATTCGTACCTAGTCTTAGGTACGCCATGGGTACCAAAATTCCTCAGTGGAATATCCCCAGAGAATGGAATATCCTACCACGTCCATATCACCTCTAGTAGGATATATATTCCTATATCAAAGGCTTTTTCGATGCTTTTTTCAAAGTATTTCAAAACTTGTTAAGTTTAAAAACATTGAAGTGGGTCTTGTAGAAGCATAAAAAATCTTCATGTTTATGCGCCCGAGCAGCCATGAACCTAAGGGCCTGATTCAGTAAAATTTAGACTGCATACAGTGTAGGCAGCATCCATGAGGCAGTGATCCTCCATCTCAAGCAATGTTCGACCAAAGATAATGCTTCCAAGGTCTATGAGCCAGGGGCAGTAAACTCTCTACGTGGCACACAATACTCCTTCGTCTATGAGGTACATGCAGTAATCCTGAAGACATGCGACAAAGTTAACTACAACAAGTGGGAGGCAGTGGACTCTCTATGCGGAACAAAATACGCCTTCGTCCATGCGGCACAAGCAATGATCCTGGAGACATGCGACAAGGATTTTAGATGCAGGAAAGCGTGTTGCTGGGTGTCAATTTCATCAGTCACTACTTTAATGACTTTGACAACATTAATTACTCAATAATATCTAGTATTCGGTGAAGACGACGAGTGTCATCACTTACGTTAGAGTCATGTTTGCTTTTGTCTATATATAACTGTGCAATGTCATGCGTACACACGACAAACCTTCATGAGCCAAAGTTGTACAAAAGACCAAACTCTCTATGCGCTCCATGCATTTCTAGCCACATGCGTCCCATACTCCATGTATCATATACATAACCAGTCTTCATGCGTCTCTGGCCCCATATATCCTAGACTCTATTCGCCCAACGCGGCAGGGCTCACTGAGATAATCTTTCTATTACAACTGAGAAGATTCTCTACAACCAAGTATGGGCCACGTATCAAGATGACCAAGTCAAGCACATAAAAAATGAGAACAACCCAGATCTTCAGCAACAACAGATCCCAACAAGACTGTCACACCCCAGTCCCAAAATATGTAGGACTAGGAATACATAAGCATGCCAGCCGTATGTATATAAAAACTCCAATATATGGTAACCATAACATATACGTACGCTGTATTATGAATAACAATTCACAAGAGGTATATAATTATCACAAGTCACAAGACATAACTAAATCTCATCCATAAAAATCATAAAGAAATAAATAATCAAATATGTCAATGAACCAAATATGAACTAGTCAAGAAGAACTAATAGTTGGGTGGAGACAAATCTACTACCAAACTAGAATAGGAAAGAAAATATAATAAGTACATCATCTAATGATCAGAGAGGCTCGAAGGGAAGACCACCTCGAAAGATAGAGAAGTAGCAAGTCTGGATCCATGCTCCAATAAATCTTCGAGATTGTCTACAGCTGGAAAAGGACCAGGTCCTCAGAGGGACGTAACAAGATACATAGAAGCATCCTAATAAAGTACTGAAAATAAACATCCAAAAGATCGCCTAATCGTCCATGTGAATGCATTTTTAAGAACAACTTTCCAACACGTAGTCTATCGGGCTAAAAATGGGATTAGCGTGACTCTCACGAAGAATAAGGGGCCAAAAAAATGTAACATCTCTCGGACGTCAGAGGCCGCCTGTAAATAATATAAGGGTCATCTGACCACGCATCTCCGGCGGAGCATACGGGTTACAAAAGAGAAACTATAAAGGAGCCCAAATGTCTTACTTGTTGTTCTCCCCACTCCATGATCTATTCGTGACACCTCCATGACACAATAATACCTCTAATAACTGCTAAGTCTTATAGCATGTAAATTTATTAGCAGTTATTCTTTATCGCACGTCCCATACGTACATGTGGCCAACCCATCACGCAAGTTTGTATCCTACATAAGACTCACACTCATGTAACAAATATGTCACGACCAATGAAACATAAGATGCCTCAAAATCATGGGGTGGTCTCTTAACTCTAGGTCAATATACATAATATAAATAAAGATAAAAGATGATGAAACCGTCTTTGCACCCAAGTTATTCTCGGACGCGCAATTTTATATAGAAAAATAAATAGAAATAAATAACATAAAATGAACATTCAATACAAGAATGTAACTAAACAGTACTATGACAAGATATACTTGTCTGGCAAGCAATCTGTGTAATGCAAGCATCAAGACGTCAAGTACAAGGGACCAAGAACCACTGCCTCTGAATGAACGTATCTGGATACAGAAATAAACATCACAAACATCTTCAAAATTAGGAAGATAGTCAGAAAACTCTACCCTTACGTCCAATTTTGATACAGGGGCAAAACGGTAATTTTGGGTCAAAATGGGGTCCATATGTGGACCATTTTGTACCAAAATTTGTGCCAGGGGTAAAAGTTTCTAAATAGGACAAAGTATAGGTCAAAAAAATCTTAAACGATGATACGAACTCAATGGTATATTCAATTTTGGATTCTGGTGAGCCGATCACAAATTCTTCAAGTCAAACAGTGGGGCCCGCGAATCGACGGTTTTGTCAACTGCCTCGGAATTGCGCAAAACTTGGGTCACAGGACCAGTGTGATACCATGAATCCAATGGCGCAAGTTTATCGTATTCTGACAAGTGTACACATAGTGGGGTGGTTATTTGTGAAAGTCGTGATACAAGTTTTTTTTATGGATACAGGTAGATTTTGAGGCGCACACACGTCCGAATTAACTTTCACGAAAGCTCGTACGTCAAGATATACCATACGCCCTTTAGTTAAAACTGGTATGTGGCATGGTAGTCCCGTTTGGCGGTGCATACTCCGTATCAGAAGATTTAAAGATTTTAAACACTGGTTTTTGGTCATTTTGAAATCAGAATAATTAACCAACAAAGCAAACTAATAAAAACAAAAAAATAATAAAAATCTTGGTTATATTTTGAATAAGTCCTTTCAATTAGATTTTAAAAATATTAAACGAGTTTGGTGGAAAATTGGACATGAACAGGGGTGGTAGGATTGAATTTTTGAACTATTTCGAACATTTTTTGGCCAACTTTCGGTCAATTTTTCGATTAACCTGGGATTCAAAATTCGTTCCACTTGAAGGAATTCCTATGGGGTCAGGTTGTGTTTGTGTACGGACAAACAATTTATAAAATGATGCAACGATGAGGGAGATAACTTACTACGAAGTTGGGGGTATGGGGTTGTTGCTGCTGCCCCTGTAGCAGCGGCTGCTGCTGCGGCGACTGCTCGTTGGTCGGACGTGTGGCGGCGGCCTCGTGCGGCGACGATGACGCTCATGGGTCGCCGGGGAGGGAAGAGCAGAGTCTTAGGGTTAGGGTTTAGGTTTTGGATAAAAAAGTGGTGTATATATAGATTAAGAGAGAGGGGCGATCGTGTGTCCGGGAGGGGGGGTCTGCGGGTGTATGGGTTGAGTTAGGAATAGGAATAGTATTTATAATTTGCATGGGAGTATGTGAGGGGAAATCTGGGATAGGTTTGTTTAAAACAAAATTAAGTTTTGGATTTAGTTATTAGTATATATATATATATATATATATATATATATATGTATGTATGTATGTATGTATAAGTAATTATATATATATATATATCCCATAGAAAAATCTCAAATATATATAAAAATCAGAAACAATATATTGTGCACAACCGTATAAATAGACATTCCCTATATAAAGTTTGCAAGATAATGTATATTATTATTTTAATAAAATTAATTTCTAATTAATAATTATTAGGACAAATAGATAGTACAAATGTATATGCATGTATATAAAAATCAATAAAACCTAAAAGTTGAATTCTATAGAAAGATACATTCAAAAACATAAAATACTTATAATCATAGAAATGTTGCAACACTTTATTTATATAAGTAAATAATGCAAAGAATTTATTTTCTAATTAATAATATATTTATTTATATACTTTTATATAAAGATGTTTGGATAAATTTTAAATATTTATATATGCATATGAAATTAATTCTAAAAGCATTTATAATATTAAACAAGAGATAAATAGTAGTAAAACTAGTTTTTGAAAAATAATTTCAAATAAGTATTTTTGTAATTAAATAAATCAAGAAATTTATTTCCTAATTAACTAAGAGAATACTCTAAGGTAATTCAACATTTGAATAAATAAAAATACTTAAAATACAAAATAAAATTATGGGAGTTTCGGTCATGGGTAGGATTAGGATTTGGTGTTTCCTAATTAGGTTGTTAGTAACTAATTGGTCAACCTTATCCAATAGTATTAATAATGAAGATTCGTTTGGAATTCTAAAGGGATAATGATAATGGCAAATAATAATATGCAAATTTTCACAAAAGAAAAATTATCTAAAATGTCATGGAGAATTATGGGATGCTAATTATAGGAAATTAGGATTGGAAAATGATAATAAATTAATCATATATACATAAATATCTAAATATTAAAACTAAGGACTACGGTTGCTAGTCTAGTACCATACTAATGCTAAATGATCGAATTTTGTGCCACGAGAAGATCCTACGGGTAGTGTCTCCTGTGTAGACTACTTTCTACGAAGGGCGATACCGATTTTGGGATCAATCTATATCATTAATGTCCAAACTACGATGTAGTGTCCAAATAAAATTAATTAAGTTTTAATTAATTTAAACTAATCCAAAATAAATACAATAAATATAAAATACACACAAAATACCTATTTTTGGGTGAGGGGGTTTACAAAGACGCCACGTGACCGCTTGATCGCGACATACGGTCATGCTCACATCCGTTCTGTTGTGAAAGAACACGTGGCAGTTCCAGAATCCATGCGCGCATAGCATATACGCTCGCATAACGCTTGAGTATGATGGCTATAAATAGGAAGAACTTGGACGTTCCCAAGACCCCTCTTTTTAGATACGGACAGGGGTAGGCATAGGGTATCAGACACATAAGCAGGAGAGATAAAGCATTTTCCTTCTTCAGTCAGATTATCAACAGAGTAAAGGAGCCGCTGTAGTGCTCGATCTCCATCATTCCACTCCCCAGAATCAAAAAACTTGTACTAAGATTTTTCGGTTTAGATTTGTTTGTATTCTTTTTCATGAATTAAACACAAAAGTTTGTTCAAACTAGTTTTAATGGCGAACACGTGTCGCTTCGAAGAAACAACGGACGCCTCTACCGGCTGATTCCTGCTTCGGGTTCTGACTATGCGATCTCCAGAACGGTAGAAACGGGTCTGAATAGCGACCGCTCGCGAGACATCCAGCTTAGTCCTGGCAAAGAAGCTACCCTCCCGATTATAACCTGAGATAAATTGTTCGCAGAATAGTAGAACTTCACTGCCGCACATAGGATGCGAGTCATAGGCCTCTATAAGGGTGCAGTAAAACACGCTCCGGTGCAACCGGCATTATAATATTGCTAATCCTGGGCTCTATCAAGTAAGTGACCTACAAAACCCAAGCTCGATCTTGGGGTACCCACTAATAGTTGACTATAGCAGAACTAACGTGCAAAGCAGCTAGAGAGGCAGGGTTCCAGGAAGACCTTATCCTGATTTTGATACACCAAGTGAGAGGGCCGAATTGAAAACAACCAATAGAAAGCTTGCCTTGGAAAACCAGAAGACCCGGTACCGATATCCTCCAGATCTTTATTCTCCATAAAACCCACATATCGGGGAGGCACTACAAAGAAATTGTAATCATCCATGAAGCTTAGGACCCTATGGTAAGCAGGTATACCCGAATGTACCCACTCCCTTCTGCGATAACATCGAAGAAATATCCCCTTCCTTGGTGTTCTCCTGCATTCTGGGATTTATTATGGCAGGATAGTGTAGGATCAGCCAATCCATTAAATAATGATAGAGTAACTCTACTCAGGAGAACTCTCCTTTGTTCCCCTCCTTGGGTGACAACTTATCCATAAACTCTCGTAGTCCGCGATGAATATTACAAACCATTGTCGGGAGGAGAGCAAGTTGACGATCGAAAACGAGCTTCACAGCAGGGAGAATTAGGTTTCGGCTACCGCTTTTCAAAGAGCTTGAGCCGCAAGAAACCATAAAATTATGCAGCCATATTGTTAAATAGCCCGCGGGCGCCGCTTTCGGGGACAGGTTAAACATGTCATGGACAAAAATAAGAAGGTTTCGGAACTTGTCTTGCCATCGTCATCTATCGCGTAGTTCTTTTCATGTATAGAGGCCATTTGGTCCTCTATTTCCTTTAGTGAAGAGGCTTGTCGAGTAGAGATATTCCCGCTTGCCTCTTTGGCTTGAGGCTTCATGAAAAGGTATCGTTTCCAGATGGTGGTATGGGGAGAAGCCCCCATTTTATCCAGACAATGGCCCACTTGGTGATGGCACAACCATTCTTTGTACACATTCATCATCTCAGGGTGGTTCGCCTTCAAGGCTATGAGTTCCACGTTACACGAATAGTACTCCTCGTATGGCTTGGTACCCATGGGAGTCAGGAAACCTCGTGCATCTCATGGAGGGCTAGGCCTATTTCTCCTCTAGGCATGAAGAATGTCCCCGAATCATGATTATACATCTCTATCAAAGCAAAGAACATGTCGTAATTTACCCTCTCCCAGTATTGAGTGGCCCTCAGAGCATAATATAAACCAAGATTCTTTAGGTTTACCTCATAGGTAGTAGGAATCTATGAGGTCAAATCTATCCACTCTTTGTCAATATGAGTCCAGCTGGTCCCTCGATTAAAACTTGGCAGATAAAAAAAATTATGTTCTAAAAGCAGATTTGCAAAGGTCAAAGCACCGAAGACCTGAAGTTCCGGGGCTAATTCACTATCCAAACTACCAGGACGTAACACCCGTAAGGAATAAGAAGGTTCGTGCCTTGCAGGATTTAAAACTATCCCTTTGAGGGTTACTCATCAAGAGCTTGAAATGGCCGGCTGGCATCCGCCCTGGGTAGGAGTAAGCTCCCAGTTTATGACTCTTTTGGTAGCTAGGCATGTAAAAGCTGAGAGTAGAAGCTGAACTTCAATCAGGGAGATGTGCATCTTTATATCATTAGCCTTGAAGTACTACTACTCCTTGAATTTCATCTGCGCACCCTCGTGGACGATTAGGCTATCGCAAAATAGTAATTGCAGTTTCAGAAAGAATTATTTAGAATCGGCTGTCACGAGGATCTTTCCTGGGTCCATTAGGCGCTGAAGAAAGGTGTAACCTTGCTTTATAATAAGCTTCATCCTTTCTGGAGCCTTACCTGCCGAGATAAAGGCCTTAGCCGAAATAACCACTTCCTCAGCAAAGTCCAAGCCTAGCGTACTCAAGGCTTGGCCAAAGAGAACATCGCCCAGTGAAGGCACGGCCATCGAAACTGTATAAGAAAACCAAAAACAGGATGTCAAAATCCAGAAAAAATTAACATGCGCAAATCAAGCAGAAATACGCGCATCTGTTATTACTCGGTGTATAATGCTGACGCATTATCCCTTCGTGCATCACATCAGAACGGCACATCAGAGCCAAAACTAATCATTCCAATAAAGGCAAGGAAAGGATGTGCGCGGTATTTCAACACATGCTTTATGACAGGCATGCTAGGACAGCCATGTCCATGCACGAAAGATCGGTGGGTTGTGGACGCATCTACAAGACAAACCCAAAAAGAGACCAAGTCCATGCACCTTAGTAGTGATGAGTCCACACATGCTTTAGATGCGGTAGGACCCATCCATGCAGCAGACCCTAAAACTAAGAAAGAAAAATAATGGAAAATTCAAAAGAAAGAAAAAGGTGCAAAGGATCACAATGTCTTACCCGCTATTACCTTTTACAGCCCCTCTTACGTTGATGTATGTCGACTTCTCGACGATCAACTCGGCCATAGCCTCTTCCACCTACGCCTTTCCTTTTCCCTTTTCCTTGGGGGCTATGGCATTAGGAAGAGAGTGAGAGAAGAAGAAGTCGGAGAGAGAAAGAGGAAAGAATACAACAATAGTGAGACTCTTTCTCTTTCCTATCTTAGACCTTTATATAGGGATGAACAGGCAGTAGCCAAAATAGGCGGACAATGCTTTGGTTCTTGAGGTTCAGTAGACGGTGCCTCGAGATATGGGATCCCTCCAGAGACGAAGCGCCGGCATTGACTTGACAGAATGTCAATCGTACTAAGTGGACCTATGTGCCAAAGTAGTCTGCTTTGCCTCGGCTTGATGCGCCCAGTGGTTCTATGCTCTAAGTAGTCCGTTGTACCTGGCTATATGACTTTCTTCTTGTGCCCAACAGTCAAATGTGCCAAACATAAAGAGGCTTCAAATGTATGTCCAAGTGATGCATGCACCTATATCCTCCAAGCTTCTGTTCAATATTTTTGAACTTTAAAACTTATGAAATTTAAGTTCAAAAACTTTGAAGGGGGTCTTATAGAAGAATGAAAAATATATTTCATGCGCCTCAGTGACCCAGCTCAATGTGTCTCAGTATCCTCGCTCTATGCACCAACTGTCCAAGAAGTATCTCATGTGCCCGTAGTACCATGTGCCACTACGCATCTTAGTATCTCGTGTGCCCGCAGTGCCATGTGTCACGATCCGTACCCTGAATTCGGACATAAGTCATGTGTACGTCCAGCCTGCGTTGCAACATCGATGGTAGAACGTTGTCTAGGTCACAATACTACATATCATATATCAAAATTATATATATATAACATGTCAATGATCTCAACTCCATAAGGAGGACATGATGAATATTAATATAACAACAATAACAATACTCAATCATATAATTCTATAAGGAAGAGAAATGGCACGATAATGATATATATAAAAAAGAAGTCTAAAATTATATACATCATACATCCATGAGTCTAGAGTCTAAACATCAATATAAGGACTCCAAATAAAATATACAACTCAAAGTATCTCAAGTCTATAATCCAACTACAAATTAATGGTAGACTCTAAGTCTCTATTAATAGATCCAATACTAGAATGGGATCCTCCTAAAGCTCCTGGGTGAAATCCTCGTCTACTCTGGGTCCATAATAAGTGGGGCAGAAAGCCTTGAGATCCTTTAAAAATATTATCCATCCAAGATTGGAGCGAAGTACATAAACTAACAACAGTTTTATAAATTTAACCAAGACTATAAAACAATAAGCAAAAGAAATACAAGATAGAAGAAATACATGACAATATAAAAACTGGTACGAAGATAATCATCTCACAGGTAATAATGAACTGTGAATAAACATGGAATAATTGTATCAACAGGTGTAAACTAGAATAGAGATATGAACAACTACTAAGTGCCTTAAAATATTAATTATTATGTGATCAGCTTGGGACATATCAGGCTCTACCATATATGATTGGCTATGTACAAGTACCATAAGGGATCAGGTCAATCAAGTATGATTAACTATGCACAAGTACATGTAAGGGGATTAGGCAAATCATATATGGGGAGCTATGCACAAGTAATAAGGTCAAGCTATACCCTCGTGTAGATGAGGGTGAGCTATACACAAGTAGGTGGTATATGATCACATAATCAACTAATACTTCCCCATCTCCGGTTAGTATAATGGATCCAATCATGACTCCTCATGACCAGTATCTATGATACTAATCCGTGTATTCACTGTATCATAAATCAAGCAGAACACTACATACTAGAATCATAGTAATCATTAAAATAAGAAAACTATCAGAGAATGTACTAGCCTGTGATCCTGAGCAAGGTGTGAGGATCCACAACCAAAATGGAGTCACAAAAACCTAAATATGAAATATTAATGTTAATTTAGTGAAATAAAGGATGAGCATGATTAACTAACCAATAATTATATTTCTAGGCCATGTCTAAGTCCAGACTAGGTTAGCTAGGTCCACTAGGCAATTCTATATCATAATAGTCTATATTAGACAATATCTAACTAAACTAGTCATTAATAACTATACTAACTATTAGTCTTAAGTATCTATATGATATTAGATTATAACTATATACTAGAGACTATTAGTGTATAAACAACTTATATATAGACTCAAGTTATAACTATAATCCAATACCAACTCAAGTACCCTAACTAGTTCTTATCACTACACTTCACACTCTACTATAGTATCTTAACATAGATACTAACCCATATCCATGTACCCACATACTTTCTTACCCCTCACAGATGTCTTGCTGCTCTTGAGCATCCAACCATTGTGTCAACTCCCTAGTTCAAAACTGAACCAACACACTAACTTGTATCAGTTATCTTAGCAATAACTTACACTAAATGATCATAAATAGGATGCTCACATACTAAGGTATCTACTAATCCTTCCAGTTGTTTCAATTTGTATTGATATACTAGGATGTCCACCATTAACAATACTTAACACTGGCACTAAAACCCCCAGGTTGTACTTTTCTGCTATCTGAACCTGCGTTCAGTTACCCTTCCTATTATAGCACCATATAATTGTATACACTGCTACCTAATCCTCTTAGCCCCAACTGGTATTTTGAGCTCCATAGTTATTGATACTTTAGTGTATCAGTACACTCTGCCTCAGTTCTTGTGCACTAGCTTGTGCATTCTCACCTTGCCTTGACTCTACAAACTCGAGCTTCCCATATTAATTTTAAACCTCACTTCACTCTTCCTCTCCGTATACACAGCACCTTCACATCCCCTTTATTCTAACCTCCCCCATTCACCTCCGACCTTTACCCGACTGTAACTCAACTACTAACATCCATTATCGTATTAACCACAGATATAACCACAACAACCACCCTACACCACTTTACTGCTGCCATAGTTGTCATGGCAACACCATTACACTAATACCCAAATCAATGGATGATACCACAGTATCAGATACATGTCTGATACTCATACCTTCCCCTTCTAATATACCTTCACCACTATCTCAACAGCATCCGACAACAACAATACCAACCTACTTTTCAATAAACAGTGCACTAATATCCCACTGCAGTAGTGCATCAGATACACTACCTCAAGCAGCAACTTCACTGATACCAGTATCAGTTTCTTCCTTCTATAATTAAATACTCAACACTTGTACCAGTCCCTTAGCTCCTAAGGAACAAAGGCAGTGCACTAACTGTGCACTTTGTTTGCACAACACATACCTCGACTACCCCCAACATCTAACACACCTATATACATATGCTCATATCACAGTCACTATAAGTCCACCACACCTATGACTTCACTAACACACAGAACACCATGTAAACTGCTAAACTATGCACACAGACCACAGAACCCGACACCCTTTTGCACACTCCACACACCCTTGGGTATGCACACACACACACACACACACACACACACACACACACACACACACACACACACACACACACACACACACATACACTATAAATAATATAGACATAAATATATATACATATATATGTATTCAATAACATATAAATTTAGCACTCTAAATAGGTATAATCTCTATTAGACATTTTAACAAACACCTAGTGCACAAGTGGTGATACTCTATGATACGCCACCAACCAACATGCCAAATTCTCCATTACTCAACCAATAGTAATTATAGATATTAAATACATATATTTATAAATAATTTGATTAGTTACAATAAAGAATAGAGGGAAAAGACTCCATCAAGCAATAAACCCCAAATATAGAGTCCCGTATCACAATGTATCATATTGTATCATGATACGTCCTACTCGTATCTATTTGTAGACACAATACTACCCCCCCCACATGACCAATCTAACTCTAATTTGGTCTACCAAACCAAATGACAAACATTTGGTGTCTCATTCTCGAATTTTCTTTAAAATGGACACCAAACTCAATATAAAGATCTCAATAAGGGCCAATAGGAGTCCAAACTCCTCCCTATGGGTGGCCATAATGTATGGGTGTATTCTAAAGGTTCTAACTCACTAAATAGAACTAATTAGAGAAGGAATTTGAGAATTTACCTATTGGAAGATGAATTTCCAATCAAAGCCAATAGAACACGTTGTGGACACAAGCATCAATTCAAACTCCTTCTTCTCTAAGCTTCTTGCACCCACTAGCTTATAGATCTTCTAGATGATAGAAATGAGACAGATTAAAATTAATTTGGTAGAATTTGGAAGAGGAATGAAGCTATTTGGGAAGAACAATAATTTGGAAATAAAGGGAATAAAGAACGAGAGGAGAGAGAGTATTCCATCCCTAAATTAGGGTCGGCCCCTATTTCCTACGGTTTGGCTAATACAAAATATCTATGATGCCCCCTATGGTTTGTCATAAAGTAAAGGGTTAGCTATGAAGCTTCTCTTCCTAATGAAGAATAAGCCTAAACACTAATCAGAAGATTTGGTTGACTAACAAGGGTCCAAATAAGCTAGTCTAATTTGTTGGTCAAGTTGTCATGACAAGTTGGTTAGTCCACTAAGGTCTTGTTTAGTTAATTAATTTAATCACTAACCAGTAATAATTTATTAGTCACTTAATACAGCATGCATATTTATATAAATAAATATTATAACACAATAATTCTATTAATTCTCAAATAAAAAAAAATACCCTTATTCTAAAAATGTGGTAGTGACAAGTTTACCTACCTTAAAATAATTTTATCCTCAAAATTAAAACTAAAGTAGCACAAGAACACAACAAAACAAGAAGAACTATACCTCATGGCACGAAGAGATATAGGTATTGTTCGCACATTTCATCATTCCTCTCCTAGGTTGACTCACCCAGAGAGTGATGCCACTATGCGATACGAACTAAGGAAATAATCTGGTTCTATAATACCTTCTCTCTTCGATCCAAGATCTCCACTGGCTGCTCTGGATAGCTAAGATTCAGACCAACCTTGATCTCCGAGTGATCTAGTATGTAACTAGGATCTGCCACGCACAGTCTCAGCTGCGATACATGTAACACGTCATGTACTTCTTCTAATGCAGGCGGCAAGTCAAGTTGGTAAGCCATTGTACCGACCCTCACAAGAACACCGAAGGGTCCGATGTAACATGGACTAAGCTTTCCGCCTCTATCAAAATGAATCGTTCCCCGTGTCAGAGAAATCTGCAAGAACACCATATCACCAACCTAGAACAAAATACAGCCTTAACACACAATCTAAAACATAGAAATCACAAGCAATTTCAACAAAATATATACCTCAAACTCCAAGTGTAGTGGCTGTCGGCTCAATGCCGCTATCTGTCATGCGCCACTTGAAGTCTCTCCCAGATGAGCTTTACCTTCTCAGCTGCATCCACGACCATCACTGGTTTCAACAAGGCTATCTCTCTGACATCATCCCAAGATAATGGTGTGTGATACCTTCGTCCATATAGAGCCTTGAATACTGACATCTCAATACTGGTCTGGTAACTGTTATTGTAAGCAAACTCTACCAGGTGCAGATAATCCTCCCAAGAACCCCCAAAATCTAAAATACAAGTATGAAGCGTATGCTCGAGAGTCTGGATAGTCCTCTCCGACTGCCCGTCCGTTTGGGGGTGATATTAGGTACTGAACTTGAGCTATGTGCCCAAGCTAGCCTACAAACTCCTCTAAAAGTAGGAAATGAAACGACTATCCCGATCAGAGACGATGCTCACAGGAACTCCATACAATCTAAAAATTTGCCGTATATACAACTCCGCCAGCTTCTCCGTAGACATTTCCACTTTAAATAACAAAAAGTGGACTAATTTGGTCAACCTGTCTACAATGACCCAAATCGTATCTTTTTTTCCTAGAGAATGCGGAAGTCCCAAAATAAAATCTATTGTCTTGTGCTCTCACTTTCACTCTGGGATGGGTAAAGGCTGAAGCAATCCACCTGACCTTTGTCTATCCGCCTTTACCTGTTGGCATACTAGACATCTAGATATGAAGCTCGCCACCTTCCACTTCATATGTGTCATGACCCGCACCCAGTGTAGAGATGTAAGTCAGGAACAAGGCCCACCCTACGTTGCAGAATCGACGGTAGAACACTGTTTGGATAATCTATCTAACAGTACAATAAGCCACCAATAATGTCAATATACTCAGTCACAGATCTAAAATAGAGAATAGCATGAATGTGATAAAAGAATAGAATAGTCACAATACAACTCATGAGTCAAAATAATAACATCAATGAGTATAAGAAAAATACTAAATAGTAAGCTGGAGAATAATCCACTACAAGAGAATAACTAAGGTACTATAAGTCTCGGGTCATCTATCTCAGTCAGGATGAGTCCTCCTGAGCCAGGGTCTCTGGCTCTAAGTCCACAACATCCTGAGGCCCGTAATGAGTAGGGTACCACTCCTCAGTGTCATCTGAGAAAAATATATCCAGTTAGAAAATGAGAAGGGTACATCTCTAACAGCAGTTCTAATCAATAATATAAACTATGTAACAGTAAATAGATATGAATATACAAAATATAATAATAGATACAAGAATATACAATAAAGAAATATTGGAATAAATACAAGGATGAACAATATGGCAATAAACAAGAATACTAATGACTAGCTTTAACATGTGATCGACTTGGGAACTTGCACAATGAACTTGCACAAGGATAAAGACCTGGCTAGTCATACGTGCGATGTATGACCAATACTCATAAGGAACAAGACATGAACAAGGAGGGTATGATCACATATCTATACTAAATATTCCCCACCCCGACTGGTATAATAGATCCAGCCATGGTACACTATGGCACGGGATTCTCTAAGAAGGTAGCTAGTCTCCCCGAGAATCAGTGTCTGTACATGTATAAGAAACAATGAAACAAAGCTTGCACAAGATACACCATATATACCAAGGAATAATATCTCATGACGAGATCTGGATATACCAATCTGTGTAACCATCGTGTCAAGAATCATGGATATCTACACTAGATACAATAAACATAGAGAATATCATAAATAAGAAACTATCAGAGAATATACTCACCTATAGTCCAGTAAATAGTATCACAGATGTCGGATACGGTACCTCAAAGACCTAGATATGGAATATAATATCAATACAAGGTTTTAAAATAAAAATAAGTTAAACTAGTCAACTTCTAGGTCATAAAGCTATTTCTAAGTCAAAATAGTGAAACTAGGTCAACTCTAAGTCAAACCGGTCAAACTTGGTCAAACTACCTATTTTTAGGTTGTATGAGTCTCTCTCTAGGATATTGGGTTCATATACTAAGAATTTAGGCCAAAGAAGCTAAACTAGGATACTAAGATACCGTATCGCAAGATACGCAAACAAGTAGATATAAAATAGCATAATATGTGTATTCAAACAATATTAATTATACTAATCCTAATTACAAATGCTAAGTGGATACCTTGGTTTTGAACCAACGCGGTATCGTACTACTAAACCCCTATCTTGATACCCAACTCAAATACCATGAGTATCCTCAATAACTTGACACTTACCTTGGTATCTTAAGGTAGTGCCACTCAAGTATATAGTAGATACCCAATCTAACTATATACTAATAGGTATATATATCAATCCAATATAAACTACTAGTATGTACTTATACCAACCACTAGTATTTACTAATATGAATTTAAATACTAACTACCATGCTATATTAACTACCAATACAACTAATACATAGACATATATATATATATATATATATATATATATATATATATATATGACTTAGAGATAACCATAAGAGGTATAACTAAATAGATATTAACTAACTAGATACTACTAACTAACTAGTTAACTAGCAATAACTATTATTAGTTAACTAACTAAACTAACTAACTGAATATCTAACTAGGTAACACTAACTGATACACCTAAACCTCTGCCGAAACTTATTGTTGCTGCTACAGAAGTGTAGCTGTTGCTGTCACTGAAACCTACTGCTACTGTTCGGTTACACTTCGCTTGCTACCTCGAGGCTCTGTATCTGCTGTTGCTGCTCTTTCTGCATAGCTGAAATGCTACTGCTGTTGCATTCGCTTTGCTGAAACGCTGATGCTGCTGCATTCGCTTTGCTGAAATGCTGCAGCGCTACTTGGTCACTGCATAGTTGCTGCTGCTGCTGCTCTATCCTGTTGTTGTTCCTGTCCAAGCCCCCTTCTCTCTCTCAACACAATAACACACACACACACACACAAGCACACTACTTATATATATATATATATATATATATATATATATATATAACACTCCTCTCATCTATACATATATGTATATATATACAAACATATGTAGATATATTACCCCCTCTCATATATACATATATATATATATATATATATATATCCAATATACACACTTACATACATATAAACTTAACACTTATGTATATAGTAGATACATATAGCTATAACTATACATACACCTTCATAGCAACATACATACATACATACATATATATATATATATATATATATATAACTATGTGCCTCTCAACATATCTAGATACATAAACATATCAATGCACCTATATGCACCCACTCACTCTCACACATAACGTACACATATACATATAGGTATCTATCTATATCTATATAGATATACTCATACATATGTATGGATATACAAAGAGCAACATATATATATATATATATATATATATATATATATATATATATATATATATATATATATATATATATATATATATAACACTCTCTATGAATATATATATAGGCATCAACCACATACATAGCTATGTATATAGTATATATCTATATCTCCTATATATATAACATATGAACAACACAAGGATACAAACAACTATATATATATATATATATATATATATATATATATATATATATATATATATATATATATATATATATATATATATATGGATAATTAATATACTAAAAGCTATGAATAATGGAGATTGGATTTAGGAATGCTACACAACAAACACGTCGAGTGCATTGCACCCATATCACACTAGATCTACGATACGTTTGCGATACGAGTTCACCACACAACCAAACGTACCCCGAAGGAAACAAGCAAGTCTAAATTACTATTTATGAATAATACGAAGAGTCAAACGCACATCTACGTGTCCGTGTCAAAATGTGACATGCACAAAGCCCCGTGTCAGAGGAAAACCCCCCAAATAAATATGTATCACCAAATTATTGGGATACGGCCTACATGTATCCAATTATGGATACGATACTAGCTACAAACAAACAAACACATGTCAATTTGGTCTATATGACCAATTGACAAATATAACAAGTGTCAATCTTGAAATTTCCCCAAAATTGATACAAAAAGTACCATAACTTTCTCAATAGGCCTCCTATGAACCTAATTCTAATTCCTATGGGTAACCTATGCATATGGGGTAGTTTTTCATGGTTAAATCTCAAATTTAGAACCTAATTAAAGGGAAAAACTAAATTATACCTATTGATCAATGAAACTTCCAAATTTGATAAAATTGGCCTGCAACTTGTAGATCCTTGCTCCTCTTTGTAGATCCTTGCTTTCTTCTTCTAGATCCTTATTCTACTAGTCTCCAATGGTGATTTAGAAAAGAATTGGGATGAAATTTGGTTGGAAATTGATGTGAGAATAAAAAAATTTGGTTGAGAGAAATTCTAGATCTAGATTTAAAATAAAAATAGGAGAGATAAACTTTTCCCTCTTTTAATATAGGCCGGCCACTCTACCCCTTCTCTAAGCCACTATGTAATGTCTATTATACCCTTTGGGGCCTCTCATAAAGAAATAATTAAGGAGAGAAGGTTCTAGTCTAATGGTTTAATTAAATTAATTATCCTCCTAATGAATGGGCTTCTAATTGGGCTCAATTCTAACTAATAATAAATGTTGGTCCATGAGTCTAAACTAAACTAGTTAGGTCCACTAACACAAGTTCAAAATAATAAACTAGTATCTAACAATAAATAAATAATAAAATAAATAATTATTTAACATGCACAATATTTAATTAATTATAAAGTGACCAAAATATCCTCTCCTAAAAATTGTGGTAGTGACAAGTCTACCCCCATTAAAATAATTTCGTCCTCGAAATTCAAAGACGAAAACTACCCCCAAAAAATAACATAACTGAACAAAAGAACAGAGCATAACTAGGAAAGAACATACCTCAAGGCACAAACAAATATGGGTAACGCTCTCGTATTTTATCCTCTCTCTCCCAGGTAGACTCCCCCGGAGAGTGATGCCTCCATGCGACACGTACCAAGGAAATGTCTGGTTTCTCAGCACCTTCTCTCTCTGATCCAGAATCTCAACTGGCTACTCTGTATGGTACCCCGTTCCCCCTATTCGGGGAGCACGGCTAAGAAATACAAGACGATATCGTTCGATCGGGATAGATTGAAAGAAGATCTTATCCTCGTTATGGATTTGCTTTTTCAAAAATGATTCCCATATTTAGTGGACCGTGCCTCCAGGATCGACTTAGCGGTAGAGTCAGGAGGGAGCTCTCCGCTGCAAGTTTTCCTTGCCTAAGTTTTTGCTGTCGCTTTGTCGCTTTCGTGCTTTGATTTGGTTTTTGGATTTGCTTGCATTTTCTTGAACAATTTCGATGTATTTCATTGTTATTATTTGTTGAACTGTACTTCAATTCCGATATTGAAAAGAGTAGAAGAGGTATTGATCAGCTGTTCATGGCAATATAGGTGAACGAACAGTAGGCAATGCGTGAATATCTTATATTCGATTCAGTTGGCCCTTCTTCTAAGTCTTCACATCTAAAATCTTGTATTCTTCCCTACCCCGATCAAACGATACCAAGTAATAACAAAAAGATGTCAAGATAAGAAGGAATAGACTTGGATTATATTGCTTGTCAATCAAACTTGTGAACGAATACTTATTTGCATGCTTATTCGTTTAGAATGTTCATCATATGCATAAATATAAGTTAGAATGTATACTTCTTCTTTAAAATCGTGCTATGTATAAAACTTATCCTAAAATGCAACAAACTTAACAGGAAGACTATACAAAAATAGATCTTGCCCTGTTACTGTTCTGTACCTAATATTGCCCTGAAATACCTCAACTGCTAACCTAGTGTATTATGTTTGATCACGGACAACTTGTTCACAGGGTCTTAGTTCCTACGGACGATTGCTGGGGCACTGGCACTGATCCGATCCGGACGGAACTCCTGATAGTCGCCTACTTCGGATGGAGTATCTTGTGGTGCCTCCTGTTCCCTGCGTCATATACCATTCTGTCCCGAGACTAAACCGTCCATTATGGCAACGTGCCAGTGATCACCTCATATATTTAAACCTGTACAAGCTAACTTGTGTCTTCGTGGCAGGGAAGGACATGGTAAGTATTATGCAGGTGGTTCAAACGGGAAGGTAAAAGTCATCGAACGGTGGCAAGTTCATTTCAATACATTTCTATATACTGCTTGCTTGTAAAATGAACTAAGGCAAGATAGAAAGACCATAAATAATATGCATGCTTCATCTAAACAATGTGTTGATTGGTATAGTTGGGTTAGCTTGCCTTCACCAGTATGTTTCGATGTACTAACCCTCGTTTAAACAAGTTCCCCGCACTAAGGAGATTCGAGCGAGGAGCCGAAGCCATTCCCCAATCCAGTCCAGCTGTAGGCGCGTCCTGATCGTGCCATCTTTTGAAGCATTTTGAAAAGCAAGAGCTAGCAACCCAAACTCAATGCAGCTCCGAGGGAAAGCCATCATCCCGCCTGGAGGTCCCTTATTTTGAAGCTTTAGGAAAGGATGTAATGTACAGGACAACTATCTCATTTTGTGTCAATATTTTATAAGCCCGTGCGATAACCTTATGTCTCATTCAAGAGTTTATAATAGATGTTCATTATCAATAAAAAGAACTCTTCCATGTTTCAACTTTGTGTTTCAATTTATCTGCGTACTCTGAATATGTGCTCGCTATGCAAAAAAATACCTTATCCTTGTGCGGTACGCAACCTAGGCCCGTACGGCGTCACACCCAGGGGACGACTATCGATTCTGCGGAATCGGGGCGTGACATGTTGGTATCAGAGCACAGCTTCAAGTTTCTTTGACCCTCGTGTTAGAAAAGTTCCTTTAAAGATCAAATCCCTGTACGAACTCTTGAACTCGTTAGGCCAAAATGAGATACGTTCATACCATGAGTCCATAATACATTATGATCCTGATGTAATTTATGTCCTTTTGAAGGAATGGCACAAGTGCAGTCATCAGCGCTAGCACCGGGCGAGGCGCAAGCCCAAGAATGCAGTTCTGGCACTTCGGGAAGTTCTCGGAGCCAGAGAGCCATGTCTCGTGTTGACCCCATTCAGCAAATAATGCGGATGTTGGAGGCTAACCAACAAAGGGAGGAGGTTCGTTATGAACGGGCTGAGAAGCGAGCGGAAGAGAGACAAACCCAGTTTCAAGACCATATAGAAGCCCGATTCTCAGTCCAACAAAAGCAGGTAGATACCCTTCAGTAGATTGTTCAAACCTTGGCCTCCAACCAGTCCGCAAAAATAGCAGCGATACCGGTGGAACAACCTGCACTTGAAGTCGAGATGCCTCAGACTCCAAGGAAGAAGGATGTGACTGCCTTCGACTTTGGCGACTTCAAGAAAGTCTGTAACACTCCATTTAAAGGGACTGAGGACCCAATAGTGGCTCTAGATTGGTTGGTCGAACTGGAGTATCACTTCAAACTCATGGAGGTACCCAAGCAGAAGCATGTTGCGTGTGCACAACTCCAGCTCTGTTTGAACTCGCAAGATTGGTGGGACATGCATCGATGGTCTCTCCCAACAGACGATGATGAAGAGACTATTCCATGGGCTACTTTCTATGGCGCGTTCGAAGAGGAGTTCATACCCCCTCCCGTACGTTGTTAAATAAAGAACGAGTTTGTGCAACTACGCCAAGGAAGCATGACAGTAAAGCAGTATTCCGCCGAATTCAACCGGCTCGCCAAGTTTGCCAGCTCCTATTTACCAGATGCAACGAGTCGTGCCAGGAGATTTGAAGGCAGTCTGCATCCTGCTATCCATGTGCACGTGGTCATTCTTCAGTACCAGACGATGAGGGAAGTCCTGAACTACGCCCTTTCTCTTGAACCGCAGTATCCTCATATTTCTGTCGGTGCTGTGCATACCTCCAATCACAAACGCCAAAGCAACAAAAAAGGAAACAATGCTGCAAAGCGTCAAAACAACGACGGGCGTCAAAGAGAAAATCAGGGGCAACGTTGTACCTTCTGTAACAGGAGGGGGTACCCCAAAAATGACTATCGCAAGAAGCTTGTCACATGCCTTCGTTGTGGTGATCCAACCCATCAGATCAGCAACTGTCCGCTCCTCTCCCCTCAGCATCCAAATTAGGCTCTTGTACCCCAGGCCAACCGAGCTGCACCTCAGCAAGGGCGTCGCCAAGCTCAAGGTCGGGTCTACACTATGACACGAGAGGAAGCTCTGGCCTCAGACACCGTTGTGTTAGGTATATTGTTTTTTAATAACATACCTGCACGTGTGTTATTTGATTCTGGTACAACGCATAGTTTTATATCCACAAATTTTGTCGTGGAAAACAGTATAGAAATAACTCCGTTGTATCTAGACCTTAGTGTTAGCACCCCCTCGGGCACGAAAATACCTATCCGTTTAGTATGCCAAGGTGGTTACGTCTGTATTGGAGAAAGGAAGCTATCTCTAGATGTTTTAGTTATAGATGTTCGGGATTATGAGATTATTTGGGGAATGGATTGGCGCTTGCTTGACAACTATCGAATATGCAGAAAAATGAGTCGTCTTCCGCCTACCTGGAGAAGTCGAATTCTGCTACACATGTAGTCCAGCAACTAATGCGACCAGGGCCTGCATGGTGATTTCGGCAATATCTGCTCGGCAAATGCTATACTCTGGCTGCATGGGATACCTAGCGTCGGTTCAGGACACACAGCTGGATTATGCTGTAGAAGCATGAAAAATACGCTGAGAAATTATACGCGTAAAACCCTCAAACATGCAGGAAGCCGCGTAAAATAAAGCTCCAGCACTGGGTGGCGTAAGACATGACTTCAGAGCCATTGGCATACAGCAGAGCTTCAACGCTATTCAGCATAAACTATAGCTCCAGAACAGCCCATGTAATACAGTATTTCCAGACTGCTTTGGCGTAAAAAGGTTACTATATCGCCACTTTGGCGTAAAACCTATCTGCTTTTAATGCAGCGGGAAGTTGTACGAGGAACTCTTCGTATTCCTCGAGTGAACCTGTCAGATCAAGCAGTAAACCTGATTCCTGATAAAAAGTACTACACGACTATCAAGAGGACGGCTGTAATGATGATTCTGCACAGAGTCCCAGACTGTCGTCTAGCGACAAAATCCTTGATATAAGACGTCGTTTACGCATTCAAGGAATACGTTGCCTATTCTACACAGGCAGACATGAGCTTTTACGCTCAGGATGAGACAAAACCAACCGCCACGTCAAAAGCTGCTCTTTGTACAGAACTCGAGGCACGTCTCTACAGTTAATGCGCGCGATAGGGACAGATCTCTGTATTTAATGCACGAGATTTGGTTCTACTTTTAATGACCGGGTGATCCATAATTAGGGCTAATACGTCCACATCACCATCCATGCACATTACGCCATCAGGACTATTTTTAGCTATAGGAGCACGCTGTACGCTATCTCCTTAAAATACGCTGACCTGGCTATTTTCAACTATAGGAGCACGCTGTACGCTATCTCCTCGGAATACGCCAACTCAGGCTATATTTGCAAAGGTGCGTGATAAGGCTATTTGGTCTAGAATACGCTCAAGATCTCGGTCAAGGAAGGATAATCGACTATCTTTACGCTGGCTACCTATCCATGCAGCATCAGGCTTCTACACCTACTTGACTTTTATGCCAACTTGACAGCTATCTGGCTTCTACGCCTACTTGGCTTCTATGCCAACTTGACAGCTATCCAGCTTCTACGCCTACTTGGCTTATATGCTAACTCGACAACAATTCGGCTTCTACGCCTACCTGACTTCTACACCAACAAGATAACTATTTGGCTTTTACGCCAACGAGACAGTTATTTGGCTTTTATGCCAACCTTCTCTACGCGAGGGGCAGTTACCTACGTGGCTTGCATGCCATGATCTTCGACGAGCAGTTATACGCATTACCTCATAATGGGACACGCGTCACACGCCGATTCAGAAGATCATTTATACGTGGGTGACAATTATTATAACCGCCACATAAAAGGTGTAACTTTCTCCGCTGTTCGGTTTCTACACCGACTGTGCCTGAACCCTATAAATAGAGACCTCCGGCCACGGAGGTCAAAGGTCAGAAAATTTGAGAAAAAAGGATCGAAGTGTGGATAATTAAAGTCAAGAGAGCACATATAGAGAGCTTTGGCAACAAGAGTTCAACCACTCCTGTAGTCTTTGAAGCTTCTTTTTCGTCTTCTACAGCACTTCTTCGTCATCGTGTGGTCCAAGGGACAAAGTGATCGACCGCAGATCAGACTCCTATAGCAATATTTCTCCAGAATCAAATTTTTATACTTAACATCCTTGTATAGGATTAATTGTACTTCTTTTTCTTGTTTATAAACCAAAGAAAGGGTTTCGTATAAACCTAGTTTCAATTTTTTTGTTTATTATCAAACAAAAGATGGCAACTCTGCTGGGGACTACTTTCTTATCTGACAAGAAAACCATTGCTCAGCACGATGCTATATCCGTGGGATCAACGAAGAAGACCTTGGTCATCCAATTCGACCAATCAGCTTACGAAGACATGCTTCAAGCAGGGGGTAGCTCTCATTCCCTCTCTGTCCAAGACAACAAAAAATTGCGTAAAGTATGGATGCCCCGGACATCCTCTACCCTTCCTGTGGACTCTCTCACTCCGACCAACAAGGTTGTAGCACTGCAACCTCCGTGCCTTACGCGTAAAACTTTGTCTCCCGTCTGTGACGTGGCAGACAAAACTTCTGGCAATGCCTTAGTGCCAACCCAGAAGTCCACTTCGCGCCTCGCGCATAAAATTCAGTCTCCCGTCTGTGATGTGGCAGACGAAACTTATGGCAATGCCTCAGTGCCAATCCAGAAGTCTACTCCGCGCCTTGTGCGTAAAACTCTGTCTCCCGTCTGTGACGTGGCAGACAAAATTTTTTATAATGTCTCAGCGCCAATTCAAAAATTCCAAAAGCGCCCCTTGCATAAAAATATATCTCCCCTCTACAAGGAGGCAGATGGTCCCTGCAACCACCGCAAGGGAAAACAAGTGACAGATTCTCGACCTCTCGGCTTTTACGCCATCAAGAGAAAAATCTGTCCGCTCTTCAGATTACGCGGAATGCTGACGGCCGATTGAGGACTTCCTCAGTTTTATGCCAACCTGTGCAAAGTTCCAGATTATGCCAGGACAAGCCCTTCAGCGTAAAAAAGGCCCAGTTTGTGGATAGATATGCTCCACATGGATTATGTTCTACTCATATGGCTGAACTGCTGTATTCGTATGGCAGGGAGAGAGTTATGATTCCCAATATTCGTATTCCAACTGATATAAAAAGGCAGAATAAGCCTTCTTCTTCTTCTTCTATTAATCCTCCTGACTTGCGTAATCTCCTGATCCAGAAGCACAAAGATAGGGGATCTTCTAATATGCCTATTACACCACCTGGGGAGCATTGTTGTAATAGTCACAAAGTTGTAGTTAATTATTGCTGTTCTAAGGCAAAATAGTCAGTTTTTGACCGGTTGAACTACTCTTTGTCTATACAGGAAGAAGAGCCAACATTCGCATCAGTGAACATGGCTTCACACATTCCTAGAGGAAGGTCAAATTCAAGACGTCATCCCTCTAGAACTCCAAGCCAAAGGAGATTCGACAGACCCCTTGAGAATATAGAAGCTGGTGTGTTTCGAAACACCCGTTCGAGGTCACAACAACCGACTTTATATTCTTCTGATTTCGATACTGGGGGTCGCCAGTTTTCCGAATCGGATGTTGAAAGTGTAGACTCAATCTCTAAAAAGATCTATACTAACCCTTCAATAGCATCCAGAGAAATGGGAGTCTATGTCGTTGGAGATGAACACGAAGAGGCTTCCCATCAGGAAGTACGGAGTAACGCATCGCTGTATTAGATAGATCACTGAAAGAGATACATTCTATGATGGAGAATATGCACCAGATGATGCTGACTCAACATACAGCTGCTATAGCTCAAGCATCGGTTCCTCCGACTCAAATTTGTGTGGGTGTGGACCTACCACCATCCAATGCGAACCAGGAGCCTGTTCTAAACCAAGAGTCAGCGACTCCTCAACTTCCTAACTCGGAGAATGTATTGCCTCCTGTTGGAGTTATAATACAACCGATCACTCACCACTTTGCGGTCCTATTACCAGCGGAAGATCCGATGCAGGCAGTGCGGGAATTGAAAGCCCAATTTGATGCCTTGAAGCATAAAGATCAGCTCAAGAAATTGGGAATCGACCAACCTTACCCAGCTATCTGGGATGAGATCCCTTTCCCTCCAAAATATAAACCACAGGCGATGGCTTTGTTTGAGGGAAAGATGTCACCGAGCCAGTACATGAACTACTTTAGCATGATGACGGTGTTGTTGCAAGGAAATGACACCCTTCTCACTCGAGTGTTTAAAGGCTTCCTGTCTGGAGTGGCCTATCAGTGGTACCGTAGTCTTGCGGACAACTGCATTACTTCCTTTGAAGATTTCAAGACTTTATTCTTTGCCTGATTCTACGAAGGAGGGATGGACATGTCTATGTCCTCGCTCATCGAAGTAAAGCAGAAGGAGAAAGAGAGCGTTCATACTTTTATCGAACGTTTTCGTCAGGCTACTTTACATATGCCTCTCGGGGTTCCGGATTCTACCTTGGTGGACATTTACAGGAAGAACCTTCTTCCACTGATCTTGGTGTTCACAGGACCATATCAGTTCCATGATTGGCCCTCGTTTATCATCTCAGCGATAGCCGCTGAAGACAACAGTCGGAAGGCGCGTGACAATGGAATCATGATCTCTACCTCTGATAGAGGGAATAGGTCATCCTCCAATAGCGACCATCCTCGTGGTCCTAAAGGAAAAGAAGCTCTGGCAATCAATATGTCCAGGCAACATACTTCCAGGGCCACACAGACGAAACCTAGGACTTCTAGGCCCATTGAAGAATATTCTTTTGACGACGACGATATTCCGAGCATATTCGACTGTCTAGTGAAAAGTGCCAAGCTTACCCTCCACGAGGTAAAGCGGCCTAATGAAGTCGGCAGTACCAATAATTCTAAATACTGCATTTTTTATAGGTACATATATTATCCCACAAAGGCGTATTATGTACTAAAGAGGAAAATCTAGGAGTTGATTGACGCCAAGGCCATCACTCTGCGTAACAGCGAGAAGACGGTCACCGCCAACATGATCTCTCTCTAATTTGGTAATCTGCCTCCTCAAGAAGTTCCGGATGGTGTATTACCTATTCCCCGGACAATGATGAACATCATTAATCTTCCTCCAGCCAGGGGTCAAAATCATGACCTGGTACCCCTAACTACCCAGCATGGTGAGATTATGTGGGTTCATCCTAATCTGGTATCAGAGATTGAGGAAGAGACTCAAGCTGCTAAGTGTAAATCTAAGAAGAACTCATGACATAAACTATGCCATAATGGTTGCAATATCCCCGACATCAGAAGAAGAGGCTTTGGCTACCGGAACCCTTTTAGGGAAAGCCTACCTCGAGGACGATGGAGGAAATCATGAAGAGGTAACGGCAGACACTTCAGCTGCCAAACTTCCAGAGCCTGAACCTGCCATACCAGAGGCAGGTCCTTCTAGACCAACTTCGGCGGACAAGGGAAAGCAAAAAGAAGTGCGTTTTGATAAACCTTTGAAGAATATTCAAAACAAAGGTTTGGAGAAACCATATAACTTCGATATCCTGGCCCAGTTGGCTAATACACCGGCCAGATTGTCCATCTTCGAGCTCCTAAGGCTATCCAAAGACACTCGTCAAGTCTTGAGTGAAGCATTAATGCAGGCGGATGCATGCTTGACTCAGCTCAAGTCCCCCGATAAAGAACCTGTGGCATGCCCTCAATGCCATAGTGTGATGGAAGTGGTCCCTAACATCACTTTCACTCAAGATGACATGTTGTTGAAACATAATCGGCATGACAGACCCCTCTATTATACCGGATACGTCGGTTCCATAGAGGTAGACCGGATTCACATAGATCCCGGATCGTCGATCAGCATCATCCCTCATAGTCTGCTTAGACCACTAAGGATTCCTACAAGCGAACTGGCTTATACCACCACTACAATTGTGGGCTTCAACGCCAGGAAAAGTAAGCCGTTGGGGAAGATTCGTCTGAGGATCCAAATTGGGGACCTTAGATCAGTAGCTACATGCTACGTCATCAATTCAGAGGTGTCCTACAATATTTTGCTGGGCAGATCATGGATCCAAGATCACAACATTGTTCCTTCGACTCTACATCAATGCTTCAAATATGTAGATGCCCAAGAAACAGTAAAAATAGAGTTTGCTGATCTTAACTCATTCAAAGGAGTAGAGTCCTACTATTTCGATGCTATATTATACACCCAAGACTACATGGAGGAGGTGTCAAGTAAGATGGAGAAGGAATCCCACAGGGAGCCGGAAGAACCATCTGCTGAGCAACCCCTATCGATCCAGGTGAAAGGACGGACTACCCATCCGAAAGGCATGGAACCCATGGCTATCCACTTGAACAAAACCAAATCAGGAGGAAGTGATCCCCTAGTGATCACTTTGAACCAGAAGCCTCCACCTTTGGTCATCAACCTCAGGCGCAACAAGCAGCCGACTGATGTAAATACTACCGGGAACGTGGTTTCTGACGATAATAAAGATTCTCTTTTTTGGTATACTGATGCTCAAATTCCAAATCAGGAAACCTCCACCCATAACGATATAGAACCTATAGCACAAAAATTCTTGGAAGCTATAGACTCCTATCATCCGTATGTGTGGGAGGTGGCATCAAGATCTAATGTCATCACGACATATAGGCCACATAAAGATTCTATCTTTATTATCCCGCCTACTCGCAGCAATCAGCATCCAATAGTCTTCGGTCGCATGCGTAGTAGACCGATTGTACAAGAAGACTCTCACGAGTCTGATGTCGGCAAAATACAAGTTCACAGATATAGACCGCAAGCTTTGAAGATTATGCAAAGTATGGGTTATGATCGAAAGTCAGAACCAGGCCTCAACTATGGGAAAGATAGGCGAATGCCGTTGCATGGTGATCCCTACTATCAACGAACTCGTTTTGGGTTAGGGTATACCACCTCCCTTACAACTTTTGAGTCAAGTAAGGATATCTTTTCCTCTTCTCAAGATGACTCGTCGTCCTCCGGCTCATATGCTGAACTGGAACAGGTATTATCAGTAAATATGGTGTTGACAGATTCTCTCGAAGCAGACGAACAAAAATTTGAACCATTTAAAGATGAATCCTGGGCTCAGCAAATGGATACACAATAGGAACTCCGGTTCGAGCAGAGAGAACCGTCCACTGAAGATAAAGTTATCCAAATCGATGTTGGAGATGAACTTTCACCAAAACTGATATTTATCAGTAACAATCTTTCCGAAGAAGAAAGAGAAGAAATAATCCAGCTGATAAAAGAATATATCGATGTCTTTGCATGGAATTATGAGGATATGTCAGGTCTTGATCCAAAAGTGGCTACCCATAAGCTCAACATACTGCCCAATTCGAAGCCTGTGAAACAACACCAACGTCGATTCCGTCCGGATATGATGGATGCCATAGAAGCTGAAATCAAGAAGCTAATAGCCTGTGGGTTCATCCGGGAAGAACAACATCCTGATTGGGTCACCAATATTGTTCCAGTCATGAAGAAAAGTAGGAAAGTGCATGTTTGCATCAATTTTTGAGATCTGAATGCAGCCTGCCCTAAAGTTGAGTTCCCTCTTCCCATTACAGACGTCATGATCGATAATACATGCGGTTTTGAGCACATATCTTTCATGGACAGATTCTCAGGATATAATCAGATTAAGATGGATCCTGAAAATGAGAAGCATACTGCCTTCCAGATACCGTTGGGGATATATTGCTATACGGTTATGCCTTTTGGACTGAAGAATGCCGGGGCTACATACCAACGAGCTATGAGTAACATATTCCATGAGCATTTACACAAAACCATAGAATGTTATGTAGACGATATTGTTGTCAAAAGCTGCCTTAACGATAATCACATCTAAGACTTGAAGACAGTATTCGAGTTGATGCGTCAACATTAACTCAAAATGAATCTACAAAGTCCTTTCTTGGTGTATCCAGTGGCAAATTCCTGGGATTTGTCATTACCGCTAAAGGCATTCAAGTGGACCCTGATAAAGTGAAGGCTATCTTAGAAATGCGACCACCCCCCAATCTGAGGGAACTCAGGGAATTTTAAGATCGTCTGGCTTATATCAGGAGATTCATATCCAACCTCTCTGGAAGATGTCAATCTTTTTCTCGCCTCATGAAGAAAGGTGTGTCCTTCGTATGGGACGAAGCATGTCAGCAAGCGTTTAATGATATCAAATGCTACCTTACTAATCCTCCAGTTCTGGTGCCTCCTGTCATAGGAAGATAATTTTTGCTGTATGTTCGAGCAATGGATCATTCTTTGGGAGCTCTCCTCGCACAGAAGAATAATGAAGGTCATGAACAGGCTATCTACTATTTAAGCAGGATGATGGTCGGAGCTGAACACCAGTATAATCCAGTAGAAAAAGAATGTTTGGCCCTAATGTTCGCCATTCAAAAGACGCGACATTACGTCACAGGCTAAACTATTCATATCAGCTCCAGGATCAATCATCTACGGGTATTAATGAACAAGCCGAGCGTTCTTAATTCCCGACTCGCAACTTGGGCAATGTTATTAACACCATATGATATGGTGTATGTCCCTCAGAAGTCCATCAAAGGCCAAGCATTGGCTGATTTCTTAGCTGCTCATCCAATTCTGGAGAACTCTAAACTATACGAGGACATTCCCGACGAAGTTGCAGAGTGTAATTCCACAATGGAAGGTGATACATGGCAGCTATTCTTCGATGGTGCCTCCAGAACTGGTCCCAGGGGAAATATGGTTTTAGGAGTAGGAATTGTTCTGGTCACTCCTGATAAACTCGTCATTTATCGAGCATATTCCCTTAGCGAACCCTGCTCTAATAACGTGGCAGAGTATAACGCCCTACTAATCGGGCTCCAAGTCACTAAAGAATTGGATGTGGAATACTTGGAAGCTTTTGGTGATTCTCTGCTAATCGTCAATCAGGTCAGAAGAATATATGAAGTCCGCAATCCAGACCTCATTCCTTACCACCAAGCAACGATCGAGATTGCAATATCTTTCAAAGGATTCTTCCTAGAGCATGTGCCTCGATCTCAAAGTTTGGAAGCTGATGCCCTGGCTTGTCACGACCCGCACCCGGTTTAGGGGCACGAGTGCGTGGGTACGTCCAGCCTACGCCGCAGCATCGGCGGTAGAACGCTGTCTAGGTCATGTAACTATCTAATCAACTCACGTGAATACTCAACTCCATAAGGAGACGTGGATATCATAAAATAATGCTAGAAATACTCAATCACATAAACTAAAGCACGATGAGATATCAAGGCAAGCAAGAAATACAAGGCAAGTCTAACGATAAAATAATCATACCTGCAATCATTAACTTCCAATCCCCAAGTGTGTCGGAAACCAGTCTACTAAGGTCACAGTCTGGAAAAATATTTTCCAGTCAGGAAGGAGCAAAGTACATCTCTAAATAGCAGTTCTATATAAATGACATAAACTATGTAGCAGTTCTAGATGGAAATATACCAGATGCATGTATAGGTACGAGAAATATACAATGAAAGAAATACTGGAAATACTGTAAGTAACTGCAGGAAAAGAAACAATATGTCCATGAGCAAGAAACCTATGACTAAGTGTGTGAGTACTAGCTTTAACATGTGATCGCCTTGGGATCTTGATCAGGCTGGTTACATGTGATTAGCTATGATTCACGAAGGTCAGGCTAACCGTTGGTTAGCTATGATGCATGTATAGGTCAGGCTAATCACACGTAACAGCTATGAAGCATGGAGAGGGTCAGGCCGCACCCGACGTGAGATGTGGGGTGAGCTATGATGCATGAAAAGTTGGGTATGATCACATATCTATACTAAAATACTCCCCACCCCCGACTGGTATAGTAGATCCAATCATGGTACGCTATGGCACGGGATTCCCCAGGAATGTAGCAAGTCTCCCCGAGAATCAGTGTCTGTACATGCACAAGATAACAAGAAAATAAGTCTTGTACAAGCTACACCATGAAAAAGGAATAACATCTCATGACGAGATCCATGTATACCAATCCGTGTAACCAATGTGTCAAGAACATGGATATCTACACTAGATACAGTGAACATAGGAGATATCATAAATTAGAAACTAATCAGAGAATGTACTCGCCTTGGGTCCTTAGCTGGTAATTATTGATGTCCTGTTCCAGAGTATCGTCTGGAGAAACCAACAGTCCTTAATCCAATGGTGAAGATGGTGCTAAGTCCACCTAGAAGGCAAGATATAAGTATTAGATCCTTATTCAAAATATGTTCCAACTAAATCCTAATTTGTTTGGAAGTTTATAGAATTTCTTGTCTTAATCATTTCTTGATTTATAACTAATTTATAACTTATTAAATAACTTCTTAAATACTAACTTTAACAAACTATTTAATTCCCCAAGCCACTAGGCTCTGACCTGCAGTTAGCATTCGACTTGTCTACTCGATTAGAGCCCTCTTGACAAGTGTTTTAACACCCCCCCCCAATATGAGTCTGCCACTGCTCTTTTGAGTAAACTGGCCGGTTTTGTTCTTTATTTCCCTGCCAATTCACTTCTTCACTATGTTCAATAAATACTTAAATTCAAAGTTCAACCACCAACACTAATGTATGTTCTATTATTCTCACTTGATCGTTGAACATATACCTATCCAAACTCATATAAACCATCATTACCTATACCTACTCTATTTGAAATACAACAAATTACAGAGAAAAACTTCTGTTCACTACAACCTGCTATCGTTTCCAAACATAGATAGATACTAGTGTCGACCAGACATGAAAGCTTGGTGCTTGCACTGGACATGAACTCCACTGAACTCGTGGTTCACAGACACACACAGTTCGAAGAAGGCAGTATTAAATCGAGAATGCCATGTCGATCTTGACATAACCCCGTGTGTCGGGAACAGAGGACATTCGATCGTTTAACTCAGGAACAGAGTATGTGGATTATACTTGTAGTGTCTGATGTCGTGTCCGAGCTCCTCATGTCCGTTTCAAGTAAGTTGAGTTATTAAGTCTCCTCTGAGTTAAATCCCCGAACACACGGCGTACAAAACGGAGGAAGAATGTTTTAGGGATTCTTCTGAGTTTCTAGTTGATCAAATCGAAAGAAAGTGATCAAGAAAATTATACAAAAAGAACGAAATACTTACTGGATTGAAGAATCGATCTCGAATTTGTAGCGAATTTGTAGAAATCGTAGCTTGATCCGAAAGTTTGTGTTCGGCTCAGTTCCAAGTGTCCGATCTCAAGTGGACACGACTAGTTCCTTTCGATACTCAATTGATCAGAGTATCCAAGCTCTGTTTACTTATGACAGATCCAATTCTCCTTGGAATGCTGATTGAAGATTTATTGATCAGAACAATTTGAACTCGAACTCGTCCTCTTCGATTTAATGGCACAATTTGAAGAATGATCTCCCCTACTGTGTCCGATCGGACACAAACAGGTCACGGACACTTCTTCATGAGATCAAGTATTTGTCCACAATTGTCGATACGACACTGTCGAGTCAGAACTTCTCGACACGGTAGATCGACTGATACTGGAGCGGAAAAATATCGATCTCGAACTCGGTGCTCCACCGCGTCAGTGGTTCGGAACACTCGAGCTGGTTGAGATCGACCGATCGCCGCTCGAAGTCGAGGATCCGTCGGAGGAATGTACACAGAGGGGGAGTCGGGTTGAGGTCGGCTGAACCGGGCTGTGCAGGTGTAGCTGCCGGAGTTGGATCGGAGCAGGGAGGTCGGGCAGGAGCTCGAGAGGAGCTGGCGGAGAGGGATCGGTCGAGTGAGGGAGGCATCGCTGCTCGTCGTCCGGCGGGCTCGGGTGATCCGGCGGGACCGCAGAAGGAAGTTGGAGAAGATGGGGACGATGATGGAGGAGGAAGGAGGCGGACGGTGAGGGCAGTGGGTCTCCGGCGAGGGGTTCGTCGAGGAGGAGGAGGTCAGCTTCGGGGTCGGGGATGGCTACTCCGGCTTCTCCGGCTAGGATGCCGGCTGAGGGTGGCGGCGGAAGACTGATGGTGAATAGGGGTAGGGATGATGAAGTCGACTGAGAGAAAAGTTGGGATAGAAAAATAAAGAATAAAAATTTAAGGAAAAGGGAAAAGATATTTTATACATGTAGGGGGTGCTTGCCCTAGAAAAGTTTGACTGGTCAACCCCTCTTGGGGTTGGGCCTCTCATGTAGGATTTCAATGGCCAGGATTTGTTTTGATTCAAAATGAATGGCTCGGATTACATGGGTTCAAGTTTTGGAGGGCCAGGGTCTTAAGGAACTTGGTGTTAAATTACACCCTCCTAAAAATCATGGAAAATACCAATAAAAAGGAAATATGTTTATTCACGTAGTGTGCTCAAAGGGGTGGGCACCCTAATGCACTTTTTCACAAAAGTGCCCGACAATTGAAAATTTTGCATAAGGCTGAGATTATGGTTAAATTAGATTAATTAAATGCGACTGGTGTTCTCAAATTAATTAGGAGTACATGGGACCAAAATTAGGTCGGGTCATCAACACCAATAATGAAGTAGACTCAGGACAGGATATTTCCTTAATTTGGGCTGCACGAAAAAATAGGTCAAGATTTCCTCCAATTTCGATTGGGACGCACAACGATACAAAAATAGGAATTTTATTAAATAACGTCCGCGACGATTTTTGTGCGGCTAGAAATAATGCACAGAGAGCATAATTATGAGTTGCAAAAATATCAGGATGGAAGACAGGCACGTCTAGGGCAAGGTTGTGAAATTTGTTGGAAGACAAAAGTCAGGGTAGTGCTCCAGATATCGAAGCAAAGGCAATGCGCAAAAATATTAAATAAAAATACGGTAATTAATTACACCTCCAATAAATTAATTCTAAAATAAAACAATTAACCTCAAAATTCCATAACTCCGACAGGTGCTCATCTACTGGCTTCTAGGTCAATCTGCTAGCTAAAAATAAATGAACACTGCATCTGATACTATATTTAATTACACACCCCATAATTATTTAAATTAATATACCTATCACGGAATTACTAAATTATAACTACAATAATATTAAATATTATTAAAAAGTCGAAAATACCCCTGTTTTCATAATGTGGTAGTGACAAGTCTACCCACCTTAAAAGAATTTCGTCCTCGAAATTTAAAGTCCTCCTAGTAGTGCTTACTCATACACATTATTATTTTCCATAATTAGTGAAATTCAACAACCCACATAATCCTGAAATAATCCACCTTGTTGTTTCGCAATTTTCAAAATTTTTTGAAATTACTATATTCCTGAAATATTCTCAAAAATTAGTTTCCATTTCCTCACAATTCCCCCGAATTTAAATTTAAAATATTTATACTCGGAATTTGATATCTGTTCCTCAACTTTAATTTCAATCAATGTAGTGAATCTCGTCCCAAAAGTCTGAATCCAAACAATAATCCATCAATGATCTAATTCTTCAGTTTCCTTTTTCCTCAAAATACTTAATAATGCGACACTTATGGATCCTTCAAATGTAACGTCCGCAATATAAAAATTTTAAATTTTTATATTGCAATCAAATATATATAATGATAATTTTCCAAATTTTTCTTAAATTTTAATGATAAATTATATCACAATCAACCTCCGGAAATTAACAATCATCAATTCTGCCATGATAAATTTTTAATCCTTTATTTAAATTAGCATTTATCCTCAAATTTCAATTATACCTCGATCCTTGTAAAACCAATGATCCAGCAATTCGGTTATATCAACTCATGAATGCTTATCCTTGAATTTCTAATCATCTTGTCCCATTTTGTCAAGTCATAACCTTGTCATAGATCCTTGCTATGGTCCAAACCCCAATGATCATGGTTTAAGAAGATTCTACCTACAGCCATGCAATCTAAGAAAATATATAGGTCATGTGTCTTTTGTAATGGTACTGCAGTCTCTGTCAGGGTGTACTATTAGCTACATTCTAACAAGTAAATCACGAATACAAACCACGGTACTAGGGAATCAATCAATCAGAAGACGAAAACAACATGAGAAAAGAAGGAACCCGCTAACATATTTCTTGCGGTATCTCCTATCTCTAGCATACACTTAACTCTAACACATGCACTATCTAATTCCTATTCCTGTACACTGGTACTCATATCAACAAATCATTAATCCACAAGATCCATGAATATATCCAAATTGCACACACCTATCTATTAATACCAAAATCTGATACCAAGAACCTCTAACATGATTATAGGTCAATTGGTGCATGTAAAGTTTGATACCTCTATCTCTTTAGGTACCCCTGTTCTACTTTAGTACACCCACTGCTAGTTCTCGCTCCTACTACAATTGTCCATACTATTTGTTCTCATTACTCCAGTGCACACCAAATGTAACACCATACTAAGTACTGCTCTTTCTAATACAATTTTAGATGGACACCCAAGTCAGCCTGCGGTGCCATCTCGATCATGCTCAAGTCAACAGATCCTTACACATGTATATCATCTATCATACACTAATATATTCATATTTCTCATAAAATTTATCCTCAAAATAATCATCAAGGCTTAACTTCTCGACCAACTTAAAATAAATTGCATTTACCTCCTCAAAGTCAGATACTCAACATCGAAATAAAATTTTAATCACTTCTAAATATTTGTAGTCTTGACCATGTTTATTGAATCAATATTAAAATCCTCAAAAATTTTAATGACACAATCTCAACTCCTCAATAATTCTCAAAATAAAATTTTATTTCTCCCCTTTAATTTATAAATCCACAAATATACATATCAGTGCTCACGGTCTCTGATACTCAAGGTGCACTCAAAACATCTAGGGTCTATAACTGTGTACTAAGATTGTACTGCCCGAATCACTTGCACTATTACCTCCAATGATTTAAGTTATCATCACACATATTTTCTTTCATGATTTCAATTTATGTCAACTGGTATATCCTCTAATTATCATCACACCGAGTGCTTACTGTTACTAGCACCATTTTCAATAATCCTTGATATATAATCATTGGCACTCTTGGTATTATATTACTAGCCTCATTAATGAATCATCTCATCAAGCTTATTAGAACTCATGTTTACCTGTACCTTCTATAATACTCATGTTTCTTTACTCTCCTGGGCATGTATATGGTTCTTCATCTCGATTGATGTATAGGTATTTCCCTTTAACCTTTTACAGCCTGTTAAACTGATCTGTGATACGCCTCTCCATTTTCATTACCAATTCCGATATTTCTCCACTCATGACACCTCATTAACTCTTTATGCGTATATATTTCCTTACCTTTAACACTTCCGATATCAATCATCAAATTGAACATCATGCTCCATAAATCCTTAATACAATTCCTGGATACTTAATTGTTCACGTAGATCATCCAATTGCATAATCATGATTATCCATGACGGGTAGGTTGGCTCTGATACTAACCATTGAACTATCACTGATACTCTATACTCTCCTTCTACTCACAGTCTCTAATGACCTTATCCTAGAACCATTGTTACAAGGTACTATGCTATGGGTTAATTCTAGATCAAGGCCTACTGATCACATGTCCAACTAGGAAACACTTACAAACTCGCAAGCAACACTCAGTCAATACTAATACTCAAGACACAGACATAATTACAAGTCACTAATTATCATACTTAACAAGGAACCCTAAAGGAATAGAAGCTCAAAAGGAATTGGATTGAGGACAGAAGGTATCTTTACTGCTAGTAAAGAAAAGAAGCGATGGAACAAAGTCCTGGAATAACAGAAATAGATAAGTCTTGAGATGATACTTTAAGAACCAATTTAAGATACAACCTGATAATCATACACGTCTGCCAGAAATCATGACACACAGAATCCTCGCCACGCCAGTAAGCATAGATGCGATAAACGACAGGTTCCATAACTAAGGTATACAACCCTATAATCATGTCATCTAGAATCCTCGCCACGCCAACCGGTATGGCTGCGAGAAACTCTAAATCTCATAACTAAAGTATGTACATCCAAGTTAGGTTCCTACGTTCCCGTCACGACAGCTAATATGGCTGCGATAAACTCTAGGTTCCATAACCAAAGTAGACGTTTTTACCTTTCTCACTGTTCTCATCAATATATGTCATCAGACGATACCGTAAATTTTAGTCCGTAAAATTCATCTCAATTTAAAATCAACTCAACAACGATACCAGGAATTAAAGTTAACAACTGGTCAACAAGAATCAAACTCAATAATGATACCAAGAATTTAATTTAATAACTGCTCAACAAGAATCATGTTCAGTAACAACAAGCGAGAGCGGTCGGAAACAAGGAAAAGATTTAAATTGGAAATTATAATAAGATTCTCAAGGGGTCGTCCCAGGAATCTCTCAAGAAATTGTGATTGAGTATTCGCTCTTGTCCTAGGATCCTATGTCCTAGATCCTATCGCAGGCACGCAGTAGTATAACAAGGATGCCACACTACTACGACATCGCACAACTCGCGAAGTCTGACCTGCATGGGCCACCACTAAAATGTGTCACGACCCGCACCCGGTTTAGGGGCACGAGTGCGTGGGTACGTCCATCCTACGCCGCAGCATCGGCGGTAGAACGCTGTCTAGGTCATGTAACTATCTAATCAACTCACGTGAATACCCAACTCCATAAGGAGACGTGGATATCATAAAATAATGCTAGAAATACTCAATCACATAAACTAAAGCACGATGAGATATCAAGGCAAGCAAGAAATACAAGGCAAGTCTAACGACAAAATAATCATACCTGCAATCATTAACTTCCAATCCCCAAGTGTGTCGAAAACCAGTCTACTAAGGTCACAGTCTGGAAAAATATTTTCCAGTCAGGAAGGAGCAAAGTACATCTCTAAATAGCAGTTCTATATAAATGACATAAACTATGTAGCAGTTCTAGATGGAAATATACCAGATGCATGTATAGGTACGAGAAATGTACAATGAAAGAAATACTGGAAATACTGTAAGTAACTGCAGGAAAAGAAACAATATATCCATGAGCAAGAAACCTATGACTAAGTGTGTGAGTACTAGCTTTAACATGTGATCGGCTTGGGATCTTGATCAGGCTGGTTACATGTGATTAGCTATGATTCACGAAGGTCAGGCTAACCGTTGGTTAGCTATGATACATGTATAGGTCAGGCTAATCACACGTAACAGCTATAAAGCATGGAGAGGGTCAGGCCGCACCCGACGTGAGATGTGGGGTGAGCTATGATGCATGAAAAGTTGGGTATGATAACATATCTATACTAAAATACTCCCCACCCCCGACTGGTATAGTAGATCCAATCATGGTACGCTATGGCACGGGATTCTCCAGGAAGGTAGCAAGTCTCCCCGAGAATCAGTGTCTGTACATGCACAAGATAACAAGGAAACAAGTCTTGTACAAGCTACACCATGAAAAAGGAATAACATCTCATGACGAGATCCGTGTATACCAATTCGTGTAACCAATGTGTCAAGAACATGGATATCTACACTAGATACAGTGAACATAGGAGATATCATAAATTAGAAACTAATCAGAGAATGTACCCGCCTTGGGTCCTTAGCTGGTAATTATTGATGTCCTGTTCCAGAGTATCGTCTGGAGAAACCAACAGTCCTTAATCCAATGGTGAAGATGGTGCTAAGTCCACCTAGAAGGCAAGATATAAGTATTAGATCCTTATTCAAAATATGTTCCAACTAAATCCTAATTTGTTTGGAAGTTTATAGAATTTCTTGTCTTAATCATTTCTTGATTTATAACTAATTTATAACTTATTAAATAACTTCTTAAATACTAACTTTAACAAACTATTTAATTCCCCAAGCCACTAGGCTCTGACCTGCAGTTAGCATTCGACTTGTCCACTCGATTAGAGCCCTCTTGACAAGTGTTTTAACACCCCCCCCCAATATGAGTCTGCCACTGCTCTTTTGAGTAAACTGGCCGGTTTTGTTCTTTATTTCCCTGCCAATTCACTTCTTCACTATGTTCAATAAACACTTAAATTCAAAGTTTAACCGCCAACACTAATGTATGTTCTATTATTCTCACTTGATCGTTGAACATATACCTATCCAAACTCATATAAACTATCATTACCTACACCTAATCTATTTGAAATACAACAAATTACAGAGAAAAACTTCTGTTCACTACAACCTGCTATCGTTTCCAAACATAGATAGATACTAGTGTCGACCAGACATGAAAGCTTGGTGCTTGCACTGGACATGAACTCCACTGAACTCGTGGTTCACAGACACACACAGTTCGAAGAAGGCAGTGTTAAATCGAGAATGCCATGTCGATCTTGACATAACCCCGTGTGTCGGGAACAGAGGACATTCGATCGTTTAACTCAGGAACAGAGTATGTGGATTATACTTGTAGTGTCTGATGTCGTGTCCGAGCTCCTCATGTCCGTTTCAAGTAAGTTGAGTTATTAAGTCTCCTCTGAGTTAAATCCCCGAACACACGGCGTACAAAACGGAGGAAGAATGTTTTAGGGATTCTTCTGAGTTTCTAGTTGATCAAATCGAAAGAAAGTGATCAAGAAAATTATACAAAAAGAACGAAATACTCACTGGATTGAAGAATCGATCTCGAATTTGTAGAAATCGTAGCTTGATCCGAAAGTTTGTGTTCGGCTCAGTTCCAAGTGTCCGATCTCAAGTGGACACGACTAGTTCCTTTCGATACTCAATTGATCAGAGTATCCAAGCTCTATTTACCTATGACAGATCCAATTCTTCTTGGAATGCTGATTGAAGATTTATTGATTAGAACAATTTGAACTCGAACTCGTCCTCTTCGATTTAATGGCACAATTTGAAGAATGATCTCCCCTATTGTGTCCGATCGGACACAAACAGGTCACGGACACTTCTTCACGAGATCAAGTATTTGTTCATAATTGTCGATACGACACTGTCGAGTCAGAACTTCTCGATACGGTAGATCGACTGATACTGGAGCAGAAAAATATCGATCTCGAACTCGGCGCTCCACCGCGTCAGTGGTTCGGAACACTCGAGCTGGTTGAGATCGACCGATCGCCGCTCGAAGTCGAGGATCCGCTGGAGGAATGTACGCAGAGGGGGAGTCGGGTTGAGGTCGGCTGAACCGGGCTGTGCAGGTGTAGCTGTCGGAGTTAGATCGGAGCAGGGAGGTCGGGCAGGAGCTCGAGAGGAGCTGGCGGAGAGGGATCGGTCGAGTGAGGGAGGCGTCGCTGCTCGTCGTCCGGCGGGCTCGGGTGATCCGATGGGACCGCAGAAGGAAGTTGGAGAAGATGGGGACGATGATGGAGGAGGAAGGAGGCGGACGGTGAGGGCAGTGGGTCTCCGGCGAGGGGTTCGTCGAGGAGGAGGAGGTCAGCTTCGGGGTCGGGGATGGCTACTCCGGCTTCTCCGGCGAGGATGCCGGCTGAGGGTGGCGGCAGAAGACTGATGGTGAATAGGGGTAGGGATGATGAAGTCGGCTGAGAGAAGAGTTGGGATAGAAAAATAAAGAATAAAAATTTAAGGAAAAGGGAAAAGATATTTTATACATGTAGGGGGTGCTTGCCCTAGAAAAGTTTGACTGGTCAACCCCTCTTGGGGTTGGGCCTCTCATGTAGGATTTCAATGGCCAGGATTTGTTTTGATTCAAAATGAATGGCTCGGATTACATGGGTTCAAGTTTTGGAGGGCCAGGGTCTTAAGGAACTTGGTGTTAAATTACACCCTCCTAAAAATCATGGAAAATACCAATAAAAAGGAAATATGTTTATTCACGTAGTGTGCTCAAAGGGGTGGGCACCCTAATGCACTTTTTCACAAAAGTGCCCGACAATTGAAAATTTTGCATAAGGCTGAGATTATGGTTAAATTAGATTAATTAAATGCGACTGGTGTTCTCAAATTAATTAGGAGTACATGGGACCAAAATCAGGTCGGGTCATCAACACCAATAATGAAGTAGACTCAGGACAGGATATTGCCCTAATTTGGGCCGCATGAAAAAATAGGTCAAGATTTCCTCCAATTTCGATTGGGACGCACAACGATACAAAAATAGGAATTTTATTAAATAACGTCTGCGACGATTTTTGTGCGGCTAGAAATAATGCACAGAGAGCATAATTATGAGTTACAAAAATATCAGGATGGAAGACAGGCACGTCTAGGGCAAGGTTGTGAAATTTGTTGAAAGACAAAAGTCAGGGTAGTGCTCCAGATATCGAAGCAAAGGCAATGCGCAAAAATATTAAATAAAAATACGGTAATTAATTACACCTCCAATAAATTAATTCTAAAATAAAACAATTAACCTCAAAATTCCATAACTCCGACAGGTGCTCATCTACTGGCTTCTAGGTCAATCTGCTAGCTAAAAATAAATGAACACTGCATCTGATACTATATTTAATTACACACCCCATAATTATTTAAATTAATATACCTATCACGGAATTACTAAATTATAACTACAATAATATTAAATATTATTAAAAAGTCGAAAATACCCCTGTTTTCATAATGTGGTAGTGACATGGCTAGCCTAGCTGCAGATCTAGCTAACCCTATAAGAAGGCAGAATTCGGTGATCCTTCTTAATAGAGATTTATTCTGTGTGAAAAATAACTTTCACATAGAACACAGCTACGTTGTAAATACGGTGCCACCTGAGAAAGATTGGAGAAGTCCCTTTATAGACTTCGTGTCATACGGAATCTTACCAGAGGATCCTAAAGAAGAAGTATCCATCAAAAGACGATCATTATGCTTCTATTTTGATGTGTCTTCATAATGTTTATATCGCCGAACATACGATGGACTGCTATTACAATATCTCTCTGACGATGATGCAAAGCGGGTTATCCGAGAAGCTCACGACGGTGTATATAGAGCACATCAACCCGGTCATAAGTTACAGGATCGTATCAGGAGAATGGGCTACTATTGGCCTACTATGGTCGCAGATGCAGTAAAATATGCAAGACAATGCAAAGCCTGTCAAGTTCATGCAGATTTTATACATCAGCTTTCTGAACATTTACATCCTACGATTGCATTATGGCCTTTTGATGCATGGGGTATGGATATCATTGGTCCTATTCACCCGTCTTCTTCTAGAGGACATCGGTTCATATTGGCTATCACGGACTACTTCTTTAAATGGGCAGAGGCGATCCCTCTTGCAGAGGTGAAGACATCCAACGTGATCAGCTTTATCAAGAATCATGGCATTTATCGCTTTGGGATACCCCGAAGGATAATTCATAACAATGGGCCTCAATTCATCAGCCAAGCATTTCACCGATTTTGCGATAAGAATCGGATACAAAATATGGCCTCTATGGTATATAATCCAGTTGCTAATGGTTTGGCGGAAGCCTTCAACAAAACTATTATCAAACTCTTGAAAAAGTTCGTCTCTTCGAACAAAAGAGATTGGAATGAGAAGATGGGAGAGTGCCTCTAGGCATACCGCACAACGGTACGAACACCGACAGGTTGTACCCCATTTTCATTGGTCTACGGGTGTGAAGCAGTTCTCCCCATTGAAATCTAAATTCCATCACTCAGAATAGCAGTGGCTAATGAGTTGACTTAGGAAAATAATGATCGACTACGGCTTCAAGAGCTAGAAGGATTAGACGAAAAACGCCTTCAAACTCAATAGCGCATTGCATTCTACCAGGCACGCATTTCCAGAGCTTTTAATCGAAAAGTGAAGGAGGGAGTGTTCAAGGTTGGCGAGCTAGTTCTAGTTGTGAAGAGGCCAATGATCATTACCCATAAAAGTAAGGGTAAATTCCAGCCCAAATGGGAGGGCCCTTACGTAATTGAAACGACATTTTCAAATGGCGCCTACAGATTAGCCAAGCCTAATGGAGATATAATAATGGCTCCTATCAACGACAAATTCCTAAAGAGGTACTACGCTTAATCTCATTTGCTCAAAGGAATATGGTGAAGATCTCATTCTGACAACACTACGTACAAAGAACTGGTTGGAGTATATTCTATCATGTTCTCATGACCTCTGAATAGATATGTTTAACTAATTTGAAATGTCAAAACCTATCACGTCCATATTACCTCTGATAGTGTTTTGTACACAAATTTAGTTGGATCATATTCTATCATGTCCATATAACCTTTGAATAGATATATCCAGCTGAAGCTTACCGAAGGGATATCACGTCCATATTACCTCTGATATCACTTTCACCCTAGCCTGTCATTTATATTCCAAAATGATAGGTCCACAAAGTCAGATAAAGTTTCTTTATTATCTCCTGAAAGAGCAAATTACATAGAAAAGCAAAAAATACATCATTGGGGAGTAGCAGTCAAATAACGAATATGATGCGCCAAAGAGGCCATCCTCTCATTCCTGAAGTTCAAGACGTTAGCGCGAGCCCGCTCCAGCCTTGCCTCCTCATTGTTCAAGGAAGATAGTTCGGATCGAGCATGAACAAAACCGGCACAGGTGACTCCGGCACGTGCCAAGTTCTGCTGAGCGGTATCCAATCGGCCATTCACCACATCTAGAGCTGCCGATGACTAGAGAGCCCACTCCCTTGCCTGAGCGAGTTTGCCTTCCAGTTTGCTAACCCTTGCTTCATTTCCCTCATGTTCGGCCTTGTACTTTGTTTGAAGAGGAATAACCTCCTCCAAGACGACCTTCCCTTCATCCATCTCCTGTTGTTGTGTCTGGATGGATTTATTTAAGTATTCCATCTGTTCAGCAAGCTTCGCAGTCAAGGAATCATACTCGGCCTGAATCATATCATCAACATTGCCTCGAGATAGCTGCAAATATTCGTTAATGGGTTATTCTAAACCATTAACTATTTGCTCCAGCGTATCAGCTCTCCCAGCATCGTTGAAATTTCTGATCGGCGCTATCGCAAGCTGGGAGGACATCTTCAGAGCCTCAAAGCCTAGATTCTTCTCCAGCACCATCAATATCAGCGTTTTTAAAGTGATGTAGAAAACGCTAGTATACTGCTCAACTAGCATAGAGAAATTCGAATGGACGGTAGGAGTGGCTATGATATTGGTAAATCTTCCTCCAGGAATGACTGTAGAGGATGTTACCACAGTCGTTGCCTCCACAGATGGCACTACAAAAGAATAAGCACCAGCAACGGTTAAAGTGGCTGGCGTACTCAACAAAGGAGGCATAGTCGTGATGACAGGCTTATCCTCCACTGTTGTTGGCGAGACAACACTCAAAAATATTGCCTCTCCAAGGTCAAACACCGCCGTTGCATCGACAGAAGCCACAATAAAGTCAAAGGTTGCGTCGACTCTGCCCTCCCTTGAGATGTCTTCCCCTGAAAAAAAGACAAGAGATGGAGTTAATGTCAACTCGATGTTAATTTTCCTAAAAGAGGCGTAAAGATGACATTTACCCATGGCCGATGGTATATATGTCGCGTCCGCAGCCAGTACAGCTAAATTCGTTCTTAATGAGGCTAAGCGAGCTGTCATACCTGGAGAAGAGGGTGCACCTTCCCACTCGTCACCAAGATCCAATCGAGGCTCATCGGGTGGAATCTCGCTGAAAATACTTACAGATGAGGTAGAGGTTACTCCCATTATTGGTCTGGATAAAGGTATTCTTAAAATGCTCGGCCTTGTAGGCGATCTCGTAGCACTACCTGAAGCAGTAGTAGCAGCAGCTATCTCGAGCAAAGAATCTCCGGCACTGTCGACCGAAACTGTGGAGGTTCCCTCTCTAAAAGGCAAAGGACCTCTAATCAACAAATCATCCCCAACCGGGGAAACAACAGGCTCGTTCCTAGAAGCCTCCCTGGTAGAAGCCCTTTTTGGACCTCTGGCAAACCTCTTCTTGCGGGGAGAAGGTTCTTTCGGAGCAGAAGCCTTCCTTTTGTGGGGGATAACGAGAGGCTCTACAGGTGGAGCTAGTACGCCTCTCGGTATTGTCGCCAAGAATTTGTCTGCCCCGGTGGTGTCTTCATTCTCATCCGAGGAAACAGACGGAACATCCTCCCTTCCAGTAGACCTATGGGAGAGCATCCTAAAACTTCCACGCATATCAAAATCGTGATGGAAGGTATTGATGGACGTATAGAACTGCGCGTACGAGTGAAGCATGTGAAACTCCATAGAAAGAGAAGTCGCGGGCACCGCAAAAGTTGTACCAGTGCAGCCCGTGATGAAGTACCGCCACCCTCTGACTCCATCAATAAGTCCACCTCTGGACTTGAAGCTGGTGATGGCATTTTCCATATGCAATTGGCCATACCCAAACTGCCTGGCGAACCGACTGGGCAGATAGGGCTCCAAGAAGCAATAATCATCACTCCTGTATAGCAAGTGGGAAGGTTTAATGCAGAACAACCAATAGAAGACTTCAGGAGAAAGAATGGTTCTCCCATGACCTTTATCCTTGAGTTTCCTCCCCTGTTGATTGATGTGTACAGGGAGAACGATACAGAAGATCTTCCAACTGTGGGCTACGTTTAACGCCCGCCGACAATCTGTGACGGTCGCTACGTTCCAAGAGGAATTCTTATAATTCAGCAAAAAATTATTTCCTGAACTGCTGGCGAAACCGGGAGACATCACCCGGGCATTGTGAAGAATTAACTATCCTATCAAGTATAGGAATGGTAATTCTACCCTGGGAAAGCTTGCATGCTGCATCTCATCAGCGAGCAGCTCATCAGTAAGGGCCCTCAGACTGCTTGTATTCTACATACCATAGCAGGAAGCAAGCCCAGTCTTGCTCTGAACACTAAACGCACTGCAGGCTACAAGGTGTTGCGATAGACGCGATCTGCAGACGCGATGCCAGGCACTACCTAGCAGCGTAGCCAGACGGAGAGAAAGCCAGCCAATTGAGCTTCCTTTGACAGAGGCTTACGACAATGCCTCATATAACTGAAGGCTTTTATGCCTGCAGGGTATCCCCCTATCCCCTCGTCAAAAATATGATCCGGAGCCCCAGCATCTTCAATGAGGTCTTTGACCGTATCAACATTGAGCATGCTCAGGAGGTTCAAGGGCCTATCTTGGCTATCTACCACCTTGTCTGGCTTAGCATTTCTAGCCTAGTGGAAGAAGAGGTATGTTGCCCACTTGTTGATGTGAGCCAAATCAGACGGCTCCTTGTAGAAAGTGGTGCAAGCAAGGTAGTGGCTCATCAGCTCCTGATATACTTCCACCGCCCGAGGGTTTGTATCCCTCAACTCCCTGTTTATAGGGACGTACTCTTCATAAGGAACGTCCCCCATTGGCAGCCTTGAAACCTCTGCCATCTCATGAAGGGCTAAACCCAACTCGCCTAGCGGAGTGGCAAAAGTCCCAGTGAGCGAGTTGTATCGCTCCATCAAGGCTAAAAACAAGTTAGGGTTGACAGACAGCCCAACACTTGTGGCGCTCACAGCCGCAAACAAGCCAATACTCTCCAGTTCCATCTGGAAGTGCTTCAGGGCCCATGCAGTCAAACTGGCCCACCGAAGATTCCCAAGGGCTAAGCCATCCACTGGTCCGAGGGTTGACTCTGGGCTACATTCCTCTCTGCCCCATGAAGTCATTGTAGAAGGTAGATATCTAAACCAGCTGGATCAGCGATGTATCTTCGCTCGAGATACTACCCAGCAGTAATCCCCTAAAGGGCATAACAGGGCCAGAAGGACGGCTCATATAGGCCCCTCGGTCGCCTCCCTTGTTGTATAAAATCTTTCCCGGTCGGCCGTGAAGATCAGGAGTCAGAACCCATAACATCTTCCTAGGATGTGTGGCGTAGAAGAACGCAGATATAGGGTAATCCCTAGGCATCTTCGGCAAATACATGATTGTGCCCTCAGCAGTGAATACCCAGTCCTCCTTCTTGGGCTTGGTCTGGGATTGCTTGTCAATAACATCCCCAAAGTAAGAAACCCGATTTCTTATACTCTGTCCCATCTATGTATGTCAGGGGCTCCCCACTGATCATACTCAGCAGCATGCGCTCTCCTTGGGACAATATCAGAGTTCCCCTTTCTTCAGGATAATTGCCTCCAGAAATAGGGAATGTCACATGAGACAAGTCCTCCAAATAGTTCGATCTCAATATCCCGGCAGCCGAGCCCATCACCTTAGCCAAAGGAGAGATCTGCAAGTCCACTACAAAACTCAAAAGAACAAGTCAGTTTCTACACTAGCCATTACACTCTTGCAGTTTGCTCCAAAGATTACCAGTCTCTGCTTTTATGCCAAGACTGCAAAAACTTGAGCTTTTACGTCGGAACCTATTTCCGAGGCATAAAATTCAAGGTTGGAAGTACACACCAAAACTTAACAGTCTGTGCTTTTACGCCAGACTGCCAAAATTTGAGTTTTTATGCCGAAATTTTCATCCAGCGTGTAAAACTCAAAGTTTGTAGTATACGCCAAATTTTGACAGCCTGAGCTTTTTACGCCAGACTGCAAAAATATGGTTTCACGCTGACACATTAGAAATGTGGGCGTATTGGTTCGCATACATGTACAATGTGTGCGGAAAGTCCTCTATTCTCCCTCGAAGTCCTTTTACCTATGACATTCGGAGCACGGCTCAACGGCGGAGCGCTGCGTTCCGATCGAGGCTCATTCATCCTAATGGGAGTTGCTCGTGCTTGAGCAGTAGAGCGAAAAAAGAAAGCGACCTTCTTTCCCTTAGCAGTGGAAGTCTGTTTAGGTGCCAGGGCGATCCTGAGTTCTCAAGAAAGAGACGAAGAAGAAGGGTTCTTGGAAAGCAAGGGTTTTGTGAAGGCAGATAAAAGTTTTCTCTCTCCAGACCTTAGACTATTTATAGAGTTTGGATGACTCTTCGAATCCCTAACCAAATCCAATATTTAATATTCGGTTATAATTTGGGACCACGTTAGCCTATCATTCAGGGAAGACGGACAGTCAGTGGATCTAGATTTTATGCACAGATAAATCTACGATTTTACGCTAAGGAGCTTTCACGCTCAGAGACTACAAATCTATGGTTTTACGCTCAGAGGCTATAAATCTACGGTTTTACGTCCGGATGCTTTTATGCTCAGCAGCTTTTACGCTCGAGAGGCTATAAACCTACGATTTTATGCTTAGAGGCTACAAATATATAATTTCACGCTCAGAAGCTTTTTACGCTCAGAGGCTACAAATCTACGGTTTTACGCTCAGAGGCTACAAGTCTACAACTTTACTTCCAGATGCTTTTATGCTCAGTATCTTTTACGCTCGAGAGGCTATAAACCTACGACTTTACGCTCAGAGGCTACAAATCTATGATTTCACGCTCAGAAGCTTTTTTACGCTCAGAGGCTACAAATCTACGATTCTACGCTCAAAATCTACAGACGGCCAATTACAAGGGTTTACGCAGAAGATGCTCCTTTTTTGGCTATAAAACATTCCAAGTACCCAAAACATACAGAGTTCAGCATTAAAGATGACTCTTCTTCTTAGGTCGATTGGAAGTTCATCTAAAGTCCAGTCAGAATCCTTTCTCAAAAGTTCAAGTATGGCCTATTTTGACGGCCATTTCTTGCCCTATTTTAAGGGATTTTTGGGAAATCATTCTTGAAGATGATGGTCTGAACAAGAATTCTTCGTATCAGGGAAGTGACAGTTCAAAACTCTACATGATTCCTCGTCCAAAATAGCATAACAGTTTGGATCTTCAACTTAAATGCTAAGCAACTTTCTACGCGTCTTCTGTTACGCGTAAAAGATAAGACGAGATCAGATATTCTTCTATCAGAGTCGGCATAAAATTATTCAGACATATCGAAGCTGCACACTATTCAGACTTCCTCACAGCAAATATGGCAAATCATCAAATGCGTAAAAGAAGACAATTTTATTAATCATGATTACATATGATAAAAATCCAGTCTACAAAGGGTTTTTTCATCTTCATGATTACATATAATGGAAATCTTTTTTCTACAAAGGGTTTCTCATTTAAGATCATACCGAGAATCTGTTCTGCCAGGTTATCATATTGGTGTAGATCTTTTTCATCTTCTACGGCACTTCATCGGCTTCCGCGGCCGATGAACAAGAAAATAGTGAATGGTGGGAGGATATAAAACTGGGCTTGTCTAAATTATTCAATCCATCCTCTAGGCATGCCCTAGGAATTATGTTGGGGGTTCAGACCCAACTCAATACTGGAAGACAGGGCCAAGCTGCCTACCTTCGTCTAGCGCCATAACGGGAGAAAATAGAGCTTGCAAGATGTGTGATCTAATATGACCCTTCCTCTCTCCTGGATAAATCGCCATATGAAATTGCTGATTATCCTGAGCAAAGGAAGCTATGATATCCTTCCATGATCCATCGTTGCAGAAAACATTTGCTCGAAGATGCCTCTTTTTATGGCTCCTTACATGCCGGAAGAATGTGATCTTCTTCTTTCTCAAAACAACCCGACGAATCTCGGCAACCATCTCTGTGTGGTGAAGGAAGTGTGGGAAAAACAAGTTAACTCAGTCGCCTTTATATAGGCAGAGGAGATCACACCAAATCCTAACAAATTCCTAAATATTTACCGAGAAATTAGCCTCACGAAACGAGTCAAACTTGACTGTTTCATGCTTCATCTATAGTGTTTCAAATTACGAGGAATTTGAAAAATTTGAAGGGGGTCTTGTAGAAGCATGAAAAATACGCTGAGAAATTATATGCGTAAAACCCTCAAACATGCAGGAAGCCGCGTAAAGCAGAGCTCCAGCTCTAGGTGGCGTACGACATGACTTCAGAGCCATTGGCGTACAACAGAGCTTCAACACTATTCAGCTTAAAACATAGCTCCAGAACAGCCAACGTAATACAGTATTTTCAGACTGCTTCGGCGTAAAAAGGTTACTATATCGCCACTTAGGCGTAAAACTTATCTGCTTTTAATGCAGCGGGTAGTTGTACGAGGAACTCTTCGTATTCCTCGAATGAACCTGTCAGATCAAGCAGTGAACCTAACTCCTGATAAAAAGTACTGCACGACTATCAAGAGAACGACTGTAATGATGATTCTGCACAGAGCCCCAGACTGTCGTCTAGCGATAAAATCCTTGATATAAGACGTCGTTTACACATTCAAGGAATGCGCTGCCTATTCTACACAGGCAGACATGAGCTTTTATGCTCAGGATGAGACGAAACCAACCGCCACGTCAAAAGCTACTCTTCGTACAGAACTTGAGGCACGTCTCTATAGTTAATGCGCGTGATGGGGGAAGATCTCTGTATTTAATGCACGAGATTTGGTTCTACTTTTAATGACTGGGTAAGCCATAATTTGGGCTAATACGTCCACATCACCATCCATGCACATTATGCCATCAGGACTATTTTCAGCTATAGGAGCATGTTGTACGCTATCTCCTTGAAATACGCTGACCTGGCTATTTTCAACTATAGGAGCACGCTGTACGCTATCTACTCGGAATACGCCAACTTAGTCTATATTTGCAAAGGTGCGTGATAAGGCTATTTGGTCTAGAATACGCTCAAGATCTCGGTCAAGAAAGGATAATCGACTATCTTTACGCTGGCTACCTATCTATGCAGCATCAGGCTTCTACACCTACTTGGCTTCTATGCCAACTTGACAGCTATCCGGCTTCTACGCCTACTTGGCTTCTATGCCAACTTGACAGCTATCTGGCTTCTATGCTTACTTGGCTTCTATGCCAACTTGACAACTATTCGGCTTCTACGCCTACCTGGCTTCTACGCCAACAAGATAACTATTTGGCTTTTACGCCAACGAGACAGTTATTTGGCTTTAATGCCAAACTTCTCTATGCGAGGGGCAGTTACCTACGTGGCTTGCATGCCGTGATCTTCGATGAACAGTTATACGTATTACCTCATAATGGGACACGCATCACACGCCGATTCAGAAGATCATTCATACGTGGGTGGCAGTTATTATAACCGTCGCGTAAAAGGTGCAACTTTCTCCGCTGTTCGGTTTCTACGTCGACTGTGCCTGAACCCTATAAATAGAGACCTTCGACCACGGAGGTCGAAGGTCAAAAAATTTAAGAAAAAAGGGTCAAAGTGTGTATAATTAAAGTCAAGAGAGCACATACAAAGAGCTTTGGCAACAAGAGTTCAACTACTCCTGCAGTCTTTGAAGCTTCTTTTTCGTCTTCTACAGCACTTCTTCGTCATCGTGCGGTCCAAGGGACAAAGTGATCGACTACAGATCAAACTCCTATAGCAATATTTTCCCAGAATCAAATTTTTGTACTTAATATCCTCGTATAGGATTAATTGTACTTCTTTTTCTTGTTTGTAAACCAAAGAAAGGGTTTCGTATAAACCTAGTTTTAATTTCTTTCGTTTATTATCAAACATACGCAAACGTTGAGTCTTCTTCCGTTGAGGCAGAGTTTCCTGATGTGTTTTTGAGCGAACTAGCCGGTATGCCACCAGACCGAGAGATCGAGTTCACCATCGACACATTTTCGAATACTCAGCCAATTTCTAAGCCTCCGTACAGAATGGCCCCTGTTGGACTGAAGGAGTTTAAGTGCCAACTGTAGGAGTTACTGGATCATGGGTTCATCCATTCGAGCGTGTCTCCTTGGGGCGTGCCTGTGCTCTTCATGAAGAAGAAAGACGGAACGCTACGCCTCTGCATCGATTATCGGGAGATGAATAAGGTCACCATCAGAAACAAGTATCCTCTGCCAAGGATAGATGACCTCTTTGATCAGCTGCAAGGGGAAACAGTGTTCTCAAAAATTAATCTTTGCTCGGGCTACCACCAGCTAAGATTAAACCAGAAGACATGCCCAAGACTGCATTCCGAACCCGTTATGGGCAGTACGAGTTTTCTGTCATGCCGTTTGGTCTGATGAACGCCCCTGCTGCCTTTATCAATTTAATAAATTGAGTGTTCTGACCCTTCCTCGATAAATTTGTGGTTATTTTTATAGATGATAACTTAGTATACTCAAAAAATAGGGATGAACACACAAGACACCTGTGGATGGTGCTTCAGACCCTTCGAGACAATAAACTATATGCCAAGCTAAGTAAATACGAGTTCTGGTTAGACACCATATCCTTTTTAGGGTACATTATCTCTGCAACGGGCATCTCAGTTGACCCGAAGAAAATTGAAGCTATTGTGTAGTGGAAACAGCCGGAGTCAGCTAGCGATATACGGAGTTTCTTTGGTCTGGCAGGCTACTACCAGAGATTTATTAAAGAATTTGCTAAAATTACATCGCCTCTGACTCAGCTCACTCAAAAGGGAGTAAATTCACTAGGACGGACGACTGTGAAGCTTCATTTATGGAGTTAAAGCAGCGCCTCATCTATGCACCAATTCTTGCCCTTCCAGACGGACCAGATGACTTTAAGATATATAGTGATGCCTCACGTAAGGGATTAGGATGTATCATTATACAATGGGACAAAGTGATAGCCTTCACGTTGAGGCAGTTAAATCCTCACGAGAAGAGTTATCCAACCCATGATTTAGAACTTGCCGCAGTGGTGTTCGTGCTGAAGCTGTGGCGTCACTACCTTTATGGTGTACCGTATGAGATCTATACGGATCATAAGAGCCTAAAATATATGTATACATAAAAGGATTTGAATCTTCGTCAATGGCGTTGGCTTGAGCTCCTTGGCGACTTTGACCTGATGATCAGATACACGCCTGGCAAGGGAAATATTGTAGCTGATGCACTAAGTCGAGTGTTCTTTGGGAGTTTGGCTATTGATGACAAGTTGCATCGAGATCTGGAAGCTTTGGGTATTACACTTATAATCAGATACAAAAAGGGGGCACAAGTGGCACAACTGCGTCTCGAACCTGATTTGTTAGAAAAGGTCAAGACCGCTCAGGAGGATGACATGTTCCTGTAATAGATGCAAGGTCTTATCTCAGTAGGAAAGGCAAACGACTTTGCTGTAGGCATGGACGGGATGATCCAAGTAAAGGGGACATTGTGTGTTCCAAATGATACAGCCCTCAGAAAGGAGATACTCATGAAAGCTTATTATGCTAGTTATACTTCTCATCCGGGTAGCACAAAGATGTATCGAGATCTTCGTACGATGTTTTGCTGGCACAGCTTGAAACAAGATGTAGCGTTGTTCATGTCGTATTGCATGGCTTGTCAGAGGGTAAAGGCCGAGCACCAGAAGCCGGGCGGAGAGATACAGAACCTCGCTATTTTGGAGTAGAAATGGGAACATATAATAATAGATTTCTTTGTTGACTTGCCAAAGACGCAATGGGAGAATGGTGCCATCTGGTTCATTGTTGATCGACTCACCAAGTCAGCTCACTTTCTGCCTATCAAAAGTACTTGGAGTGCTGACCGCTTGGCTCAGATCTACCTCAACAAAATTATTCGGCTCCACGGCGTGCCCGTATCCATAGTCTCCGATAGAGATAGTCGATTCATATCGCATTTCTGGGAAAGCCTGTAGTCAACAATGGGGACGAATTTGAAGTTCAGCCCCACCGACCATCCATAGACAGACGGTCAAATAGAACGTATCAACCAAATCCTCGAAGATATGCTACGACTCTACGTCTTGGACTTAAAGATAAGTTGGGACATGCATCTACTGTTAACCGAATTTTCATACAACAATAGCTTTCAATCTAGCATTCAGATGGCGTTGTATGAGGTATTATATGGGCGGAAGTGCAGATTCCTGATATGTTGGGACAAAATTGGAGAACGCCAAATTCTTGGCCCTGAACTTGTGGAGCAGACTGTCCAAAAGATTTGTTTGATTCAAGAACGGCTGAAGGTAGCTCAAAGTCGCCAGAAGAGATGCACAGACACACATCGATGTCCACTTGAGTTCTTTGAAGGAGATCGGGTGTTTCTCAAAGTCTCTCCCATACGAGGAGTCACCAAATTTGGAGCAAAGGGAAAGATAAGTTCAAGATTCGTTGGTCCGTTTGAAATACTAAAACGAGTTGCCTCAATTGTATATCAGATTGCCCTACCACCGTCACTGTCTGAAGTGCATGATATCTTCCATGTTTCTCATCTTAGGAAGTACGTGTATGACCCGAGTCATATGGTAGATCTTGATCAACTGGATCTTAAGGCAGACTTGACATATGTCGAATAATCTGTGCAAATTTTGGATCGTAAAGAAAAGCTGCTTCAAAGTCGCTCGATTCCTCTTGTGCGCGTGCTTTGGCAAAATCACTCGGTCGAAGAATCCACTTGGGAGCTTGAATCTGAGATAAGGGAAAGGTTTCCTTCATTGTTTCCTAGTGGTAGGTTATATTCCTAAGTTTCATAGATAAAACTTCCAATTAGTTGGGTAGGATGTGGTGGCCTGTTCCCCCTATTCGGGGAGCGCGACTAAGAAATACAAGATGGTATCGTTCGATCAGGATAAACTAAAACAAGATATTATCCTCGTTATGGATTTGCTTCTTTGAAATCGATTCCTATATTCAGTGGACCGTGCCCCCAGGATCGACTTAGCGGTAGAGTCAGGAGGGACCTCTCCGCTGTAAGTTTTCTTTGCCTAAGTTTTTGCTATCGCTTTGTTGCTTTCATGCTTTGAGTTGGTTTTCAGATTTGCTTGCATTTTGTTAAACGGTTTTGATGGATTTCATTATTTTCGTTCGTTAAACTGCACTTCAATTTTGATATTGGAAAGAGTAGAAGAGGTATTTATCAGCTGTTCTTGGCAATGAAGGTGAACGAACAGTAGGCGACACGTGAGCGGAGTCCTGAAGCACCTCTTTCCTTCCCTTCCCCAACCAACTTATGAGTGGCTTATATTCGATTTAGTTGGCCCTTCTTCCAAGTCTTCACATCTAAAATCTTGTATTCTTGCCTGCCCCGATAAAATGATACCAAGTAGTAACTAAAAGATATCAAGATAAGAAAGAATAGACTTGGATTATATTGCTTGTCAATCAAACTTGTTTACGAATACTTATTTGCTTGCTTGATCATTTAGAATATTCATCATATGCATAAATACAAGTTATAATATGTACTTCTTCTTTAAAATTATTCTATGTATAGAACTCATCCTGAAATACAATAAACTGAACAGGAAGACTATACAAAAAAGATCTTGCCCTGTTACTGTCCTGTGCCTGATATGGCCCTGAAATGCCTCAACTGCTAACCTAGTGTATTACGTTTGATCACGGATAACTTGTGCACAAGGTCTTAGTTCTTGCGGATGGTCGCTGGGGTACTGGCACTGATCCGATCCGGATCGAACTCCTGATAGTTGCCTGCTTCGTATGGAGTGTCTTATGGCGCCTCATGTTCCCTGCGTCGTATGCCATTCTGTTCCAGGACTAAACCGTCCATTATGGCAATGCGCCAGTGATCCCTCGTATATTTAAACCTGTACAAGCTAACTTGTGTCTTGGTGGCAGGGAAGGACATGATAAGTATTGTGCAGGTGGTTCAAACATACAGGTAAAAGTCACCGAACGGGCAAGTTCATTTCAATAAATTTTATATACTACTTGCTTGTAAAATAAACTAAGGCAAGATAGAAAGACCACAAATAATATGCATGCTTTATCTAAATAACGTGTTGATTAGAATAGTTGGGTTAGCTTGCCTTCACCAGTTCGTTTTGATATACTGACTCTCGTTGAAACAGGTTCCCCGCACTAAGAAGATCTGAGCGAGGAGCCGAAGTTCCCCAATCTAGTCCAGCTGTAGGAGCGTCCTGATTGTGCCATCTTTTGAAGCATTTTGAAAATCAAGTGCTAGCAACCCAAACTTAATGCAGCTCAGAGGGAAAGCCATCATCCCGCCTGGAGGTCCCTTATTTTGAAGCTTTAGTAAAGGATGTAATGTACAGGACAGCTATCTCATTTTGTGTCAATATTTTGTAAGCCCGTACGGCAACCTTATGACCCATTCAAGAGTTTATAATAGATGTTCATTATCAATAAAGAGAACTTTTCCATGTTTTAACTTTGTGTTTCAATTTATCTACGTACTCTGAATATGTGCTCGCTTGCAAAAAAAATACCTTAGCCTTGTGCGGTGTGCAACCTAGGCCCGCACGGCGTCACGCCCGGGGGACGACTATCGATTCTACGAAATTGGGGCGTGACACTCTGGATAGCTAAGAGTAGGGCCCACCTTTATCTCCGAGAGATCCAATATGTGACTAGGATCTGCCACGTATCGTCTCAATTACAACACGTGAAATATGTTGTGCACTCCCTCTAATGCAGGCGGTAAGTCTAGTCTATAAGCAACTGCACCGATCCTCTCTAGAATGGTGAAAGGTTGTATGAATCGCGGACTAATCTTTCCACCTCCACCGAAGCGAATCGTGCCTCGTATCGAAGAAATCCTCAGAAATACCAAATCACCAACCTAGAACAAAATAAAACCTTAAGAAATTAATCTATAACAAACAACCAATATCAAGCACAAAACAAAAATCTAAACTATACCTCGAACTCCAAGGGTCTCTGGTGGCTATCGGCCCAATGCCGCTATCTGCCCTATTCCACTCAAAGTCTGTCTCTGATCAACTTAACCTTCTCCGCTGCATCCACAACCATCTCTGGCCCTAGCAAAACTCTCTCTCCAATATCGTCCTAAAATAAGGGAGTACGACATCTCCGACCGTACAGAGCCTCAAATGGTGACATCTCTATACTACCCTGGTAGCTGTTGTTGTAATCAAACTCTACCAAATGGAGATGGTCCTTCCATGATCTCCCAAAATCTGGTACACAAGTGCGCAGCATATCCTCGAGAGTCTGAATAGTCCTCTCTGACTGCCCATCTGTCTGGGGATGATATGCAGTACTGAACTTGAGTTGGTTGCCCAAACTCGCCTGCAAACTCCTCAAAAAATGAGAAGTGAAACGACTATCCAGGTCCGAGACTATGTTGACAAAAACTCCATGTATCCTGACAATCTGTCTCACATACATCACTATCAGCTTCTCCGCAGACAAACCCACCTTAAAAGGCAAAAAGTTGGCTGACTTGGTCAACCTGTCAACGATGACCCAAATCGCGTCCTTCCCTCCTGGAGATCGTGGAAGTCCGGACACAAAATCCATAGTAAGGTGGTCCCACTTCTACTCTGGAATGGGTAATGGCTGAAGTAAACCTCCTGGCCTCTGCCTCTCGGCTTTCACCTGCTGGCACACTAAGCATCTGGATACAAACTATGCCACTTTCCTCTTTATGCTATACCACCACACACTTTTTCGCATATCCCGATACATCTTGTTGGCACCTGGATGTATGGAATAATGAGAGCGATGTGCTTCCTGCAACACCTCCTCACGCATCTCCCCACTAGGCACACACAATCTATCACCATGCTGCAAAGAACCATCCTCAATAAAGGTGAAATCATCCTCCAATCTGGCTCTCACCTGAGCTCTAATGCTCCTCAGAGATACATCATCATACTATACTACCATGATCATGTCTATAAACTCTGAGTGGATTTGTAACCCCCACATCTGCATAGACAAACCAGAAACTATTACCTCAATGCCCAAGCTCTCCAAGTCCTCCAACAAATATTGATCCTACGTCAACGACATAGCTATCGGATACCAGATCAAGTCATCGGCAACTACATTAGCTTTCCCAGGATGATATTGCAAAGATATTTTAAAATCCTTCATCAGTTCCAACCACCGACGCTGCCTCATGTTCAACTCCTTCTGCATGAAAACATACTTTAAGCTCTTGTGGTTTGTGAATATCTCCACACGCTTTCCATACAAATAGTATTTTCACAACTTCAGGGCAAAGATGACTGCTGCCAACTCAAAATCATGGGTAGGATAGTTTTTCTCATGAGGACGCAATTACCTAGATGCATAGGCAATCACTTTCTCATTCTACTGAAGAACACAACCTAGGCCTTTTCCAGATGCATCACTATAAATAGTGAAACCTCCAGACCCTTATGGCAACGTTAAAATAGGAGCAGACGTCAACCTCTTCTTCAATTCCTCAAAAGCAACCCGGTAGTCCTCCGTCCAAACAAACTCTATATCCTTCCTGGTGAGTCTGGTCATTAGCTCGGCAATCCTCGAAAAATCTTGCACAAACTTCATGTAGTAGCCTGCAAACCCCAAGAAACTCTTGATCTCTTCTACTGAACTAGGGGTCTTCCAAGACTCTACTGCTGTGATCTTCTTCGGATCCACTAAAATTCTTTCACCAGTCACAATAAGTCACTACCTTGTCCAGGAAGAACTCACACTTGGATAGCTTCCCATACAACTTCTCCTTCCTCAGCACATCCAACACAATCCACAAATGCTCCTCGTGCTCCTCCAGTGTCTTCGAGTATATGAGTATGTCATCGATGAATACTACCATAAACTTGTCAAAGTACTGGTGGAACACCTTGTTCATTAAATTTATAAATATCGTTGGGGCATTAGTCAACACAAACAGCATCACCATAAACTCATACTGACCATACCGAGTCCTAAAAGCAGTCTTCGGTATGTCCTCCGATTTCACTTTTACTTTGTGGTAGCCTGATCTCAATTCAATTTTAGAAAACAATTGGCACCACTCAACTAATTGAACAGGTCATTAATCCATGGAAAAGGGTATTTGTTCTTGATAGTGAGATTATTCAATTCCCTATAATCAATGCACATGCGCACTGATCCATCCTTCTTTGGTACAAACAATACCGGGGCTCCCCACGGTGAAGAACTCGATCTGATAAACCCCTTATCCTATAATTCGTCCACCTGCTTCTTCAGCTCGACCAGCTCACTGTTGTTTACTCTATAGACATGCTATGAAATTGGTTCTACACCTGGCACCAAGTCTCTAGAGAATTCAACATCTCGATCTGGCGACAATCCTGGTAATTCCTCAGAAAACATATCCAAGAACTCTGCTATCAACGGATGCGAAAACTCCTTATCTTCCACCATAGCTCCACAAATAATGCCTTATCCCAGCTCGGCAGCTCCTCTAGCAAACTCAAACTCTGGTTCTCCTGGCGGACCAAACAAAACTCTACCTCCTCTACAATCTATACTAGCACGGTGCCTACTTAACCAATCCATCCCGAGTACAATATCGTATCTCGAAAGTGGCATTACAAGTAGATACACACTCAGCTCCCGGCATTCCAGAGTAACTCTTCGATCCTTGCAAATATCATTAACCAGGATAATGCCTCCCCGGTCATGATCTTGCAAGTCCTAAGCAAAAACTCAACTACCAAACCATGCTTCAGAGCAAAAGAAACAGATAAAAAACTATAGGAAGCACCACTATCAAACAAAGCTAAAGCTCGAATTGAATCAAGAAGAACAGAACCTGCGATGACAACTTCGGTAGGCTCGACCTCCTCGATTATCATAGAAAATGCTCGTCCCTAACGTGCACCTCCCTTATGCTGGTGCTCGGCATAACTCTGTTGTTGGGTCAGAAGCAACGGTCCCCTAGGTTGTACTGCAGGTGGTCTCGCCTGTCCTCGGAGCTGGAGCTGCTCCCTGAACTGCACGATGAGGGTTGGAAGGACACTCTCTCAGTTTATGCCCTTCGGTACCATAATACAAAAAAACTTCCAACCTCTTCCTGCAAAATTCCTATATGCGGCCGGGCTTCTTGTAGAAGTGGTAGGAAGCTTGTTGTAACTGTCTCTGCTGCTGCGGTGCCTGGTGAAACGGTGCCCTAGCTAGAGTCTGGTGCTGCTGCAGCTGCTGAAAAGGCCTAGACTAGAAATGAGGACGCTTGGAAGATACTATATTGTTGTTAGCCCCCAAAAAAAAATTGTAATCTCTCTTGGGCTTCAAACCCAAGTCCCGCTCAACCTTGCGTGCCTCCGCAAGTATCTCCGAGTAGGTCTCATAAAAAGATGAAATGAGGATCTTCACTTTCCAGTTTAGACCCTCACAAAAATGAATAGCTTGAACCTCCGGCTCTATCACCAAATACTCCACAAATTGGCTCAGCATGCCGAATTCTGCGGTGTATTCCTCCACAGACATGCTCCCCTGAATGAGGCTCTTAAACTTTCTCCCCAAGTCTAACCTGTCTGCCCGAGCGAAGAACTTCTTCTTGAAGGGGTCCTTTAACACCTCCCAAGACTATCCTACGTCAGCAAAAAATGGCTCATTCCTGAACCAAGTACGGGTGACGTCAAACAGCTAAAGTCCTACCGCCACAACCTTCAGATCCTTAGAAAGATGGGACAATCTCATAAGATGCTCAATGTCCTCGAGCAAATCATCAGCATAGACGATGCCCTTCATCCCCTTGAAGACCCTAGGCTCCAGCTTCTTGAAGTCCTGAATATTGCCTGGCCGAAGCTGAGCAACCTGAGAAGCAACTTGCTACTGGACCAGAACTTCTTCCTCTACTATGGCACGAGCAAGCTGATGAGCACTCTCGATGCCCTACCGTAAGACATCAGTCTGTCTCTGGTGTGCCTCAGACTGTGTCATGACCCGCCCCCGGTTTAGGGGCACGAGAGCGTGGGTACGTCCAGCCTACGCCGCAGCATCGGCGGTAGAACGCTGTCTAGGTCATGTAACTATCTAATCAAACTCACGTGAATACCCAACTCCATAAGGAGACGTGGATATCACTATAAAAATGAACAACATACTCAATCACAACTACAGCACGATAAGAATTTGAAGAAACAAAAGAACACAACACAAAACTAATGACAAAATAATCATACCTGCAATCATTAACTTCCAATCTCCAAGTGTGTCAGAAACCAGTCTACTAAGGTCCCAGTCTGGAAAAATATTTTCCAGTTAGGAAGGAGCAAAGTACATCTCTAAATAGCAGTTCTATATAAATGACATAAACTATGTAGCAGTTCTAGATGGAAATATACCAAATGCATGTATAGGTACAAGAAATGTACAATGAAAGAAATACTGGAAATACTGTAAGTAACTGCAGGAAAAGAAACAATATCCATGAGCAAGAAACCTATGACTAAGTGTGTGAGTACTAGCTTTAACATGTGATCAGCTTGGGAACTTGATCAGGCTGGTTACATGTGATTAGCTATGATTCACGAAGGTCAGGCTAACCGTTGGTTAGCTATGATGCATGGAGAGGTCAGGCTAATCACACGTAACAGCTATGAGGCACGGAGATGGTCAGGCCGCACCCGACGTGAGATGTGGGGTGAGCTATGATGCATGAAAAGTTGGGTATGATCACATATCTACACTAAAATACTCCCCACCCCCGACTGGTATAGTAGATCCAATCATGGTACGCTATGGCACTAGATTCCCTAGGAAGGTAGCAAATCTACCCGGAAATCAGTGTCTGTACATGCACAAGATAACAAGGAAAACAAGTCTTGTACAAGCTATACCATGAATAAGGAATAACATCTCATGACGAGATCCGTGTATACCAATCCGTGTAACCAATGTGTCAAGAACATGGATATTTACACTAGATACAGTGAACATAGGAGATATCATAAATTAGAAACTAATCAGAGAATGTACTCGCCTTGGGTCCTTAGCTGGTAATTATTGATGTCCTGTTCCAGAGTATCCCCTGGGTAAACCAACAGTCCTATAAATATATCACAAGCAAAACCACATTTGCATCAGATGCTACACTAATACAGTCTAAAAACACTGAGTTCGGAACTTTTCTAGGTATGCTACTGGTCACCTAGGATCACCCAGTAGGTTTACCAATTAACCATATTATAATTCCATCAACTACAATAGTAGATATATGTAAAAATATATACTTTAAAATAAATAATACTTGTATACATACTAAAAAGAATTTAACCTAATATATGCATATATCTAAAATATATACCAATATAAATTACTAGCTATAGTTGTATATTTACTAAAATACGTACATTTATATATTAACATATATCAAAATACGTACATATCATATGTGTGCAAAGTACATTTTTAGAATATACATATATATATATATTGTCACCATCATTCTTAAACATACTAATATTAATTTACCAAATTAAATTTATACTAGCATATACACCAAATTGAATACACATACAATATATATACCAATTAAACATATATCGTATATATATATATATATACTAGTTGAACCATACGTATACTCATATATATGCAAAAATACTGTTCAAAATATACATATATTTTGTCAACATCATTATTAGAATATACTAATATTAAATTACCAATTCCACTTTATACTATATATATATATATATACAGATGCCAATTAATTCATATATTAAAAATACGTTTTATTACACATATACTACATGAAATTATACCAATTAAATATATGTATAATTATACCAAAAATATACATACATATATACATATATATATATATAGGTATATATATATACCAAAATAATTATATACATATACTAAAAATATATATACATAGATACCAAATTAATTACATATACTAGAATACATATTTACATATATAAATCATTTCGAAATTTTTTGAACAATAATTGTTAAACTCCTCTTTCAAACATAATTTTAATTAAAAGTTTATTTATAAAATCTAGAATTTATGTAAAAGCCAGTATACAATTATATCTATAGTAAAATATATTATCAGCCCAAATAAACTAATTTTAACTAAGCTTAATGTTGAAACCATTACTTAATTAATATTACAAACCCAGACTTATTATATATTTATATAACCAAAATTCTTATATATATACATAACTAAATTCATACACTATAACAATAAAACTAATTATATTCTATTTACTAAACTAATTACATGAATTTACTAAACTATTTATATTTATTTACTAAATTACATTAATTACTAACTAATTAGAAATTAACTAATTGATTAAGAAATTACTAACTGATTAATAAATTTAATACTGATTAATAACTTAATTAGCTGAATAATTATAACTAATATAAATAACTAATTGATTAATTAACTACTAATTATATAATTAACTGCTATATAATTAATTAACTAACTAAACTAATATATTAACTACTGATTAATATATAATTAATTACATTCTAACTTCTCAGAACAGAAGAAAAGGGGAAGAGAACAGAGGGCTCACATTGGGTCTCGTCGTCGACGGAGGAGGAAGTCCGCCGGGTCGGCACGGTGGGGCTCCGTCGAGGTCACGCGGTGGTCGGGTGCTCATCTCGAGGAGGCGGCGGTGCTCTCGTCCCGAGGAGGCGGCGGCGTGGAACTCGAGAGCAGCGGCGGCTTCGAGGCGGCTGCGTCCGGTCGAAGCTCGACGAGGTTGGGAAGATCCGAGGCGGCCACGGCTCGACGAGGTCGAGGAGGCCACGGCTCGACGCGGCTCGACGCGGGTGAGGCGGCCACCGGCGGTAGATCTAGGTTAGGTTTTGGGTTCTGTGGATGTGTCGGGATCGTGTCCGGGGCTGGACACGGCGGGTTGGGTGTACGGTGGTGGAGGTGGATGTGTTCGGGTGTTGGACACAGGAATCTGATGTAGTACTGTACAGGGGTGGATGTGTCCAGATGGTGTCGGACACAATCGGTTGTAATGTTGTAACCGGACACAGAAAATGAATGGATACGATAGGACACCCGGGGTCAGACCCGAGGCCAACACGGCTGACACGGTAATGATGGACACACGGACACGAGCACACAAAAATGGTGATGGCTTGTTGGCTTGTGGAAAATTATGGAGGCTAGCTAATAATTTAGAGATTAGGGTTTCTTGGGAATGGTGATGAGGGACTTAAATAGGGAGAGAGGTGTGGGATAAAGGGTGAGGGTTGGCCCAATAATGAATGGCCCAGATAATGAATGAGTTTTCATGTGGGAAAAATGAGGGTGAAATTGGAAGATGGTAACCTTATAAATTTAATAGAAAAGTATTATAATTTAAGAAAATTTTTAGGAAAGTTAACTGATTCCCAATTAGCTACTAATTAATCCATTTTGCAAAATCTTAGAAAGTATGACATTTATTTATTTACTATCCCAATAATTATAAAAGTTATTATGGAGAAAACACTAGTCCTTTAAATAATTTTATCAAATAAAAAAATTTATGATTTCAAGCCAATAAACATTTGAAACTAGAGAAATATATATATTATTATTTATTTATTTATTTTGTAATACATCGACATTTAGGAAAAATAATTTTTATAAAAGATTTTAAATTACCTTCTAAAATCAACACTGTTCAAAATCTAATACTAGAATTTCAGGAAAAATATTTTATAAATTTGGTATTTAAAAATAAATTAAAAGTCTAATTATTTCGGAAATTTGGAAATCGGAGGTTACAAGTCTACCCACCTTAGAAAAATTTCGTCCTCGAAATTTAAGGTCCACAATGGTTGCATTTACACATTGTATTATTTCTATCAAAATTTAAAATTCAACCAAATAATCATGAAGTAATTCTATATCGTTAATTCACAACCTTTCAAAATTCTATATCATCATATTCCGGAAAATCTTCAAGTTTTAAAATCAAATCCAAATTTTTATCATAATCTCCTCCAAAATTTAAGTTCGTATCTAATTACTCAAGGATTTTAATATCCAATCCTCCAATTGAATTCCAATCAATGTCTATTTATAACATTTAAAAATCTGTATCCCAAGTTTAAATTTTAAACACTATTCCATCATTCATCTTACTCCTCTAACCCAAATTCAATTGATGCTTATTCAATTATAAATCCTCCTCCCGAGAATTGAATTTGACACTATTCCATTAATGATTTATTTCCTGATTTTCTTTTTCCTCAAATACTCAACGATGCGATACTTTCAGAATCTTCAATGCAACATTCATAATATAAACTATAAAAAAAAAAAAAAATTTATCTTGCAATCAAAATAGGAAAATGATAATCTCTCAAATTTTCTCAAATTAATAATCAATTTAATCATATCAAGACATTCCTAAAATTAATAAATCCTCAATTTAAGTTAATATTTATCCTCGAATTTTAATCATACCTCGATTTTCGCAAAATCAATGATCCATCAATTCTGTTATAACAACCCCTAAATTCTTTATTTAAATTAATGCTCATCCACAATTTAATCATCTTGTCCCTTTTGTCGGTCATAACCTTGTCATAGATCTTTGCTATGGTCAAAATCCTAATGATCATGGTTTAAGAAAACTCTACCTACAGCCATGCAATTTTTAAAAATAGATTATGTATCTTTTGGTCATGGTATTTCAGTCTCTGTTAAGGTGTACTACTAGTTTTATTCTAACAAGGAATCATGCATACAACTACAGTACTAGGAAAATCAATCAATCGAAAGGCAAAAAAAAAGAATATTATGAGGGAAAGAAAGAACCTGCTAACATATTACTTACGGTATCTCCTATCTCTAACAAACACTTAACTCTAGCACATTCACTAACTAATTCCTATCCCTATACACTGGTACCCATATTAACTAATCATTAGTCCACAAGACATCCATGATTACATCCTCATTGCATACACCTGCCTATTGATACCTAAATCTGATACCAAGAATCTTTAATATATCCATGGTTTAATAATGCATCCGAGTTGATACCTCTATCTCTTTAGTACCATACCCTCTGTCAGTTCCCGTTCCTACTACAATTGTTCATACTATTTGTTCTTATCACTCAAGTGCACACCAAGTGTAACACACCATACTAAATGCTAAACCCTTTCTAATACAACTCTAGATGGACACCCAAGTCAGTCTGCGGTGCCATCTCAATCATGCTCAAGTCATCAGATCCTTACACATGTATATTATCTACTCATATATTAATATTCATATCTCTTATCTACCATAAAATTAATTCTCAAAATAATCGTCAAGGTTTAACTCCTCGAACAGAATAAATGCTTATATTTTCCTCAATAGTCAAATTCTCAATATCGAAATAAAATTTTAATCACTTCTAAAATCTTTATAGCCTTGACCATGTTTATTGAATCAATATTTGAAATCCTCAGAAATTTTAATGGCACAATCTCAACTCCTCAATAATTCTCAAAGTTAAAATTCATTTCCACTCTTTTATTTATAAATCCACAAATATACATATGAGTGCTCACGGTCTCTAATACTCGAGGTGCACTCCATACCTCTATTGTCTACAACTGTGTACTAAATTTTTGTACTGCCCGAATCACCTGCACTATTTCCTCCAATGATCAAAGTTATCATCACCTGTATTTTCTTCCATGATTTTCAATCTATATTAACTGATATGTTATCCAATTATCATCACGCAGAGTGCTTACTATTATTAGCGTCATTCCTGACTAATCCTCGATTTAGAACCATTAGCACTCGTGGTATTATACCACTAGCTTCATTAATGAATCATCTTATCAAGCTCATTAGAACTCATGTTTACCTGTACCTTCTATAATACTCATGTTTCTTTACTCTAATGGGCAGGCATATGGTTCTATATCTCGATTGATGTATAAGCATATCTCTTAATCCTTTTACAGTCTGTTAAACTAATTTGTGATACACTTCACAACTTCCATTACTAATCCTGATATTTCTCTACTTATGACATCTCATTAAACCCTTTATGCATATACATTTCTTTACCTTTAACATTTTCGATATCAATCATCAAGTTGAACATCATGCTCCATACATCCTTAACACAATTCCTGGATACTTAATCGTTTACATAGATCACTCAATTACATAATCATGATTATCCAGGACGGGTAATTGGCTCTGATACTACTCTGAGAACTATCACTGATACTCTATACTCTCCTTAACTCTCAGTCTCTAATGACACTTATCCTAGAACCATTGGTACAAGGTGCTATGCTAAGGGCTAACTCTAGATTAAAGCCTACTGCTCACATGTCCAACTAAGAAATACTTACAAACTCACAAGTCACACTCAGTCAAACTAATACAAGACACAACCAAAATTGCAAGTCACTAATTATCACACTAACAAGGATCCTTAAAGAAATAAGGCTCAAAAGAACTGGGTTAAGGACTGAAGGTATCTTTACTGCTAGTAAAGAAAAGAAGCGATGGAACAAAGTCCTGGAATAACATAAATAGATAAGTCTTGAGATGATACTTTAAGAACCAATTTAAGATACAACCTGATAATCATACACGTCTGTCTGAAATCATGACACTCAGAATCCTCGCCACGCCAGTAAGCATAGATGCGATAAACGATAGGTTTCGTAACTAAGGTATGCAACTCTATAATCATGTCATCTAGAATCTTCGCCACGCCAACCGGTATGGCTGCGAGAGATTCTAAGTTTCATAACTATAGTATGTACATCCAAGTTAGGTTCCTACGTTCTCGTCACCACAGCTAATATGGCTACGATAAACTCTAGGGTCCATAACCAAAGTAGACGTTTTACCTTTCTCTCTGTCCTCATCAACATATGTCATCAGATGATACCATAAATTTTAGCCCGTAAAATTCATCTCGATATGAAATCAACTCAACAACGATACCAAGAATTAAATTTAACAACTGGTCAACAAGAATCAAACTCAACAATGATACCAAGATTTTTAATTCAATAACTGATCAATAAGGATCAAGTTCAATAACAACAAGCGAGAGCAGACGGGAACAAGGGGAAAGGATTTAAATTGGAATTTATAATGAGATTCTCAAGGGTCGTCCCAGGAATCTCTTAAATAATTTGTGATTGAGTATCCTCTCTCATCCTAGTATCCTATGTCCTATATTCTATAGCAGGTACGCAGTAGTACAACTATGACGTCGCACTACTACGACATCGCACAACTAGCAAAGTCTGACCTGCATGGGCCACCACTAAAACGTGTCACTACCCGCCCCCGGTTTAGGGGCACGAGAGCGTGGGTACGTCCATCCTACGCCGCAGCATCGGCGGTAGAATGGTGTCTAGGTCATGTAACTATCTAATCAAACTCACGTGAATACCCAACTCCATAAGGAGACGTGGATATCACTATAAAAATGAACAACATACTCAATCACAACTACAGCACGATAAGAATTTGAAGAAACAAAAGAACACAACACAAAACTAATGACAAAATAATCATACCTGCAATCATTAACTTCCAATCTCCAAGTGTGTCAGAAACCAGTCTACTAAGGTCCCAGTCTGAAAAAATATTTTCCAGTCAGGAAGGAGCAAAGTACATCTCTAAATAGCAGTTCTATATAAATGACATAAACTATGTAGCAGTTCTAGATGGAAATATACCAAATGCATGTATAGGTACGAGAAATGTACAATGAAAGAAATACTGGAAATACTGTAAGTAACTGCAGGAAAAGAAACAATATGTCCATGAGCAAGAAACCTATGACTAAGTGTGTGAGTACTAGCTTTAACATGTGATCGACTTGGGAACTTGATCAGGCTGGTTACAAGTGATTAGCTATGATTCACGAAGGTCAGGCTAACCGTTGGTTAGCTATGATGCATGGAGAGGTCAGGCTAATCACACGTAACAGCTATGAGGCACGGAGATGGTCAGGCCGCACCCGACGTGAGATGTGGGGTGAGCTATGATGCATGAAAAGTTGGGTATGATCACATATCTACACTAAAATACTCCCCACCCCCGACTGGTATAGTAGATCCAATCATGGTACGCTATGGCACTAGATTCCCTAGGAAGGTAGCAAATCTCCCCGGAAATTAGTGTCTGTACATGCACAAGATAACAAGGAAAATAAGTCTTGTACAAGCTACACCATGAATAAGGAATAACATCTCATGACGAGATCCGTGTATACCAATCCGTGTAACCAATGTGTCAAGAACATGGATATTTACACTAGATACAGTGAACATAGGAGATATCATAAATTAGAAACTAATCAGAGAATGTACTCGTCTTGGGTCCTTAGCTGGAAATTATTGATGTCCTGTTCCAGAGTATCCCCTGGGTAAACCAACAGTCCTATAAACATATCACAAGCAAAACCACATTTGCATCAGATGCTACACTAACACAGTCTAAAAACACTGAGTTCGGAACTTTTCTAGGTATGCTACTGGTCACCTAGGATCACCCAGTAGGTTTACCAATTAACCATATTATAATTCCATCAACTACAATAGTAGATATATGTAAAAATATATACTTTAAAATAAATAATACTTGTATACATACTAAAAAGAATTTAACCTAATATATGCATATATCTAAAATATATACCAATATAAATTACTAGCTATAGTTGTATATTTACTAAAATACGTACATTTATATATTAACATATATCAAAATACGTACATATCATATGTGTGCAAAGTACATTTTTAGAATATACATATATATATATATTGTCACCATCATTCTTAAACATACTAATATTAATTTACCAAATTAAATTTATACTAGCATATACACCAAATTGAATACACATACAATATATATACCAATTAAACATATATCATATATATATATATATATACTAGTTGAACCATACGTATACTCATATATATGCAAAAATACTGTTTAAAATATACATATATTTTGTCAACATCATTATTAGAATATACTAATATTAAATTACCAATTCCACTTTATACTATATATATATGTATATACAGATGCCAATTAATTCATATATTAAAAATATGTTTTATTACACATATACTACATGAAATTATACCAATTAAATATATGTATAATTATACCAAAAATATACATACATATATACATATATATATATATATAGGTATATATATATACCAAAATAATTATATACATATACTAAAAATATATATACATAGATACCAAATTAATTACATATACTAGAATACATATTTACATATATAAATTATTTCAAAATTTTTTGAACAATAATTGTTAAACTCCTCTTTCAAACATAATTTCAATTAAAAGTTTATTTATAAAATCTAGAATTTATATAAAAGCCAGTATACAATTATATCTATAGTAAAATATATTATCAGCCCAAATAAACTAATTTTAACTAAGCTTAATGTTGAAACCATTACTTAATTAATATTACAAATCCAGACTTATTATATATTTATATAACCAAAATCCTTATATATATACATAACTAAATTCATACACTATAACAATAAAACTAATTATATTCTATTTACTAAACTAATTACATGAATTTACTAAACTATTTATATTTATTTACTAAATTACATTAATTACTAACTAATTAGAAATTTACTAATTGATTAAGAAATTACTAACTGATTAATAAATTTAATACTGATTAATAACTTAATTAGCTGAATAATTATAACTAATATAAATAACTAATTGATTAATTAACTACTAATTATATAATTAACTACTATATAATTAATTAACTAACTAAACTAATATATTAACTACTGATTAATATATAATTAATTACATTCTAACTTCTCAGAACAGAAGAAAAGGGGAAGAGAACAGAGGGCTCACATTGGGTCTCGTCGTCGACGGAGGAGGAAGTCCGCCGGGTCGGCGCGGTGGGGCTCCATCGAGGTCACGCGGTGGTCGGGTGCTCATCTCGAGGAGGCGACGGTGCTCTCATCCCGAGGAGGCGGCGGCGTGGAACTCGAGAGCAGCGGCGGCTTCGAGGCGGCTGCGTCCGGTCGAAGCTCGGCGAGGTTGGGGAGATCCGAGGCGGCCACGGCTCGACGAGGTCGAGGAGGCCACGGCTCGACGCGGCTCGACGCGGGTGAGGCGGCCACCGGCGGTAGATCTAGGTTAGGTTTTGGGTTCTGTGGATGTGTCGGGGTCGTGTCCGGGGCTGGACACGGCGGGTTGGGTGTACGGTGGTGGAGGTAGATGTGTCCGGGTGTTGGACACAGGAATCTGATGTAGTACTGTACAGGGGTGGATGTGTCCAGATGGTGTCGGACACAATCGGTTGTAATGTTGTAACCGGACACAGAAAATGAATGGATACGATAGGACACCCGGGGTCGGACCCGAGGCCAACACGGCTGACACGGTAATGATGGACACACGGACACGAGCACACAAAAATGGTGATGGCTTGTTGGCTTGTGGGAAATTATGGGGGCTAGCTAATAATTTGGAGATTAGGATTTCTTGGGAATGGTGATGAGGGACTTAAATAGGGAGAGAGGTGTGGGATAAAGGGTGAGGGTTGGCCCAATAATGAATGGCCCAGATAATGAATGAGTTTTCATGTGGGAAAAATGAGGGTAAAATTGGAAGATGGTAACCTTATAAATTTAATAGAAAAGTATTATAATTTAAGAAAAATTTTAGGAAAGTTAACTGATTCCTAATTAGCTACTAATTAATCCATTTTGTAAAATCTTAGAAAGTATGACATTTATTTATTTACTATCCCAATAATTATAAAAGTTATTATGGAGAAAACACTAGTCCTTTAAATAATTTTATCAAATAAAAAAATTTATGATTTCAAGCCAATAAACATTTGAAACTAGAGAAATATATATATTATTATTTATTTATTTATTTTGTAATACATCGACATTTAGGAAAAATGATTTTTATAAAAGATTTTAAATTACCTTCTAAAATCAACACGGTTCAAAATCTAATACTAGAATTTCAGGAAAAATATTTTATATGTCATGACACGGTTCAAAATCTTTTAAGAAAATTTGGTATTTAAAAATAAATTAAAAGTCTAATTATTTCGGAAATTTGGAAATCGGAGGTTACAGACTGAGCCCTCTACGCCTCCAATATCTCATAAAATAGTGTGAACATCTGTGTCACATCTGCTGGCATGGAAGGTAGAGGTGGAAGTCCCTCAGATATAGCTGGCACAGTCCCCTGAGTAGGAGGTGGACCCCCGAACACAGCTGACACGCCAATCACCGGAGAAGTGACTGGTGCAGGCCTTTGGGAAGTCGCAGACCACTCAGAAGCTGCTCTCTTCTGCTGTAATCTAGTCTTAGGCGGCATCCTGAGATAAAGCAAAAGAAAGAATCAATATGGCACATGATATAAGACACTCAAAGGAAGGACAGTTAAAGATCAAATACCAATATCAAGAAAGAATAGTTGAATGAATCAAAAGATTTTTTCCTAGATATGATTAAGAATTCTTAGCCTATAGCTTATATCCTATATCCTGAAATAGCTCGTAATAGCACTCAATTCAGAGAACCACTATGAATCGCACTAATTCCGACCTCGAAGACCTGTATAGGCCACCACTAAAAATATGTCATGACCCGCACTTGGTGTAGAGATGCAAGTCGGGAATAATGCACAGCCTACGCTACAGAATCAGCGGTAGAACGTTGTTTGGATAATCTATCTAACAGTATAATAAGCCACCAACAATGTCAATATACTCAATCACAGATCTAAGATGGAGAATAGCACGAATATGAAAAGAATAGAATAGTCACAATATAACTCATAAATTAAAATAATAACATCAATGAGTCTGAAAAAATACTAAACAGTAAGCTGGAGACAAATCCAGTACAAGAGAATAACTAAGATACAATAAGTCCTGGGTCATCTGTCTTAGTCGGGATAAGTCCCTCCTGAGCCAGGGTCTCTGGCTCTAAGCCCACAACATCCTGAGGCCCGTAATGAGTAGGGTACCACTCCTTAGTGTCATCTGGAAAAATATATCTAGTCAGAAAAGGAGCAGAGTACATCTCTAACAGCAGTTCTAATCAATGATATAAACTATGTAATAGTAAATAGATGTGAATAAACAAGATACAACAATAGATACAAGAATATACAATAAGAAAATACTGGAATAAATACAAGGATGAACAATATGGCAATAAACAAGAATACTAATGACTAAGTGAGTGAGTACTAGTTTTAATATGTGATAGGCTTAGGAACTTGCACAAGAAACTTGCACAAGGATAAGGGTCTGGCTAGTCATACGTGCGATGTATGACCAACACTCATAAGGAACAAAATATGCACAAGGAGGGTATGGTCACATATCTACACTAAATACTCTCTACCCCTGACTAGTATAATGGATCCAACCATGGTACGCTATGGCACGGGATTCTCTAGGAAGGTAGCTATTCTTCCCGAGAATCAGTTTTTGCACATGTACAAGAAACAAAAAAACAAGTCTTACACAAGATACACCATATATACCAAGGAATAACATCTCATGACGAGATTCGGATATACCAATCTGTGTAACCATCGTGTCAAGAATCATGGATATCTACACTAAATACAATAAACATAGAGGATATCATAAATGAGAAACTATCAGATAATGTACTCACTTGAAGTCCGATAAATAGTATCACAGATGTCTGGTAAGGTGCCTCGAAAACCTAGATATAGAATATAATATCAATACAAGGTTTTAGAATAAATATAGGTTAAATTAGTCAACTTCTAGGTCATAAAGTCATTTCTAAGTCAAAACAGTCAAACTAGGTCAACTCTAAGTCAAACTTGGTCAAACTACCTATTCCTAGGTTGTATGAATCTATCTCTAGAATATTGGGTTCATACACTAAGAATTTAGGCCAAACAAGCTAAACTAGGATACTAAGATACCGTATCGCAAGATACACAAACAAGTAGATATAAAATAGCATAATTTGTGTATTTATACAATATTAATTATACTAATCCTAATTACAAATGCTAAGTGGATACCTTGGCTTTGAACCAACGCGGTATCGAACCACTAAACCCCCATCTTGATACACAACTCAAATACCTTGAGTATCCTCAATAACTTGACACAAACCTTGGTATCTCAAGGTAATGTCACTCTAGTATATAGTAGCTACCCAATCTAATTATATTATGTATATATATAAATCCAATATAAACTACTACTATATACTTATACCAACTACGAGTATTTACTAATATGAATTTAAATACTAACTACCATGCTATATTAACTATCAATACAATATATATATATATATATATATATATATATATAACTTAGAGATAACCATAAGAGGTATAACTAAATAGATATTAACTAACTAGATATTACTAACTAACTAGTTAACTAACAATAACTACTATTAGTTAACTAACTAAACTAACTAACTGAACATCTAACTAGCTAACACTAACTGATACACCTAAACCTCTGCCTAACCTTGCTGTTGCTGATACTGAAGTAGCTGCTGCTGCAACTAAAACCTACTGCTGCTGCTCGGTTTCTCTTCACTTGCTGCCTCGAGGCTCTATATCTGCTGTTGCTGCTCTTTCTGCATAGCTGAAACGCTGTTGCTGCTGCATTCGCTTTGCTGAAACGCAGCTGCTGCATTCGCTTTACTAAAATGCTGCTGCTGCTACTTGGTCACTACACAGCTGCTGCTGCTGCTCTTTCCTATTGTTGTTCCTGTCTGAGCCCCCTCCTCTCTCTCAACAGAATAACACACACACACAAGCACACAACTTATATATATATATATATAACACTCCTCTCATCTATATATATATATATGTATATATATATATATATATATATATATTACCCCCTTTCATATATACATATATATATATCCAACATACAGACTTACATACATATAAACTTAAACTAATGTATATAGTAGATACATATAGCTATAACTATACATACACCTTCATAGCAACATACATATATATATACCAAGGACTGATTGATGGCATAGGTTGACGGCTGCCTCTGCGTCTCCTCGCTCCCACCGACAAGTTAGAGGAATACTACCACGAGACTCGGCATGGTCTGGGATACGTGACACCTTAATTGACCCCCAACGACTCGAAAGAAGAGGACGATTGTCATTCTCACTCTTCAAAATCCTCTGTGTGGGACTCTGACAGGAGTATCAGGGACATATTCAGACAAACGTTGTCTGTCTATATGGCTTAAGCATAACTAGAGGAAGACAATGAGGACCCACCTGAACTCCTTGAAGTAGAACTGGGGCCCATCACTTAGACTCACAATGGGAATTGCGGTTTGAGCAATGAGAACCTCTCACTAAGGAAGAATTCGTACAAGTCGATCTAGGCGATAAACCCACCATTAAACCTATCTTCATCAGCAAAAGTCTTTCAGGAAAAGATCATAAATCCCTACTACAGCTCGTAAGGGAGTATATCGACGTCTTTGCCTGGAGCTATGAAGACATGCCAGGATTGGACCCCCAAATCATAGTACACAAACTCAATATCCTGCCAAATGATAAGACAGTAAAGTAGCAAAAATGGCAGTTCCGTGACGATATCATGAACGCCATCGAAGCTGACGTAAAGAAACCGATAGCAAGTAGCTTCATCCGAGAAGAACAATATTCGAATTGGGTAGCCAACATCGTATATGTCATTAAGAAGAACAAAAACATTCGAATCTTTATAGACTTTTATGATCTAAATATGGAATGCCCAAAGGACGAGTTTCCTCTTTCGATCACTGACATAATAATGGATAACACTTGTGGCATATGTCCTTCAAGGATGGATTCTCGATCTATAACAAAATCAAGATATTTCCAGATGACGAGAAGCATACGTCATTTCGAACGCTGATAGGGGTATAGTGCTATACAGTCATGCCCTTTGGTCTGAAGAATGTATATGCTACATACTAGTGAGATATGAGCACCATCTTTCGTAAACATTTGTGCAAGACAGTTGAGTGTTATGTTGATGACATCGTTGTCAAAAGTCTCTTCTAAGATGACCACCTCCAAGACCTAAGGACGATATTCGACCTAATGCGGGTGCACCAGCTGAAGATGAACCCTACAATATCCTTTCTGGTAGTCTCCAGTGGCAAATTCTTGGATTTTGTAATAATTTGAAAGGGTATTCACATAGACCCTGACAAGACTAAAGCAATCCTTGAAATACATCCGCTGAAGAACCTCAGAGAACTTTGCGGCCTTCGAGGGTGATTGGCATATATCAGGAGGTTCATATCAAAGTTCTCTGGATGTTTCCAGCTATTCACTCAGCTCATGAAGAAGGGAGTCTCCATTGTTTGGATTGAAGAATGCTAACAAGCATTCGATGATATCAAGAAGTATCTCTCGAACCCTCCATTTTGGTGACCCCTGTCGTGGGTAGATCCTTCCTGATGTATGTACGTATGATGGATCACTCTTTTGGTACTCTACTAGCCCAGAAAAGCGATACAGGTCATGAGCATGTCATCTATTATCTCAGCAGAATAATGGTCGGTACGGAGCACAGATACAAACCCGTTGAGAAGGAGTATTTTTCTCTGGTCTGATATTCAGAAAACCCGACATTATGTATCGGGACAGACCATTCATGTTATTTTGTGAGTCAACCCCCAGTGTCTCTCATGACCAAGCCAGGGGTGCTTAATTCTTGCTTGGCTACATAGGCAATACTTTTGTCACCATATGACATGGTATTCATTCCATAGAAGGCAGTCAAGGGCCACCCATTAGCTGAATTTCTAGCTTCCTATCTGGTGCCAAAAATATTAAAACTCTATGACGAGATCTCAAACAAAGTGATAGATTCCAACGCGACGAGCGTAAAGGCTGTTTGACAAATGTTCTTCGATGATGCTTCAATAATGGGGCCCAAAGGCGATATTATCGCTAGAGTCGGGATAGTATTGATTTTCCCAGACGATCTGGTCATCAACCGTGCTTACTCTCTAACAGAGCCATGCTCCAACAATATGGTAGAGTACAACACTCTCGTTATTAGGCTCCAACTCGCTAAATAAGTAGAAGTGGACTACTTAGAGGCCTACGGTGACTCCAAGCTGATAGTCAGTCAGGTCTGGGGCGAATATGAATTTTGGCATAAAGGCTTGATTCCCTACCATAAAGTCGCACTCGGTATAATCTCCACCTTCGACGCTTTCTTCACAAAGCATGTACCGTAGATACAAAACATTGAAGATGACACTCCCGCTGGCCTCACAGCTTCCTTGGCAGTCCTGCTCAGAATTTATCAACCGATCATAGTAGTCGGTCAAGAACTAGTCTGCCCATAAAAGAATATTTGTCTGTGCCTGAGCTACTCAGTAGAGACATATACCAACACCCAGGACTGGAGACTCCTATCGTAGACTATGCAATTTATGGAATTCTTCCTGAGAACCTAAAGAAAGCCAATTTCATTAGCAGACGTTTCCTTCGGTTCTATTATGATACAGCTACTAAAATATTGTATCGCCATTTCTATGATGGGCTACTGCTACTAGGCTTATCAAACATAGAAGCCGAATAAGCATACTGAGATGCCCACGATGGTGTTTGCGATGCACACCAACCAGGTCCAAAATTACATGATCGTCTTCGGCGAATAGGCTATTATTGGCGGACAATAGTAGCGGATGTCGTCGACTATGCGAGAAAATGCAAAATATGTCAAATTTATGCAGACTACATCCACCAGCCCTCAGAATTCTTACACCTAACGGTAGCATCTTGGCCGATTGAGGTATAGAGAATGGACATCATTAGACCGATTAGCCCCCCGTCATCGAAAGGGCACATATTTATTTTTGCCATAACCGAATACTTCTCCAAGTAGAAAAAAGCTGAACCACTCACTAAAGTAAAGACATCAAATATGATCAGCTTCATAAATTATCACGTCATATATTGCTTCAGCTTACCACGGAGCATCATCCACGATAATGGTCTACAGTTTATAAGTCAAGCTTTCTACCGATTTTGTAATAAAAATTCAATCCAAAATGTAGCTTTAACTGCCTATAATCCAGCAGCAAATGGTTTGGCAGAAGTATTCAACAAAATAATCATCAAGCTCCTCAAGAAGTTTGTGTCATCCAATAAGCGCAATTGGAATGAGAAGCTGGGTGAATGTCTTTAGGCCTATCGCACAACGGTATGGACCCCAACGGACAATACACCAATTTTCTTAGTTTACATGAGCGAAGCTGTCCTCCCCCTCCAGGTTTAAACACCCTCACTCCGAGTGGCTCTATCCAACCAGTTAACTGTTGACGACAATTACCACCGATGGCTACAAGAATTAGAAGCATCTTCTACCTCAACAACGCATCGAACTATACCAAGCACATCTTTCTGAAACTTTCAACAAGAAGGTCAAAGAAAGAATATTTCAAGTGGGTGACCTCGTCTTAACAGTAAGAAGATCGATGGTCATGACGCACAAGATATTCCAAAAGTTCCAACCCAAATGGGAGGGCCCTGTCATCGTGGAGTTCGTATATTCCAACGGTGCTTACCGACTCGTAAAACCAAACGGAGACTTGCTCATGATGCCTATCGACGACAAGTTCCTCAAAAAGTACTATGTCTAAGATAAACTTGTACTTCCCTCATCATCTAGCAGGACAACGAAGATGTACAGTGTTTACATTCCTCGTTGTTTATCCCCAGCAAGTGTGTAAGCATAATATGCACTTCTCCTATACAAATTATTATAAAAGTCATTATCTGTATTCAAGTGTCCTGAATACGCAATAGATAATGGATCCTTAAAATCTCCTCAATGGAGAAACCCTCAGTAAAACTACTCCTCAGTTAGTTCCTTGGGATGTTAGTTCACGTCCATATCATATCTGAACTACTGTCCTAACACTCTCCCCGGTACAGTTTGCCATGTCCACATTACCTTTGAGCAAACCTACCTATCTGACTGTCGACTATATCGTCCCTAATACCTCTAGTATCGGTCGTTATCTAAACTTATCACCTATACTATATCCTAGGTATACCAAGGGTGATAAGTCCACAAAAAAATCCCCAACTAAATTATCTCAAAACCTATTACGTCCATATTACCTCTAATAGGGTTTTATTTCAAACTTATTACTTGCACTCAAGTGCACAAAAAGTACTATTACACCAAACCTATCACGTCCATATCACCTTTGATGGAGTTTTATTTCAAACTTATTACTTGCACTCAAGTGTGCAAGAAGTAATAAGTCCACAAAAAAAAATTTTAGCAAAATTATCTCAAAAGCTATCACATCTATATCACCTCTGATAGGGTCTCATTTCAAACTTATTATTTGCATTCAAGTGCGTAATAAATAATAGGTCCACAAAAATCCTCCAAGGGGACGTCCTTAATAACTACGTTGTTGTACTACGTCCATATCACCTCTAGTACAAATATCCAAATCCCACAACGTATAATATGACAAATATAGGAAGAAGTTCTGAAAATAATAACTTTTTTAATAATATTCTAGATCATGAGTACATATGATAGAAATCCATATTCAAGGGTTTTTTTAATTAACATTTAAGATCATGAGTACATATGATGGAAATATATTTTTAAGGGTTTTCATGAAGTCTCTCTGACAAAAATCATTTCCATTAAAGGTGCCCCTCTGTGCTATTTTTGCTACTGACACAAGTGAAGCCAATAGCATAACTCAATGCACTCTGTGTTATCCCTTCACAATGTAAACCTCAGTATATGAAAAAAATCCAGACTGATGGATAGCAAAGGAGGAGAGGACGAGGCACTTTTCAGCCACGCAGGAAGACTGGACGCAAGGAATGTCAATCAATCAAAATCCAAGAATCAATACCTCAAGCTCTTGGCCTCTAGCAGGCCGCATAAGGAGAAGAAGCGCAGCTATCATACTGCATAAGCAGGTATTGCTTCGAACATGACGTAGGATGTTCATCCTCGTCTCCTGAATCAGTTCTTTACAAACTAACACATAAGGATAACATTCTCTTTGAATGATGGTTTCTATGATATCCTTCCATTATCCATCTTGGTTAATACGAGGGAAGATAAAACCTGTACAAAGAAAGCATGCAACAGTCTTGACAAAGATTATGAGAATGGGAAACAGTGGCATATGACACCCTAACTATAGTCGGGTGCAGAATAATATGAGAGCTCTGTCAGTGCATATTCTTGTCTATGCGAAAGAACTCTGTGAAGAGTCTGTGTATGTTCTATATAACAACACAAGGTAACTATAAGGTACTAAGAAATCAATTAAATAGATAGAAAAGGATAGGAAGAAGGAGCAGAACTTGCTAACCCATCACCTATAGCGTCGGCCTCCTCGACCATCCTCGCAAATACCCTGTCTGGCTGGGGTAGCTTCATCTGGGGTTGTTGAGCTATCTGTGGCACCACAGGTGGCCTAACTCCACCTTTCTGCTCTCGGTTTGCATATTGTCTTGGACGATGAAGGGTTAAGAGACAATCCTTCACCAGATGCTCTGTTGATCCATAATGCAAGCATGCTCCTAGCCTCTTTATGTATACCTCCCAAGTGTGCACAATCTTCCTATAATAGGTGCATTGAGGAGCCCACTACACCTGTCTCTGAGGCTATTGTGGCATCTGCTGTACCAGAGCTTGAACTGGAGCATGAATCGACGCCTGAAACTGTTGTGGCTGAAACCCTTACTTCATGATACCCATGAAACATCTACATTGATACTTTACTCTACCATATAGGATACTATCTATAAGCTACTTCAAATTCCTCTCGCTATCTACATAAGTCACTAACTCCTTTACTTGCCACTCTCCTTTTCTCACTGTTGTATGAATCTCTATATATCTAAAATATGCCTACTGACAAGATATAACACCTAGAATCACCCACTGGTATGCTACTCTCCCTCATAACTCTCTTGTTCCCTGATATTGTTGATACCAATTACTAACTTTACTCTGACACCTAGCATAGAATATTGTCACAAGGATACTACATTATAGGTAGTTTATAGGCTTATACACTGATACCTATTGCTCTCATACCTTATCAGGAACCACTCGTAACTCACAAGCTATACTCTCAACAATCAACAATAATACTCAACCTGACACCAAACTATCTATAAGTTACTAAACTATTACATTATCCAAAGAAGCTGCCCCAGAAACTAATGAAGGTAAAACTCTATAAGGCCCTGAACTAGAGGCACTAAAAATATCCCTATCCTGAGCTAATAGGGGTGATCAAACAAAATTCAATGATAATAAGACTGAATGTTAGAGACGATATGTTAAGAACCAATTTAAGATACAATCTGATAAGCATACACGTCTATTTGAAATTATGTTACCCAGAATTCTCGTCAAGCCAGTAAGCATAGCTGCGATAAACTATAGAGTCTGTAACCAAGGTACATACCTCTAGAATCATGATATCTAAAAAATTTACTCTGCTACTTACTTGGCTGCAAAAATTCTAAATTCCATAACCAAGAGAGATATATATAAAATCAGGCTTTATGTCTTGGCCACACCAGCTAGTATAGCTGCGATAAACTATAAACTTTAAAACTAAATCAAACGGTTACTTTTTTTACTGTTCTTATCCATTTACGTTATCAGAATATACCTCAACTTAGTCAATAAGATTCATTTTGATACAAGAATCAAATTCAACAACGGAAAAGTACAAAGGCGAAGGTGAAATGAAGCAAGTGGAAATATATTAAAAATAAGATTAAAATAAGATTCTCAAGGGTCATTACAGGAATCTCTCAAGGAATTCTAATTTGTGATTGAGTATTCTCTATCTCATCCTAGTACCCTATATCCTATATCCTACCGCAGGCTAGCAGTAGTACAACTAAGCCGTTGCACTACCACGATATTGTACTAATAGCGAAGCCTAACCTGCATAGGCCACCAAAAAAATATGTCACAACCCGCATCCGATAAAGGGGCACGAGTACTTGGGTACGTCCAACCTACATCGCAGCATCGATAGTAGAACGTTGTTTAGGTCTACAATATTATCTAACCATCTCACATAATAATATATAAAACATATCAATTATATCTTAACTCTATACGGAGGACAAGATTATAATATATATGATAAATAATACTCAATCACAATAACTAGAGGAAGATAATGGCACGAAATCAACTAGAAGAATAAAAATTACAAGAGTCATAAACTACATCCAATATCCATGTCTAATAGTCTATCCACAAATCATAATAAGTCTTAAATATAAATAACATGCCAATAGTCTAATGCTGGAGACAGATCAATTACAATATGGTAAACTAGCTAAGTGTCTACTAATACTAACTGAGTCTTCTCACAGTTGGTACCGGATAATCCTGTACTAAGGGTGCTATCCCAGTTGGCTCTCTATCCTGTGGGCCATAATATGTAGGACATCAGTCCTCTAAATAATCATCTGAAAAATTTATCCAGTCAGGATTGGAGCAAAGTATAACCTAATAAAAGTTCTAATTAATTGACAAAGACTATAAAATAGTAAATAGAGAATGATATGTCCGATAAAAAATAATAAACTGATATAATGGTATATGGTAAAGTGAGACAGGCAATATAATCAATGTGGCATAACCAATGCATATATGAAGTGAAAGGAAAAAGGAACTACAAGTATCAGGTGCAAGGCAAGGTAATCTATGAACTGATCAATAAGAACTTCAAATATACTATATGTTTTGAAATACTATCTAGATATGTGATCGGCTTGGGAGATTCAATAATTTATACTAAGGGAAAACTAGCTCAATCATATATGAAGTGCATGATTGGCTAGTTGTCGATGATTTATACTACTTGCCAATAGTTCTTGATCACCTATCTAGCTAGTGCTTATCCCATCCCGACTGGTACAATGGATCCAACCATGACACGTCACTATCCAATGTATCCAATGTTATCAAATATTATCCAATGCCAATACAATGAGTAATATTCAATATTAATGTGATGAGTCAAGGTAACACCTCATGACTGAAGATCCAATACATGAACTAATTTATGTACCATCGTATCAAGAATTGGATGTAAGATTTCTAAATACTTGAATTATAGTAATTATCAAATAATAAAAACTATCAAAGAATGTACTTGCCTGTGGTTCAGAGCAATGAATGTTAAACTGTATCCGAAGTGGTGTCATACTGACCTATATATGAAATTCCATGTCATTTGGTATAATGAAGTGATAAACAAGCTTAAAGAAGCAAAAATATGGTTTTCTATGTCAAGTTTAGGTCCTATTGGTCAAACTAGGTCAAACTTGGTCTTTATCTTGGTTTTAGGTCCATATTAGCTAATATACAGTCAAACTTGGTCTTTACCTTGGTTTTAGGTCCATACCTAGCTAATATCCAAGGTATATTAGCTAATACTAGGTATACTAGCTATATTAACTAACACTTGCTAATACACTATGTTATATATAACTCTAATATAATATTAACTCCTAGTATTTTAGTCTCTAACCCATATACCTAGTTATTACCTCATTACCTACTTAACTAGACCAATACCTTGTTTAATTACTCATACCATTACCTTAGTGTATAACTTATTACCTTTACAACTAGTTAATATCTTAGCTAGTATCTTAATGTATCTTAGCATGAACTATCCCATACCTATTTACCTAGTCACTAATATGTAACTTATTAACCGACCTCACCTATATCCATACTTACTGCTATATTTCCTGGGCCTTTCCCAACTCATCCTCAACTCACATACCTATAATAACAGATACCTATACTAACTCCATTTACCTATCTTGCTAACATAGCACATACCTACACCTTACCCGATTCAAGTTCTCACCACCACTTTTCCACTCCACACTATCCACAACCCAAACAACACACTATATATTATAGTGTTGCTGTACCGAGGTTTTCCTTGTTGTTCATACTTGATCTGCATGCCAGTTTAGATCCCTTCTTATACTGATTGCTATAATGCATCAGCTAAAATCCTCTTCACATCTTGTGAAGGCACTTAATGCTATTGCACAACTCCCCTCTCTATCTATATACCCCTCCAACTACAACATCAAATCTATAGATACCCCTCACTCTCAAACTCCTCACTCTAGTATACTAAACCAAGTTCACTTCTCCACATGCCTCACATCTACTCCTCACTGGTTCCCCCTCACCCTAATACACATATGCACCCATGCACAGGCCCTCTCTAATATCTGTTAACCACTGCTCACTTAAGGTGTACCCAAACACGCACCTAACACACTATACCTCGAGCTCACAACACCCACTCTAGTCTGAACACCCATTAACTACAACAAAATTGCCTACAGGCCTACAACAAGTTCCTAACTTCTCATGAGTGTTACTCGCACACGCACATACCTCAATTATTCTTGGGTACACTGATACGCTAACCTATTACACTTAAAAACCCATTGCACACCCATTCTCTTTTAATCCCCAAGTTCTCTATATACACTAACATAGGTACTGCACACTGGGTTTTCAGATCTGACCCCTTCAAGTACATATTATCTGCTGTAGTGCCCCGTTCCGCCTATTCGGGGAACAAAGAAATATTCTATATCGTTCCATCGAGATTGATTGAATCAAGATCATTTTCTCGTTATGGATTGGCTTCTTCGAAATTGATTCCCATATTTAGTGTATTGTGTCCCAAGGATGGACTTAACGGCAGATTCAAGAGGGACCTCTACGCTGCAAGTTTTCTTACATAGTTTTCGATGTCGCATTGTTGCTTTCGTACTTTTGACCTAGTTTTTGGGTTTGCATTTTCTTGAACGGTTTCGATGATTTGATTATTTCCGTTCATTGAACTTCACTTTTATATCGATTTTGGGTGAAAGATAAGAAGAGGTATTGATCGTCTGTTCTTGGCAATGTAGGTGATCGTGTAGTAGGAGTCGCGTGAGCGGAGTCTTGAAGCACCTCTTTCCTTTTCTCTCCCTTCCAACTTGTGAGTGGCTACCATCCCGATTAGCTAGCACTTCTTCCAAGTCTTCACACCTATAATCTTGCCTCTTGATTATTTCGATTAAACAATACCATAATAACTAAAAGATATCAAGATAAAATAGAATAGACTTAGAATACTTTATTCTTGTCAAACCAATTTGTGAACGATTACACTGTTGCATACTAGTTCACTTAGAATATTCTTTCATCATATTTTAATTCTAATTAGAATATATTCTTCTGTTATTATGCTATGTATAGAACACTTTACTATGTGATAAACTGATCAAGAAGACTATGCAAATCAGATTATGCCATGTTACTTGTCTCGTGCTTGTGTTACCTTGAACTACTTTGATTGATAGTTTAGCATTAGACGTCACTTGGTCATGGACAACTTGTGCACAAGGTTACATAGTTCCTATGTATGGTCGCTGGGGCACTGGAGCCGATTCGATCCTGACGGAATATCATGTTAGTCTCTCGAGCGGGCGGGATGGCATATGACGCCTCGAGTTCCTAACGTTGCAGACCATTTTTACCCAAGACTATAACTCGTCCACTATGGCATCGTGCCAATGATCCCCTCATATACTTTAACTATGCAAGCTAACTATGTTTTGTGGCAGGAAAGTTCATGGAAAGTTTTATGCAGGTGGTTCAGACGGGCAGGTAGAAGTCACCGAACGGTGGCATATTTATTTTAGTCAATTTTTGTACCTATTGCATGCTTGTAACTTGAACTAATATAAGATAGAAAGACCATATAATAACTTGCATGCTTTCCATAAATAACGTGCTGATTGGAATAATTGGGTAGCTTGTCTTCACCAAAGTATTTCGATGTACTGACCCTCGTTGCAACAAGTTTTTTGCGCCAATGCGATCCTGCAAGAAGTTAAGAAGACTTCCCAATCCAGTCCACCTTCCAACACAAACGTGCCCATTTGAAGCGTGTTCTACTTTTGGAGCTCGTGCACATACCTTATGCAGCTCCATGGCAAGGCAATAGCTTCACCCGAAGGTGTATATATCTTTTAAAGTTTTAGTAAAATAATGTAATGTATCGAACGGCTATCTCATTTGACTCCTTTTTTGTAAGCATGTATGACAACCTTTTATACTTGTTCGAGAGTTTGTAAATGATATTCAATATCAATAAAGATAAAATTTTCTTGTTCAATATTGTGTTCAATTATCTACGTACTCTGAATATGTGCTCGTTATATCAAATACCATGGACTTGTACGTTACACAATTTAGGCACGCATGACATCACGCCCGGGGGACGACTATTGATTCCATGGAATCGGGACGAGACATATTGGTATCAGAGCATGGCTTCAGTTTCTTTGACCCTTGTATTGAAAAATTCTCGTTAAGGTTTTCGTGTTTCCTATTCGAATTCTTTAGCTAGTTCGGCCAAAATGAGATACGTTCCATACAGTGAATTTGTAATACTCTATAAGACAGATGCAAGTTACTTTCTTTTAAAGGAATGACTCAAGCTCAAGCATCAACGCACAAGGATAGGTAAAAGCACAGGAAATTAGTTTCGGTACCTTGGAAAGTTATGGAAGCCAGCGAGCTATGTCCTATGTTGACCCAATTGAACGGATGATACGGATGCTTGAGGCGAGCCAACAGAGGGATAAGGCTCATCATGATCGAGTTGAGAAGCGGACAAAAGAACGTCAGAGCAAGTTTGAAAGCAATCTCGAAGCCTGATTTATAGTCCAACGTAGATTGTTCAGACCTTAGCAGAGCTTGAAGATTACTACCTTAGCAGAGCTTGAAGATTACTACCTTAGCAGTAGATTGTTCAGACCTTAGCAGAGCTTGAAGATCTCGACCAACGCTTGAAGTTGAGATGCCTCAAACTCCAAAGAAGGAGGATATGACTACCTTCGACTTTGTCGACTTCAAGAAGGTCTGCAATACGTCTTTTTGAGGGATTGAAGCTCTAGATTGTCTAGCAGAGCTTGAAGATTACTTTAAACTTCTTGAGGTACCCTAAGAGAAGCGAGTTGCGTGTATCCAACTACAACTCCATTTGAACCTACATAATTTGTAGGACGTGCATCGAAGATCCCTGTCCGCAGACAATGAAGACGAGATGATTGCGTGGGCTACGTTCTGTAGCAGGTTTGAAGTGCAGTTCATACCCCCTCTCGTTCGTTGAAAAATGGAGAACCAGTTCGTGCAGCTTCAATAAGGCAATATAATAGTAAAGTAGTACTCCGCCGAGTTCAATCGGCTCACCAAGGTTGTAAGTTCATACCTGCCAGATACGATGAGTCAAATAAGAAGATTTGAAAGTGGACTGCGACCTGCTATCTATGCGTGCATGGTCATTCCCAATATCAGACGATGCAGGAAGTTCTCAACCATACCCTTTCTCTCGAACCGCAGTATCCTTTAGTTGCTGTCATCACTGTGTATACTTCCAATCACAAATGCCCTAACAACACAGGAAGAAGGAATGCTACAAAGCGTCCAAATAACTGCGGTCAATAGAGAGAAAATCAAGGGCCATCATGTAGTTTTTGTAAGAAGCCAGGGCGCACTGCTAACGACTACTACCGAAAGAATGGGTTATGCCTCCTTTATGGTGATCAAAACCATCTGATGGGTAACTTTCCACATTTTTTCATCGCCGTCCTCAACTTCAAAATACTGCTCTGGTACCTTATGAAAATCGAGCCGCACCGCAACAGGATCGTCGTTCAGCTTAAGGTCGGGTCTTTGTTTGACACAGGAAGAAGCCCTCGCTTCGGATACCATTGTGTCCGGTATATTGGTTTTCAATAACATACATGCTCTCGTATTATTTGACTCTGGTGCTACGCATAGTTTTATATCTATAGATTTTGCCAGAGAACACAAGTTAGAAATAATATCGACCTTGATCTTAGTGTTAGTACCCTGTCTAGCACAAAAATACTTGTTCGTACAGTATGTCAAGGCGGTCATATCTTTGTCGGAGGAAGGAAACTATCGCTCGATGTGTTAGTTATAGATATTCGGGATTATGACATCATCTTGGGAATGGATTGGCTCGGCGCTTGTGTAGCTACCATTGAATGTGCAGAGAAAAGAGTTGACTTCCGTCAACTAGGAGAGGCCGAATTCTGTTACTCGGGGGGGGGGGGGTTCAGCATCAGAGGCGTCGAAGACCTGCATGGTGATTTTTGCGATATTAGCTCAACGGAGGATGAGAAGGACACTTAGCGTCGGTTTGAGACACGCGACAGGATTATGCAAACGTCGAGTCTTCTTTTGTTGTGGCAGAATTTCCTGATGTGTTTTCGAATGAGCTACTTGGCATGCCACCTGACCAAGAAATTGAGTTCACCATCGTTACCTTCCCTAATATTTGACCAATTTATAAGGCTCCGTACAGAATGGCCCCTATGAAATAAAAGGACATAAAGTATCAACTACAGGAACTACTTGACCGTTGATACATCCGTCCAACCGTGTCTCCTTGCGGCATGCCTGTGCTATTTATGATGAAGAAGGACGGGACGATGCAGCTCTACATAGACTACCGTGAGCTAAATAAGGTCACCATCCGGAACAAGTACCACTTGCCCAGGATCGATGACCTCTTTGATCAACTGTAAGGTGCATCAGTATTTTCAAAGATAGACCTTCATGCTGGCTACTACCAACTGAAAATCAAGCCGGAGGACATGTCAAAGTTAGCGTTCAACACTCGTTATGGCTACTATGAGTTTTCTATCATGCCATCCGGACGGATGAATGATCTTGTCATATTCATGGATTTGATGAACCGTGTGTTATGACCATTCCATGATATATTCGTGGTAGTATTCATAAACGATATCTTGGTATACTCGAAGAATAAAGAAGAACACGTAGGACACATGCGGATGGTGATTCAAACACTTCGAGATAATAAGTTGTACGCGAAGCTTAGTAAGTGGGAATTCAGGTTGGATAATATATCTTTTCTCGGGCAAGTCATTTCTGCGGAGGGCGTCTCAGTCAATCCAAAGATAGTTGAAGCCATCGTGGAGTAGAAGAGACCTGAGTCGGCCAGCAACATTTGAAGCTTTCTTGGTCTAGCAGGCTACTACAGAAGATTCATCAAAGATTTTTCAAAGATTGCTTCGCCTCTGACTCATCTCACTCGGAAGGGATTAACGTTCTCGTAGTCACACGACAGTGAAGCTTCATTCGAAGAATTAAAGTGACGCCTCATCTCATCACAGATTCTTACACTCCCAGTTGGGCCCAATAATTTTCAGATTTTTAGCGATGCATCTGGCAAAGGTTTGTGTATCCTCAGTATCCTGAAATTCTTGCTTAAATATTATTATTAGGTTAATTTGGGGCTATTGGGATTTTTTCACAATTTTTGGTTAATTAAAAACTAGTAACAGTAATTTTTTAGGGCTTTTAAGAATTTATTTTAGTATCAAACATAATTAAATATGTCCCAAACTTTTATTTTAGGTTCTAACTAATAAAATATATTTTTTAGAATTTTCTAGAAATTTTTTGAGTACTTTTAGTATTTATTGGGAGTTATTTAGGCTAATAACTAATTTTTAGGATTTGTAGAATTTATTGTGTAAGCCCAGGAATATAGAATGTACCCACATTATTTTCTAGGGTTTATAATATTATTATATATTTTTTGGAATTATTTCAGAATTTTTGGAATAATTTTAGTATTTATAATTAGTTAAATGGGTAAAACTAATGTTTAGAGCTTCTCCTAATTATAGTAGTAAACTTATGAACATAAAATTGCCCAAAGTATTTTTTTAGGGTTTTTGGGTTCAAAATATATTTTCTGTAATTGTTTTAGATTTTTATGATTAATTTAATGTTTACTTTTAATTATTTAGATTTAAAACGACTTAAATAATATTTTGATAAAGGCAAATCAAAAACAAATAATATAACCAAAACCATCCAACCATATTCTGACCCGTGTCATCCTATTACTTTTCTTTCAGCCGCTCAACATATATATATATATATATATATATATATATATATATATATATATATATATATATATATATATATATATATATAATAACCTTAATTATTATATTATTTTAGAGAGAGAGAGAGATTTGAGGGGATATCATCTAGGATTTCCTTCATCTTCCAGAAACCATTACTCATAGCTCCGGACTCCAAACATTTTCCAGTTTCTTGCATTAGAACCGTATTGAGGTTGGTTTTCTGAATATATAATTTTTTTTACAAAATTCTAAATATTAAATTCTAAAAAATTCGTTGAGCACAGCATGTCCGAAAATAGATGTGTCTCGGTGCTTTTACGTTTTTGGAGAACCAGGAATCCGAATCATGAACCGTTTAAAGTTTCGGAAAGATAATGTCGAGATCATTGATATATGTTTTCCTAGAATTTAATAGTAAATATTTTTGTACTGTTAATTCTGTAGAACTTCTAGGTTAACAATCAACCACAGTTACACAATACGATTTTGGTATGTGCAATAATTTTCAAACGAAATTGAATTCAGATGAGCCATAAATTCCAACATGTTTTTGATGCTGAAATCTACAGGAAATCATACATGAAAGTCGAGTTTGTGTCGATTGACTTTTCGGTCAATAGATTGCCTTGATTTGCGTGCCATGAGTATCGAGTTGATAAAATTTAGTTTCTTCAAACAAAATTTAGGAATTGACCTAAAAATCAGAATAATAAGATTAAGATAGGATTTTATAGTAATTATTCTAGAATTAAATGAATTAAAATAAATTATCTTTTAATATGGTAAAATTGTAATACATAGGCTATTTGGACTGTGACTTGAATTCTAATTCATACCAGCTAAGGACCACAGACGAGTACATTCTCTGATAGTTTCCATTATTTGATATTTTCTATGATGCATGTTTATAGTATTATTTTACCTAATTTTTGACACGATGGATACACGGATTGGTATTGCATGGATTTATTTTCGTGAGATACATATTTCAGGCCTATTGACTTTTTTTTGGACTAATAAATTACTGGACTAATGTATTTTCTGGCCTGTTGACATCTTCTGGACTATTGAGATTATTCGTGTCTGGAATTGGATCCATGAGTACTAGTCGGGTGGGGAAATACCTAGGAGACGTGTGAACTACCCTTTCCATCCCATGGTCTTTCTGGAATAATAGCAGTCACATACGACACGTGTGGTTTGTCGAATATTACCTCCTAGCCGTTCACATGTCAACTTGGTATTTTAAAATACTAGTTAGATGCAGTCATTTTGGATTAACCTATTCTTGCTGATTGTACACTTGCATGACAGGTTTCCTAGTTCATATATCTGTCTCTCTATACATGCTTCTCTGTTCTTCTTTCTTGTCTTTTATTATTTCTTTATTTAACTGTTCCTTTATGATGTATCTTATTCCATTATTATATGTTCGTCAAGATTTCATAACTATTAATTGTTCATAGTACTTATCAATTAACTGGAACTGCTATTGGATTGTATCCATCCTGACTGGATAAACATTTTAGGTGACTTGCTATCTAGCTCATTGGATTTGGTTGGAGATCGAGATGCTTGTGGAGGCCAATATTAGAATTTAGATAGTTTAGCAACTTTTTTAGATTTGATGTTTAGCGGGTTTGTTCCCGAGTTATGATTTAATTATAAATTGAGAATCTTGTAAAACTATGTAAATATTGTGAATGAACAATAGATTTAAATTTATGATTTAATATTATCTATTTGGATTGATGGAACATTGTTATCATAGACAGCGTACTACCATTGATGCTGCGACGTAGGCTGGGCTTGGCCACGTACTCGTATCCGAATAGCAGGTATGGGTCATGACAAGTTTTTATGGTGGCCCATGCAGGTCCGTCATCGCATCAAGTGCGATGTCATGGTTAGTACTTCAACTTAGTAGTACTAGCTGTGAGCCTGCGACTAGGAGATGCTCATTCACAATTAGGATTGATTTGAATTTAGGAGAATGACTAGGACTAGGTATATAATTGGAAGGCCTTATTTCAATTTTATTGCTTGCGTAGTTAAGGTGTTACATAGGCTACGTGATTAAAATAGATATACATGTTAAACTTTTAGGTAAAGTCTAGTAGATAAACTTGAGAAAATTAAGTTATTATATATTATGATATTTTTATAAGTTGGTATGATCAAAGTTAGGGGTAGACTGCTCGATTGGTAAATTATTTTTGTAAGGTTACACAATTATTGAAAATGATAATTATTAAAAAAAATTCTACTTTGAGGTTTAAATTTCTTTGTAGCTTGATGATTATAATTTTTTTGCTAAAACATGGTTGAAATTTTTTTTTAAAAAAAGAAAAAAGGAAAATAGTTTTAAATTAAATGATTATAAAGACAAGAAGTTAAAGATTTATGGAATGTTAGATTTTTGCAGATTATTATAGTAGATTTAAGTTTAAGTTTGAAGAATTTAAATTTTGAGTATTTGATTTAAAATTTTGAGTATGGGTTTATTACTTTGTGATTTTGTCGAATTTAAAAAAAAAGATTAACATTAGAGCTATTGGACTACAAGATGTGGATTTAAATTTATAATTTGAAGATTGGAAATAAATTTCAAGTTTTGAGAATTTTTGAGGAGTTGAGATTTTATGTATTTTAAATTTTTGAGGATTAAAATTTAATTCAATAAACATAGTCAAAGCTATAAAGATTTTTGAAAGTGACTAAAATTTTATTTCAATATTTGAATATTTGACTTTTGAGGAAAGTATATTCATTTTATTTTAATTGTTCGAGAAGTTAAATTTTAAGAATTTTATTTTAAGGATAAAATTATAAGGTGGGTAGAAGTTGTCATATTTGATTACTGACAAAAATAATAAATTTAAGGATAATGTTGAAAGTTTTTAAAATTGTGGATAATCTTAAAAGTTTTGAGATATAATTCGAGGAATTCAAGGATAATATTGAGAATTTGAGTGTTAGGATTTCAATATAATATTGAGATTTAGTTTATGGGTTAAAAGAATAATAATACAAAGAATGATTTTATAACTTGTTGAATTCGACTTTTAAGGACTTAATTTGAATTCAAAATTTAAATTTATTCGAGGGATAAGATTGATGGAGTAGATTTGGAATTCAAATTTTGAGAATGAGACTTTGAATTTTTTTAATATTTTATAAAATATAAATTAGTAGGAATTACTTTGAATATTGGAATTAACTTTTAAATTTTTAGGATTGAATCATTAATCGATATTTACGCAGGTCAAGCTTCGCAAGTTGTGCGATGTCGTAGTAGTGCGACGACTTAGTTGTACTACCGCGAGCTTGCGATAGGACATAGGACACTAGGATGAGAGAGGGATACCCAATCATAAATTTTTGAGAGATTCCTAGGACGACCCTTGAGAATCTTATTATAAATTCTAATTCAAATATTTTTCTTGTTTCTGTCCGTTCTCACTTGTTGTTATTAATCTGATTCTTGGTGATTGGTTGTTAAATTTAATTTTTGGTATCGTTGTTGAGTTTGATTTCATATCGAGATAAATTTTACGGACTAAATTACGGTATCATCTAATGACATATGTTGATGAGGACAGTGAGAAAGGTGAAACTTCTACTTTGGTTTTGGAGCCTAGAGTTTATCGCACCCATATTAGCTGTTGTGGCGAAAACGTAGGAACTCGACTTCGGATGTACATATCTTAGTTATAAAATTTAGAGTTTTTTGCAGCCATACAGGTTGGCGTGGTGAGGATTCTAGATGACATGATTATAGAGTTGCATATCTTAGTTATGGAAGCTATCATTTGTCGCACCTATGCTTACTAGCATGGCAAGGATTCTGAGTATCATGATTTCGGACAGACGTGTATGATTATCAGGTTGTATCTTAAATTGGTTCTTAAAGTATTATCTCAATACTTATCCACTCCTGTTATTGTAGGATTTGTTCCATCATTCTTTAGCTTAGAAGTAGAGCCTTGATGTGAGTAGATAGGAGTGTACCAGTATATAACTAGTGATAGGTATATCACCTGATATTGAGGCCAGTGATGTGTTGGAAGCAATATGTGAAAGAATTGTCTAAAAATTGTGTGCATGATGCACAGTGGGTGATGAGTATCATTGTGGAAGTTCATGAAGTGGAAGCCTGAGTATTAGAAATTTTAATGGTGTGTCATGGGTTGAGAAATATCAAGATTGGTCATGGAAGATATGTAGTGTATTACTGATTAGTGTATTAGTCTATAAAATATTTAAAGGAAAATACATATACATCAATCGAGATATGGAACAATATGATTGCCTTTGAGAGTGAAGTGAAACATGTGTATTATAGAAAGTGCAAGTGATCATGAGTTCTAGTGAGTGTGATAAGGTGATCTAATGATGAAGCTAGTATCCTAGAACATTAAGGGCATATGTTGTGTAGTGAGAAAGCTAGTGTTACTATATCAAGAGTGCTAGTGTTTCTATATCAGGGATTAGTTGAGTAATGTGCTAGTAACAGTAAGTTCCTTGTGTGATAATATTAGATTGGTGTATCAGTTAATATGGATAGAAAATTATTTGAAAGTAACACTGCAAGTAATCCTAATAGTAGTGAGGACAAAACAAATTATGGCTATGGGGACAAATTAAATTATTGTGAGAAATGACTACAATATAAGATTCCAAATTTTAAGGATGAAATTTGTTTTTAAAACTTGAAGATTGTATTTAATTTTTAAGTTTAGATATGAGATTAAATTTGAAAGATTTAATTATTAAAATTTTGAAGACATTTATAAATGCGATTTAAATTTTAAGAAAATAATGTTAGATTGTATTTAAGAGTTATGACTTGTGAATCTGATTTAAGAGAAAAATTCTATTAGATTTTAAATTTTGAAGATAAATTAAAATTTTGAATATTTACTTTAAAATTTTAAGTTATGAGGATGAAGTTAATTTTTAAGGACTTTGTTAAATAACAATAATGGTTTGACAATTATATTGATAAAAATTTGATGGTGGTAGAAAAAAAAAATATTAAGGATTTTATATTTCGAGGATAAATATTAATTTAAATAAAGAGTTGAGAATTTAATATGGCAGAATTGACAATTTTGTCAAATCACAAATTTTTATGAAGATTATGATATGATTGAATTTGTCATTAAATTTTGAGAAATTTAAAAAGATTATCATTATATTTATTTGACTACAAAAAGATATAAATTTTAAATTTATATTTTGAATGTTACTTTTGAAAATTTCGTAAGTATTATATTGTTTGAGTATGATGTGAAAAAAGAATCGAGGAGTAAGATCATTAATGGATTAGTGTTTGAATTCAAATTTATGGGATGAGAATTTAAATTTTATAAATATGCATTGATTGGATTTCAATTAGATGATTGAATATTTAATTTTTTGAGTATTTAGTTATTAACTTAAAATTTTGGAGGAGACTGTGATAAGAATGAAATTTGATTTAATATTTGAAGATTTTTAGGAATATGATATTTATAGAATTTAGAAAAATTTGTGAAATAACAATATGAATTTACTTCATGATTATATGGTTTGATGAATTTAAATTTTGATGGTAAAAAAAAAATTTCTTTTAGGATTTTAAATTTTGAGGACAAATTTTTTTTAAAGTGGGTAGACTTGTAACCTCCGTATCCTAAAATTCTTGCTTAAATATTGTTATTAGGTTAATTTGGGGCTATTGAGATTTTTTCACAAATTTTGGTTAATTAAAAACAAGTAACAATTTTTTTAGGGCTTTTAAGAATTTATTTTAGTGTCAAACATAAAAAAATGTCCCAAACTTTTATTTTAGGTTCTAAATAATCACAAATATATTTTCTAGAATTTTCTGGAAATTTGCTGAGTATTTTTAGTATTTATTGGGAGTTATTTACGCTAATAACTAATTTTTAGGACTTGTAGAATTTATTGTTCAAGCCCACGAATATAGAATGGACCCACATTATTTTCTAGGGTTTATAATATTATTATATATTTTTTGGAATTATTTCAAAAAATTTGGAACAATTTTAATATTTATTTTTAGTTAAATGGGTAAAACTAATGTTTAGAGCTTCTCCTAATTATAGTAGTAAACCTATGACCATAAAATTGTTCAAAGTATTTTTCTAGGGTTTTTCGGTTCAAAATATATTTTCTGTAATTTTTTCAAATTTTTATGATTAATTTTAATGTTTATTTTGATTTATTTAGATTTAAAATGACTTAAATAATGTTTTGATAAAGGCAAATAAAAACAAATAATATAACCAAAACCATCAAACCAGCTTCTGACACCTGTCATCCTATTACTTTTCATTCAGCCGCTCAATATATATATATATATATATATATATATATATATATATATATATATAACCTTAATTATCCCATTATTTTACAGAGAGAGAGATTTGAGGGAATGTCATCTAGGGTTTCCTTCATCTTCCAGAAGCCATTACTCATAGCTCTGGACTCCAAACATGGCCCAATTTCTTGCATTAGAACCATATTGAGGTTGGTTTACTAAATATATAAATTGTTTCACGAAATTCTAAATATTAAATTCTAGAAAATTCGTAGATCACAACATGTCCGAAAATAGATGCGTCTCGGTGTTTTTACGATTTTGGGAGAACCAGGAATCAGAATCATGAACCGTTTAAAGTTTCGGAAAGATAATGTCGTGATCATTGACATATGTTTTTCCCAGGACCACAGTTGTACAATACGATTTTGGTATGTGCAATAAATCCCAAACGAAATTGAATTCGGACGAGCCATAAATTCCAGCATATTTTTGACACTAAAATCTACAGGAAATCATACATGAAAGTCGAGTTTGTATTGGTTGACTTTTTGGTCAACAAATCGCCTTGATTTGCGTGTCATGAGTCTCGAGTTGATAAAATTTAGTTTCTTTAAACAAAATTTAGGAATTGACCTAAAAATCAGAATAATAAGATTAAAATAGAATTTAAGAATAATTATTCCAGAATTAAATAAATTGAAATAAATTATCTTTTGACATGGTAAAATTATAATACATAGGCTATTTGGACTGTGACTTGGATTCTAATTCATACCAGCTAAGGACCACTGGCGAGTACATTCTCTGATAGTTTCCATTATTTAATATTTTCTATGATGCATGTTTATAGTATTATTTTACCTGATTTCTGACATGATGGATAAATGGATTGGTATTGCATGGATTCATTTTCGTGAGATACATATTTCAGGCCTATTGACTTTTTCTAGACTAATGAATTACTGAAGTAATGTATTTTCTGGCATGTTGACATCTTCTGGACTATTGAGATTATTCGTGTCTGGACTTGGATCCATGAGTACTAGTCGGGCGAAGAAATACCTAGGAGACGTGTGAACTACCCTTTCTATCCCATGGTCTTTCTGGAATAACAGCAGCCACATACGACACGTATGGTTTGCCGGATATTACCCTCTAGCTGTTCACATATCAACTTGGTATTTCAAAACACTAGTTAGATGCAGTCATTTTGGATTAACCTATACTTGCTGATTGTACACTTGCATGGCAGGTTTTCTAGTTCACATATCTGTCTGTCTATACATGCTTCTCTGTTCTTCTTTCTTGTCTTTCATTATTTCTTTATTTAATTATTCCTCTATGATGTACCTTATTCCATTATTATATGCTCATCAAGTATTTCATAACTATTAATTGTTCATAGTACTTGTCAATTAACTGGAACTGCTATTGTATTATACTCGTTCCATCCTGACTGGGTAAACATTGTAGGTGACTTGCTATCTAGCTCATTGGATTTGGTTGGAGATCGAGATGCTTATGGATGCCAATATTAGAATTTAGATAGTTTAGCAACTTCTTTAGATTTGATGTTTAGCGGGTTTGTTCCTGAGTTATGATTTAATTATAAATTGAGAATCTTGTAAAACTATGTAAATATTGTGAATGAGTAATAGATTTGAATTTGTGATTTAATATTATCTATTTGGATTGATGGACCATTGTTATCATAGACAGTTTACTACCATCGATGCTGCGAAGTAGGCTGGGCTTGGCCACATACTCGTATCCAAAAAGCGGGTACGGGTCGTAATAGTTTGGGATGTGTCCTTATGCAAAGGAACAAGGTAATAGCCTATTCAAGGCAGTTAAAGCCTCACAAGAAGAACTATCTGATGCATAACCTAGAACTGGCAGCAATAGTATACGCATTAAAGTTATGATGGTATTACCTTTATGGCGTACCGTGTCAATTCTTCACCGGTCATAAGAGCAAAAAATATCTTTACACCCAAACGGATCTGAATTTGCGGCAACAACATTGGCTTGAACTCCTTAGCAATTTTGACTTGTTAATCAGATATACACTAGATAAGGGCAACATTATAGCTGATGCACTGAGTTGAGTGCTTGTGTGGTGCTTAGCTATCAACATCAGGCTGCAAAGGGATCTGGAGAGTTTGGGCATTACACTCTGAATTAATACAAAGTGACACAGTCAGCTCAGTTGTGCCTCGAACCGAACCTATTGGAGAAAGTCAAGTCCGCCTAGAAGGACGACATATTCGTGGAGCATATATGCAAGCTTATCCCAGTAGGAAAGGCGATCGACTTTGCGATAAGCGAGGATGGAATGATGTAGGTGAAGGGGAGATTATGTGTTCTAAATGATACAAACCTCAGAATAGAGATACTCACTGAAGCTTATTATATGAGTTACACTTCATATCCTGGCAGCACAAAAATGTATTGAGACCTCTGTACGACATTTTGGTGGCACGGCATGAAGAGGGACATTGTGTTGTTTATGTTGTAATGCATGGCCTATCAGCGAGTAAAGGCCGAACACCAGAAGTCGGACGGGGAGATACAGAACCTTGCTACACCGGACTAAAAATGGGAACACATAAACATGGATTTTATTGTTGTGTTGCCAAAGACGCAATAGGGAAACAACATTGTTTAGGTCATCGTCAGTCCACTCACCAAGTCAGCTCACTTTCTTAATATCAAAGTTGCTTGGATTATCGATCGTCTGGCGCAGATCAACCTCGATGAGTTTGTTCGACTCCACGGTGTGCCCATATCCATTATCTTCGACTGAGATGGACGATCCTTGTCACGCTTCTAGGAGAGACTTCAGTCAGCAATGGGGATGAAGTTAAAGTTTAGCCCCGCCGACCAACCTCATACCGACGGCCAAACAAAGCTGGTAAACTAGATCATCGAAGACATGCTACGGCTCTGCGCCTTGGACTTGAAGTTAAGTTGGGACATGCATCTGCCGTCAGCCGAATTTGCATACAATAATAGCTATCAATCCAACATTCAAATTGCTTCGTATAAGACATTGTATGGGTGGAAGTATAGACCCCCTATCTGTTGGGATAAGTTGGCGAACGATAAATTTTTGGCTCGAAACTCATAGCACAAACCATCCAGAAGATCCGTTTGATCCGTGAACGGATGAAGGTAGCACAAAACCGTTAGAAGAGTTACTCAGATACGACCATCGACCTTTTGAGTTCTTAGAAGGCAATCATTTATTTCTTAAACTCTCGCCTATATGAAAAGTTACCAGATTTTGAGCAAAAGAGAAACTAAGTCCTAGATTCATTGGCTCGTTCAAGATACTCAAGCGAGTCGTCCCAGTCGCATATCAGATTGCCCTGCCACCGTCATTATCAGAGGTGTATAATATCTTTCATGTTTCACAACTTAGGAAGAATGTGTATGATCCAAGTCATGTGGTAGATTATGGTCAACTGGACTTGAAGGCAGACTTATCATATGTCGAACAACCTGTACAGATCTTGAATCAAAAGGAGAACCTACTTCGAAGTCTTTCAGTTTCTCCCGTTCGCATGCTTTGGAGAAATTATTCGGTTAAAGAGTCAACGTGGGAGCTTGAGTCTGAGATGAAGAAAAAGTTCCCTTCATTGTTTCTTATGGGTAGGTTCTATTACTAAGTTTGGAGGATAAAACTTCCTATTAGTTTGTTAGGAGGTGGTGCCTCGTTCCTCCTTTTTGAGAAGCGCATCTAAGAAATACCTTCGGTATCGTTCGATCAGGATAGATTGAATTAAGTTTTTTTTCTCGTTATGGATTGGCTTCTTCGAAATTGATTCCCATATTTAGTAAAACGTGTGTCCCAAGGACGGGCTTAGCAACAAAGTTAAGAGGGACCTCTCTGCTGTATGTTTTTTGTCCTAATTTTCACTGACGTATTGTTGCTTTCGTGCTTTTGAGTTAGTTTTTGGATTTGCATTTTGTTGATCGGTTTCGATGATTTTATTTTGTTCACTGAAAATAGAAGAAGAGGTATTGATCGTCAGTTCATGGCAATGCAGGTGATTATGCAGTAGGCGTTATACGAGCGGAGACTTGAAGCACCTCTTTCCTTTCCTCTTCTTACCAACTTTTGAGTGGCTACCATCCCGATTAGCTAACACTTCTTCCAAGTCTTCACACATATAATCTTGCTCTCTTGATTGTTCCAATCAAACGATACCATAATAACTAAAAGATATCAAGATAAAATGGAATAGACTTGGCATATTTTATGCTTGTCAAACCAACTTGTGAACGATTACATTATTGCATGATAGTTCATTTAGAATATTCTTTCATCATGTTTTAATTCTAGTTAGAACATATTCTTCTATTATTGTGCTATGTATGGAATACTTTACTATGTGAAAAACTGATCAGGAAGACTATGCAAATCAGACCATGCCATGTTACCTGTCTCATGCTTGTGTTGCCTTAAACTACTTTGTTTGATAGTTTAGCATTCGACGTCGCTTGGTCACGGACAACTTTTGCACAAGATTTCATAGTTTCTATGGACGGTCGCTTGGGCACTAGCGCCGATCCAATTCGGATGGAACATCATGTTAGTCTATCGAGCAGGCGGGATGGCATATGACGTCTCGAGTTCCTAGCGTTGTACACCATTCTGGCCCAAGACTATAACTCGTCCATTATGGCATCGTGCCAGTGATCCCCTCATATACTTTAACTGTGCAAGATAACTATATCTTCGTGGCAGGGAAGGTCATGGTAAGTTTTGTGCAGTGGTTCAGACGGGCAGGTTAAAGTCACCGAATTGTGGCATATTTATTTCAATCAATTTCCATACCTATTGTATTCTTGTAACTTGAACTAAGACAAGATAGAAAGACAACATAATAACTTGCATGCTTTATATAAATAACATGTTGATTGGTATAGCTGGGTTAGCTTGCCTTCACCAGTGTATTTTGATGTACTTGCCCTCGTTGCAACAAGTTCTCCATGCCAAGGAGATCCTGCAAGGAGTTAAGGCAATTTTTCAATCTAGTCCACCTACCGGCACACCATGTTTGTGCCCTTTTGAAGCGTGTTCTACTTCTGGAGCTCGTACACATACCTTATGCAGCTCCGTGGCAAGGTGATAGATTCGCCCGAAGGTGTCTATATCTTTTGAAGTTTTAGTAAACGAATGTAATATATTAGATGACTATCTTATTTTGCGTCTGCTTTTGTAAACCCATGCGACAACCTTTTCTACTTGTTCAAGGGTTTGAAAATGATGTTCATTATCAATAAAGAGAACTTTTTCTTGTTTAATATTTTGTTCAATTATTTATGTACTGTAAATATGTGCTTGTTATATCAAATACCATGGCCTTGTGCATTGTACAATTTAGGCACGTACGATATTATGTTCGAGGGACGACTATCGATTCCACAAAATTGTGGCGTTATAGCTGCTCCTTCAATCCTAGCTTTTAGACCTCTATGGGAATGAATTTGATTTAGAATTGAAGAAATTCGGGTGGAATTTGGTGGAGGTTACTCTTAATTTGGGGAAGAACCAAATTAGGCTAAATAAACTAATTAATGAAATGGAATGAGGCTCCTCCCTACTATATATGGCCGGCCTCCCCTTTCCTTAGGGTTTAGTCAATACACAAAGTCTAATATACCCTCATTTGATTTTCCATGAAGGAATATTTAAATATGACAAGGTTCTATTCTCAAGGAAAGGAATATTCTATTTAATAACTATAGAAAAAGCAAATTAATCTAGTTAGTCATGGCTAGTCTAATAGGTTTACTAATGATAAGTCTAATAACGACCTAGTCCACTAACCAAAAAATAATAATTATACTTACAATATATAAAATATACATATTATATATAATTAATTCCAAAATGAAAAAAATATTCCTATTCTAAAAATGTGGTAGTTACAAGCACGTATGCGTTCTCAACGCCATGCGGCCAAAGTGTCCATCAGACCCAGGCCAGAAAAAAGTACGTATGTGGCCACGACCCCATGTATCCAATACGACCATCAGTTTACAAGATCTTTCTGTTACAACAAAAAAGACTTCACACAATCAGTACTGACTACGTATCCAGTTGACCAAGTTATGCACACAATGGGTTAAAAATAACTCTAAGATCTTATCAACCGAATAACCCAACTCGAGGCTACGTGGTAGCCTGCCTGTGGTATTCGTCCACAGTTGCAACCGTATTCTGTTGAAGGAGCACCATACGACTACCAAACAGAGGCACATAATCGGAGCACATAGCCCGTCAGTATTATAGCTATTAATAGTGGAGTTGTATACCCATAACACACAGAGGGAGGCACATACGCATAGGAGAGATACTTCAAGAAAGCATTCTCTTTCCCTCGTCGGACCGTCAATGAAGTAAAGAAGATGCTGTAGTGCTCAATCTCCATCGTCACACTCCTCGGAATAAAAAATATTGTACTTAGACTTTTTGTTTTGGATTTCTTTATACTCTTTTGTTTGTTAAATAACAAACCTTTTTCAAGCTTGAATCAATGGAAAACAACGATTTGGGTGAGATCCTACACATCCCAAATATGGGTGATGCCCTAATCGATATTAATCAATTAAAATTTGAAGCCGATATGAATCTTGGATCATTCAATAATGCTATGTGTGTCCCTCATCCTTGTCCTCTTGGACGTCTCTTTTCAAGATACCCAAACCAATATTTCTATGAACTTTATCGTATAGTTTTCTCTACTCTTCTTCCAAAGACAAGTTCCATAAATGAAATCACATTATTGGAAATGTCTAGTCTTTATCACTTGCATTTGACTGTCCCATTCAGTCTTCCCAAGAACATTATTAACTCCAAGGTTAAATATTGCAAGAAAGAGCGTAACCTACTTTACGCCTTGTACTTGCCTATTATCTTTCAGCACTTTCATATCCATTTGGATGACTATCCGTTTCATGATTAGCATGCTTACCTTACCAAAGCCAATAGGACCGAGCCTACTTTTCTACCTCTTATTCCTCCTACTGATGACTCATCTTCTAGTTCTTATGGATATCCTACAGCTCCACCTACTACTTTGATTCCATCCAAGACATGATTCGCGAGCATTTTTGGTTGCAAGATGAAATGCTTGTCAATCATTTTCGTGACCAGGACTATCGTACCACCTTGTATGTCCATGATATTTCCAATACTCTGGCAAACATACAGTACACTTTGCCTTACCACCCAGCTGGACCATTCCCTTTGTCACGTGATCCATCACCTAAAGGCTACCGGATTGATGATCCTCTGGTTACAATATACTTGGACCCTGGTGCTGCATTCTATGATCCTAACTGTTCTGCTGAGGACCCTTTTACTGGTGATGATTAGTAGCTCTGGCAGAGCTTCTGGACTAGGAGTTTAGTAGTTATAGAGTCAGATGATGTTCTAGTTTACTTTGTTCTAGTTTTAGTTTGGACTATGCACTTTTATTAGCTCTTTATATGCTTTTAATAGTTTGGTTTATGGTAAAGATTGTCTTCATTTATTTGTATCTTGGAAAATGAATGTTTGCAATGATATTTCTACTTTCTGGTACTACTGAATCAATGTTGTATTCCATATTCTATTGTTACTTAACTCTTGTGTTTCAATTTTTTTTATTGCTTCACCAATTACGGGGGAGCATACCATTTTGATAAAATGCCAAAGGGGGAGAACAATACATGCAAGAAGAACCTGGTACTGGTACTGATACTCAGCAATGATGATCAAGTTGGTATTACATTTAAGTTGATATCAAATGTTGTGGGGGAGCCTTTTATATTGGAGTTGTATTATCGTATCAATAACAGTTTGTCAAGTATCAAAATGGAAGAGATTATTGGCCCAATTTGGTCACGGTCAACTTGATTTCGATAATCGACTAAACCTTGATTTAATATGACTCAATACGGTACAACTGGACCATCACATGAAGATATTGCTGCTCTGCTCATATGACAGGAATATTGCATTTTGGTCGTCTGGTCTTTTTATTTTTGTTATATATTTAAACTTTATTTTGAGTCTAGGATTTATGTAAGTCGAAGTCATACTGGCAACTAGATGAGCTCAAGTCCACTCAAACTAGCCAACCTAAAACCAGTCCATTCAAATAGCCCAAACTCAAAAAATTGTCCAGAACCATTCTGGAATTACAGAGACAGAACTTTGGCCGAGTTCAGTCCCTATGACCTAGTATTCCTGGTTTCTCATTCCTTCAGGAGAATAGGGTGCCAATTTTCATAGTTTTAAATGTTTGGGGACCAAACTTTGCCAGAACTCGGATACCCTACTAACCTATAAATAGCAAAGCATTCCACACTATTTCAATTATCTCACACTTGCAATCCTTTATACTTTCTAAGAATCTCCCCCATCTCAAAGAAACAACACCCCAAGCCTTCTAAGTGCCAAGGGTGATTTCAATTAAAAGTTTTGTTCAAGTAGTAAAGCATGGTAATCCAAGTTTCATTTTCCATTTCAAGTATTGAAGTCGACGTACTCTTCGGATCAAAGCACGTAGTTGTAAGAAGTCACGTGCTTTACGGATCAAACCACGTATTATACACTATTCATTCATATAGTGGATTAACATCGGACAAGATTTCTCGGTACTGGAATGCCCTCCACGAGGGATACTAGTATACATTGTGGAGCTAGCGTTTATGACTTCTTACTCTTCACCTATCTCTTTATTACTTGCTGAATTTTTGTGTTGGTAATTAGTATTAGATTATTGAGATTTTATTAGAGTAATTATTGTTTCACTATATTCACCTCCCTCGAGAGTTGCCTACAATATATACTTGTTATTAACCAACTTGTAATTGGAGAGTATATGCTAAACTCGTTGCTAAAGGTGGAATATTTACCATCAGTACATTAGAAAGTCGACATTCATAGACTTACAACATGATGTTATCCACTAGCTACTACTGTATGGATTAGAAACAAGATAATTGATACAATTAGGGATAATGAGTCATACAGTCCATTACAAGTTGTGAGGGATATACATAGAGAACATCGGATATATATTGCTTATTCCAAATCTTGGATAGCTTGAGAGATGTGTCACGCCCCAGTACAGAAATACGGAGACAGACATGGCGCTCCCCTGTAAGGTATAGAACATCGTACGGCGGTCACAGTTGTAACTAGATAAGGGGTGAATACTACAAGCAAGTCACTTAGGGTCACATAGAACATCTAATGTCTCAATCAGTCAAGTAAGGATAGTAAACATAAAACATGTATGACAAGGAAGTAAGGCATCCCAAATATTCTGCCAGAATATTTTGGAAACCAGCTACACAAAATAATAAGCTGGCAGAGTAGCAAAAGTATATAACCATGATCTGCTGGAGTCTGATTAATTACAATCATGTAAGAAGATTAAATGTCTAGATTTACGGCTAACAAGTGTAGGTGGCTAAACGCCCAAAAGAGTAAAATATTCAATAACGAGCAGTGATCAAGAAACCTACTTGTGTCCCTCAACGGTCATCCACCCGGTTCGCTCCAATATTCAGGAAGAAGTACGCCTGATCCTCGGTTGCTGGCTCTAAACTTGGCGATGCAAAAACAGTAGGGTTAGACCCCAAATGGCAAGTACCACAAAGGAAATATGAATAAAGAGACAAAACTAGGAAGAATAAACAAATATATATAGTCATGTCTCATAGTTTTGGTTCATAGACTATCATGATACAATAATCTAATCCTACAACCAAATAAGAACAATGTTTAGACCATCGCACCATGATTATCCATGTCCCTAAACTATTTAACAGAAGGTACAATGCACAATGAAGTTCAGTTACATAATCGAACAATCACTTGTACGACTTACTAGATAGAATCTGGGTTATCCCAGAAATATTATGCATATAATAGGAATCCTCAGGTCGAGCCATGTTTTAGCAGGGGATAGCAGAGCCATGAATCGCCGTATAGCACATAGTAGTATGCACCAGTCCCTCGGAAGGCCACCGTGCTAAGATCGTATAGAACACATATTATAATATAATAATCGGATATTGCCATCCACTAATGAGGATTTAAACAATATCCATGGGGGCCAGCATTCACTCCCCATATGATTGAGTGTGGCTAGTTAAGCACGATCTTGAGATTTTGTCCCTTCCAATACTCTACATATTTTAGTTGTCTAATTAACCTTATGGTTAGCTAGAATCATATGGCGTGGTCACATATTATTCCCCTTATATGTTGTACCATAGTACGGACAAGCTAAATACGAATACACTTTGTCACTTGGCAGTTCAATTTAGATTCACCCTAGCGTGGTACAACAATCAACATAAATCCTAGCCATGCTTGTTTAGTAACCAACTATCATATCCATGCAAGAGGAATTATATTATATCATATGTTGCATAGCACGTAGGTACACCTCGGTGTAAAACATGCAACATAATCACGTAGGAATACTTATCACGTAAGAACACATAGAATGTAGTAAGTGTATCATCACAGATACCAATGGTTGAGTCAAGTCACCAATCATTGGTAAATCACATGAGTTCTTGAACATAGCAATACATGGGTTGAGTCAAGCATATAGGTAGTCATAGTCACTTAGTCACATAGGTCATTTCTACTCATAGTCGGGTTAAACATATAGTTACGTACAATACATGGTTACTTAGTTCTCATCATTTATAATCATTTAAAACACGCATAGAATCATAAAATCCAATAAAACATCCAACTAAGAAAAATAATAAAATATGCACATGGGGCCGCATAAGAACCAGGGATGGATGGAATCAATTTTACATAGGTCAAGGCTGCATAGAGGTCGGTATCACATAGGGGTCCAGGCCGTATGGGAGTTAGGACGCATAGATCAAGGCAAAGTCTACTCCTTAGGATAAGTATCGAGTGACGTACATTAAATGCGTGTTAGTAAGTGACTGAAGTGTTGGATATGACAAGTCATAAAGTGTGTCAGAGAAAAGATAAAATTATAGAAAAATGTGTAAGGACGAAGCAGAGTTATACGTCAAAAGAGAAGAGGCGCATTATGCTAATGCCTCATAAGTCTGCTTGCCGCAATATCTGCTTGCCACATAGATGTCTCTTGTACTTAGCAAATTTCTCATTCGATCAGCAGGTGAAACATAAGTAGTTCTGTCACTTAGAACACTTTATGTAATAATCAGTCATGCATCCAACAAGATGGACGCATGCTGGAAGGTATATGCGACACAGAGCTCAGGCCACATAGCACTCAGGCCATATATTACTCTTTGCCACATATGGTGCTGGCCGCATGAGCACTTTGTCTTCTCCAGACTGCAAGTTCAGCCATGACAAAAAACTCCAAAAAACAAAATTTTATTTTCTCCTTAGAAACTTTATTTTAACTCTGAATCAAGTAAACCAAAAGCCAAAATGCTCGAAATAAAGTGCTCCATCAACCAAAAAAATTATTTTTCTACAACACCATGTTTTAATTGATCAGAATCAAGAAAACCTTTTGAAAGCCATAAAAACTCTTAACTAAAAATGTAGATCTACAAAATTTCATCTATCAAAGCCGAAAAATCCAAGTATTAAAAGTACTTAGAATCATAATATACACATATTAGACTAATAAAATATAAGAAAAAAGTAAGAATTAAAATCTAGAGTTTTTCTATATCATGCAAGGTGTACTTGCCTAGAAATAAGAGAAAGAGGGAGAAATAAAGAATGAGAGAAGAGAGAGAAATAAGTTAGCTTATATAGCTAAGGTTGTGGTTTGGACCATGGTTTCTCTCATGACTAAACCAACCCAACAATTAAACCAAGAGCCAAGTAAACCAAAGAATTGGTCTAGTCTCCATGAAATGTAACCTAATTAACCATGCAAGCAAGAAATAATGTAAGCAGAAAAACTAATATGTTCCAAATACATAAATCAGGAATGGGATGTGACATCTCTACCTGTCACGACCTGCACCCAAAAATTGGGTATGAGCCGTGGATACGTCCAGCCTACGCTGCAGCATCGGCAGTAGAACGCTGTTTAGGTCTCAAATATAACACATCATATCAATGGTCTCAACTCCATAAGGAGGACAATGATAATACATGAATCCACAGTTTATAATATACTCAATCACATGGCTATTTGAAAGTAAATGGCACAATAAGAAATAAGGATAAAGAGTTCTGACATAAGTCATACACAAATATAAGTACATCACAAGTCTAGAGTCTAGATGTCCTTAAAAGTCACAACAATAATACAACCCATATCTCAGTTCTAGAACAATAATACATAAATAGGATAGTCTAAATGCCTGTAGGTAGATTCTCCTCTAAGATGGGTAACTCCTCTGGGATTTCTGGTATAAAATCTCCCTCTACTCTCGGGCCATAGTGGGTAGGGCAGAAATCCTCCAAGTCCTCTGAAAATATTATCCAGTCAGGATTGGAGCGAAGTACAGACACTAAACAGCAGTTTCATTTATGTTGACAAAAACTATAAAATAGTGTAAGGAATACAAGATGGAAGAAATACATGTCACGCCCCAGTCCCAAAATATATGGAATCAGGCCACGTGACAATAGCCAGCTGACACGTCACCGAGGATATCCCAATTTAATGGATCCCCGAAGAGTGCTACGCTGTCCTATAATACTAACATGTCCAATATCAGTCAAATACAGGTAATATAATCTCATCCACAATATAAAGAGCAAGAAACACTAAATAAACTGCTGGTTGATAAATACCAGTCTCAAGATATCATAGTACAACCAGTGATGTCTGGTGGGAACAAACCCACTACTATGACGAAATAAAGTACTGAAAGAAGATATAAAAGATAATAACTAGGGCATCAGCTGAGAAGATAATGCTGCCCTCCATCTAGGCTAATGGCCTACCAACTGATCACGGAAACTCTGACGGCTGCACCTCCAACTCCTCGACTGTAGTAAATCTCGTCTCCTGTCCTGGGCCGTATATGGTGGGGTAGTAAGCCTCGTCTAAATCTGAAAAGGTACCAGGTCCTCAGAGGGACGTAACAAGATACAAGAAAACAACATGCTATATATGAACACTGAATAAAATAAATACAATAAGGGTATGCTAGCCATCTAAGTGAATGCAATGTGAGGGCAACTCTGACGCGTATGAGTAGGTGTAGGCATACCGTCCATACTCTGAAGAGAATGGCATCTGTACAGTATATCGTCCATATCACTCCGAAGAGCGTGGCATCAGTATAAAGGAAAAATCATTGGACCCGAGGTTCCTCCGAACTACGGCTCCAATGTGGGTGTATCCCATACGCCTCCTAGTTGTCCTCCCCGCCCCATGTAGATACGCAAGTCAACTACTCGACGTGCCTACCATGAATCAATAATCCAAGCCTCTAAATTATGTCCTGGCTACATACTAACCGTGAGGTAGGTTGTACGCAATAATAGCTAGTCGAGTACGCAAACCCACATCCCAATATGAATATATCTTAGTGAACGTGTAAGGTGTCAGGTCATAGACAATAAAAGAATTATCGTCCCAAGGGGTTGAGTCTACTAAGAGCTAAGTCTATGTATATACTAATCATCGACGTACCCATCGAATGCACCCGAGACAACTCGGACGCGCACAGTTGTATCAACTACAAGCAACAACAATACCCTACAACATGTGCATATTTAATTTAGACAGTAAATATAGCAAGGTATCTTGCCTGTATCCGAAAGCTGTGAATGCCAGAAGCCTGTTCCAGCGATGTCTCCTGTCTGATCCGATGATCCTGGCACAAAATATAATATAGAATTCTATATCAGACAATAAGATCCAGTGTACTGACACTACGTTGCTCTTGAGGGTCTGTCTCAAGTTCACGGTTAATCGATTACAGCACCACGTGTGCACGTAGCTAGGGTGTACACTCGTTCTATCCTCGGTTAACGTTGTTTTGAGGCAAATTACTACGTTATTGATTACCAATTATCTATGTTTGGTATGAATACCTGCCCTTGTTTCCTATGTTAAGTATTCCAGGTGAATTACTATTCATATATGATCGGTCTCATAACTTTAGGTTTTTGCTAGTTACTAACCAATTTCTAACTCATGTTACTCATCATACTAACATGTATATAATTATGGTTAATTCTGTTTGTTATCATCTAGTTTAACTATCATCATGCATACATATCTGTATTAATTTGTTTTAACTGGTTTGTGTCCACACCGGATACGTCGACACGATGACTCGATAAAGCAATCATACAATATTATTATGCGAGAAGCGAACTAGGGGTCGAGTACTTGACTGACTGGATGAGATTCTGCTCGCGGGATGGGTTCCTGGCGTCGGCGGCAAGTCTCGACAGCAGCCGCGGCACTCTCGGCAGGCGCGGCAGCGGTGCACGAGACAGCGGGTCGGGGGTGTTCGGCTGCAGCGGGTCGGGGTGGTCGGAAGCAGCGGTCAGGGGAGTTCGGGAGCAGCCGGTCAGGGGAGTTCCGCAGCGGGTCAGGAGAGTTCCCAGCGGGTCGGGGTGGTCGAGAGCAGCGGGTCAGGGGAGTTCCGCAGCGGGTCGGGGTGGTCGGGAGCAGCGGTCAGGGGGTTCCGGCTGTGTAGGGGCGATGGTCGATAATATATGGAGGGTGGTGGTCGGCAATATATGGAGGGTGGTGGTCGGCAATATATGGAGGGGGTGGTCGGATGGTTGGTGCAAAGGAGTACTCGGCTAGGGTTAGGGGAGGAGGGTGATATGAAATCTAGGGTTTGAGTGAATAGAGGTATATTTATATGGGTGGTGGAGATGTTGGGCTAAGCTCGAGGGTTTGGGCTTGTCCGGCTTGTTGGGTTGGAAATAATCCACTCAAAAGCGCATGTGGGCTGGGTTTGGTTCTGCTTGGGGTAAATTGGCTTTAAATTATTTAGATTAATAATTAGGGCGCAAGGCAAAAAATTTACGAACATTGTGCAGCTAAGTTGAGATGCAATGACGAGCATCTAAGGTTGCACAAAGGTCAGAGGGGTACATATAATTGTCGCACATAATTCTAATTAAATTCCAAATAAATCCTAGTCTCCAGATTTAATTAAATTAAACCCCAATTTGGTTGAGGGGGTTTACAGGAAATATAGAATACTAGAGAATATAAAGTAAGCAATAGAACATCTAGCAATGAGTAAAAATATAAGTAAATGCTAGAACAAGTGATCTGAAATAAAGAATAAACATCTGGCTAAGTATTTGAAATATCAGTTATTATGTGATCGGCTTGGGACGAGATCAGGCTTGATATATATGATTGGCTATGATATATATGAGGTCAGGCTAACCATCTGTTTAGCTATGATGCGAGCAATAGTCAGGCTAATCATATATATCAGGCTATGAGGCATATAAATGGTCAGGCTACACCCGACGTGATGTGTAGGGTGAGCTATGATGCATGTAAGGTGGGGTATGATCACATAATCTGCTAATATTTCCGCATCCCCAGCTAGCACGATGGATTCCAATCATGACTCCTCATGACAGGTATCTAGGGTGCTAAGCCATGTATCCACAGTGTCAGAGTCAAGTATAGTATACAACTGGAATTATAGAATTAATCAACAAAACAAAAACTGTCAGAGAATGTACTCGCATGTGGTCCCGAGGAAGGTATAAGGATCGAAGTCCGAGGCGAGATCACAAAGACCTAATTATGGAATATAAATATCAAAATACTGAATTAAAGGAATAAGCATGTTTAACTAATTAAATGCGACGCTTCTAGGTCATGTCTAAGTCCCTACTAGGTTAACTAGGACTATACTAGGTCTAAACCTTGTTACCCTAGGCTTTTATGTTAATACTAAAAAACCTTTACATACTAGGCATTTAATAAAAATATAACTCCTATATAGATTCTAAGGTATTACTTAAACTATTAACTCTTACTTAACTAGTACTCAAAATCCAACCTTAACTCATTAACACTAAGTATTAACTAGGATACCAAGTACTTTATGTGATACATTAAAGTATCATACAAAGAGTGATATCCAAGGGTATTACTTGCCATATTGCACACTGGAACCCATGCCCTCAACCATTCCTCACCTAGGATACCTACAAGGCTGCTACTAGTACCTCAGTTGCCCACTGAGACTGACTACTCAGTGAAAAACATGGATACAACCACCATCTCACTAAACCTACTGATACAAGCATAGCCTAATCCCTCAACTGCTCATTGATACCCATCATCAAACCCACATCTAGAGTGAACTCAATTCCCATCTTCCCCTAACACAGGCACTCACAGGTTATGCTGAAGGCCCTGAACTAGAATAGGGCAGCAACATTTAGACTTAGGAAGCAATAACTGGGAAACACAAAGTTCCCAGGATACTCCAACACAAGTGAATAGGATACTCAAGGTAGCAACATCTCTATCATTAGGATTTTCCTCGATACAAACTGAAACATGAACACTAAATTTAGCTACTAACCAAAACTTCCCCTACTCCACACAACTTGCTAGGGGTACAGCTACTGCTGTAGTCTGGGTACACCCCTCTCCAACATTAATTTCCAGCTTAGCCATAGTTTGTAGGAAACCAAATGAGCCAAAAAACTAAAGCAGCAACATATCCACCAGATCACTATACCTAGATACAACTGAACAGGATACACAAAGTAGCCAAAATAAGGGCAGCTAACCAAACTCTAACTGCTGTACCCATAGGAACTAGCTCATTAGCCCCCCCCCCCCCCTCAAACATAGAGACTGACACTAAGACATGAACTCAACTCTAACTGAAATGCAGAACTTGACAAACCTATTGACACTAAGTATCAAAAAGTCTGATACTAACAGAAGTTTCACCACTGCACAGACACCTCTACTCCTCACTGAGACCCTCACACAAATCTCACTCACTAGACTCTAGGAACTGATACTCACAGTGTCAAACTGCACAGCAAATCATGATACTCCATTTCCCCAATACCTGATGCACTGATACGAAGAACACAATCCTCATAATCTCACTGAATCTGATATTCTAGGACCTGGAAACCCGACTGCACACAATACACTCTTCCACACATTAGGACACGACTGATACTGAGACTAAATGCTCGTATACACTAAATTTAATACACTAAGAACTCAATACTGATACACTAACCCTACCTCTCAATACCCCAATGTACATCACATTGATCACTCACTGTGCTGAACTTGGTTCTTCTCATCCCCCAGTATCAGATACACTGAAACACAGTATCATACACACCACATCACTCGTGAAGTAGAACCCCCAACCTACTGATACACTGAACTGATACTGGTACACACATGCCTAACTGCTACTGCACTGAAAACACTCTCAACTACCTGATGCACAGCTAGCCTTGCTGATACACACAGGAACCCTAACTAAAACCCCCAATATCTGATACACTACTAAATTCCCCCAATACTTTCATACACAGTAACACAAAACCGTAGGTATACAACCACACACACACATATACATATGTATACAAATCAGGGTTCCTAAGAACTAGGTTAAAATTAGGTATTCCCTCACTGGAAATAATTCTACAAACACATGATATGCAAAAACGGGTTCCACATCAAAAACTCCTGAATACCCAAACCTAAACCCTAAATCGAGATCAAAATAATAGGTAGGAGATGTAATCGTGTAGAAATGCACATTCCCATAACTAGGGTTCACGAAATTTGGGGGAAAACCAACGTTGGGACACCTCAACCCTAGATTCACCTAGGTCTTCATGGAGAAACCCATAGAACCAAATCTAAAACAATGGTGGGCTTCTAATGGCCAAATAACAATGGAAAAAAGAATTAAAATAGGGTTAAATCAGATTCTCACCTATTGGGAGATGGTTTCCCAATGTAGGTCCTCTTTCTTCAAGCCTTCTTGGTCCAAGCTCCTAGATTTCTCTTGATGGAGGAGGAAATAGGTTTCTAGGATTTATAAATTCTGAAATTTTTGGGGAAGGAAGGATTTTCTAAGTGGAGGTTAGGTTTAGGGCTTTCTTCATGAATGAAGAAGCTTGAGGGAGGCTCCCTCTCATATAAATGGGACTAGGGTTAGGGTTAGGGCTTCTAATGCCAAGTGTATTAATTAGCCCTTCATGATTAGTCATGAAGAACTTAAATTAATTAGGGTTTAGTCATTCACCTAGGGTTTAAATCTAAAACTAAAAATGCTAACTAGGGTTTAGTCACAAGGGTAAAACCTAATGGGTTTTTAGGTCAAGCCCATAAACTATGCATGAAGGAACACCCTACAAATTATTTAATAAACCCATCACACATATTTATTACACAATAAATTAAACAGGAAAAATTACAATAATGTTCTAATCTAGAAATGTGGTAGTGACACTACCCACCTTAGAAAAAATTTGTCCTCGGAATTCAACCCCAAGGCTGGCTAGAGAAATCAGAACAAATAATGAACTAACGACAAGCACATCTATACATTCAATCAAATCAAGCATATAACAAAGAAAAGCAATATCACATAGAATAGATAAAGGAATCACGATATTCAAGATACGAAGGTATAAGGATAAATATACCTTTCGAGTCAAAGATGTGCGGATACCGAGATCAAATATCATCCTCGCGCTCCCATGTTGACTCTCCCAAAGGGTGATGATCCCAAGCAACTCAAACAAGATGAATAGTCCGATTCTTGAGCACCTTCTCCCTTCGGTCCAAAATGGATACGGGTTGCTCCGCAAAAGACAAGTCGGTACCAACGACTAGCTCAGAATGGTCGAGGATATGACTCGGATCCAGGACATAACTGAGACACATGATATACATTGTGTATATTATGTAGCGAAGGCAGAAGGACAAGAAGATAAGCAACATCACCTACCCACTTAAGGATATTGAATGGACTGATCTATTGCGGATTAAGTTTCCTGCGAACCCCAAATATAATGACTTCACGGGTTAGCAAAATTTGTAAGAATGCGTGATCGTCGATACAAAACTCTAAAGGCCTACGAAGTTAGTTTGCCAAATGCCGATGCCTATCTTGCACAACCTGAAGTTGCTCTCTAATCTGCATGACAACTTCTACTATTTGCGTGATCATCTCTGGGCCTAACATCTTTCGTTCGCCAATATCATCCCGTGCCAATGGTGACCTGCACTTTCTTCCATATAATGCCTCGAAGGGTGCCATCTGAATACTCGCCTGATAACTATTGTTGTTAGAGAACTCGACTAGATGAAGGTGATCTTCTAAGACTATCCAAAATCCAAGATACAAGCCCGTAGCATATCTTGTAGTGTCAGGATGGTTCTCTCTAATTTCTTAACTGTTTGAGGATGGTAAGCGGTATGAATCTCAATTTGGTGCCCAAACTCTGGTACAAGCTCTTCCAAAAATGTAAAGTGAATCGAGTGTCTCGATCTAATACAATACTCACAGAAATACTATTTTGTCTCATTATCTGTCGCATATGTATTTCTGTCAACTGCTTTGTGGACTGTCCTACTCGAAAAGGAAGAAAATGAGCTACTTTCGTGAGATGATCTACTACCACCCAAACTGTATCACGACCAGTCGCGGATCTAGATAAACCGGTCAGCAAGTCCATTGTGATATGTTCTCACTTCCACTCTAGGATAGGAAGCAGTTGTAATAATTCTGCTGGTCTTTTCTGGTCGTCCTTCATTTGTTGACATACCAAACACTGAAAAATGAATCATGCTATCTCCCTCTTTATTCCAATCCACCAAAAATGTTGCCTGATATCTTAATACATCTTGGTACCTCCTGGATAAATCTAATACTGGAAACTGTGTGCCTCAATCATAACTTCTTGATGGATATCTCTGCTTGGTACATAGAGATGGTTTTCAAACCTAAGAGTTCCATCTTCATGAATTGTCAACTCCTTCCTTAGACTAGACTCACATTCTGCTCGAAACTTCTGAATCTTCGGGTCCTCTGCCTGAGCTGCCTTAATTCTCTCAACCAAGGTTGACTGAATCTGTAAACTGGCCAATACTCTCACGTCTTGCGAAAGTACTACCTCTATGCCCATCTTTTGTAGGTCTTCCAAGATATGCTGCTATGATGTTAACATATATGCACTACCTCTCCTACTAAGAGTATTTGCTACCATGTTCGCTTTTCCTTGATAGTACTGGAGCTCCATGTCGTAGTCCTTCAACAGTTATAGCCACCTCCTTTGCCTCATGTTCAAGTCCTTCTGGGTGAATACATACTTCAAGCTCTTGTGATCCATAAATATTTTCACCCAATCTCTATATAAGTAGTGTCTCCATAGATTAAGTGCAAATACTACTGCCGCCAACTCTAAGTTATGTGTTGGATAGTTCTACTCTTGACCTTGAAGTTGTCGAGACACATAAGCTATCACTCTTCCATATTGCATTAATACACACCTGAGCCCCTTGCTAGACGCATCACCATATACTGTAAACCATAAAGAACCTACTGGAAGTGTGAGAATCGATGCCAAAATCAGTCTCTTCTTCAATACTTCGAAGGATGTCTGACATTCTTTGGACCAAATAAATGCCTCCTTGAACGCCAAATGGGTCAATGGTGTTGAAACCCTTGCGAAGTCTGTCATATATCTCCTGTAATATCTTGCCAAGCCCAGAAAACTATGCACCTCTGCTGCTGTCTTAGAAACTAGAAAATTCTCTACTGCTTCAACCTTCTTTGGATCTACTGTTACTTCTACTCCCTAGATAATATATCCCAAGAATGATACATGATCCAACAAAAACTCGCACTTGTTAAATTTTGCGTATAACTGGTGTTCTCTTAGAATCTGTAAGACCTTCCGAAGATGCTCTTCGTGCTCCACTTTGATACTGGAATAGACTAGAACGTCGTCTATGAATACCACCATGAACTGATCTAGATACGGAATAAAAATGTGGTTCATCAAATCCATAAATATTGCTAGAGAATTAGTCCGTCTGAATTCATAACTAAGAATTCATAATGCCCATATCATGATCGAAATATTGTCTTGGGTATGTCTTGCTCCCGAACTCTCGCTTGATGGTACACTGAACGGAGGTCGATTTTGGAGAAAACCTTTGTCTTGCTCAACTGATCAAACAAATCATCGATTCTTGGTAATGGGTACTTGTTCTTCACTATCAGTGCATTCAGCTGTCTGCAGTCGATACATAACCGGGATGACCCATCCTTCTTCTTTACTAAAACTAATGGCGCTCTCCAAGGTGATCCACTAGTTTGGATAAACTTCTTTGCCTTCAGTTCTTCAACGTTTTGGTACATCTTGTCCAGTTATGATTGTGCCATTTAGTAAACTTTACAAGATATTGGTCCTGCTCCGGGAATCAAATCTATGAAAAACTTTACATCTCTTACTAGGTGTAACCCTAGTAGTTCTTCTAGAAAGACATCTAGGAACTCCTTGACTATCTTGGGAAGCTGTTCCTCTGCTATCACTGTCGCTGCAATTCTCTCTTGATGATGGTCTCCCATAGATCTGTCAAAGGCAAAATCATTCGTGCTTGGGATACTAAATAGTATCCTAAGCTTATGGTAATATATCGTAGCATGAATGTCTCTCAGCCAGTCCATGCCTAAGATAACGTCAAAGTTACCCATAGGGGACTCGATCAGCCGTGCTGGTAATGAATGCCCGCACACTAAGACTAGACACGCTATACACACTTTATTAACTACTACGAGCCCATTACCAGTGAGTGTATTCAACTTCTCTGGCAACGCATCGAACTCCAATCCAATACATGTCACAAATAGGACAGATATAAATGAATGAGATACACCAGAATCAAACAATGTACAACAAGAAAAGATAGGAAAGAGACGTTACTTCCACCATGTCGCCCGATGCCAAGGCTTCTTCCAAAGACAAAGTGAATGCTTGCCCTTGGCCCTGCTATGCTCCTCGTTGTTGCCTCCCTAGGAAATGTTATTGTGGCCTCTGCTGTCCCCAATGTTAATTTTATTGCTGCTGGTATATCTGAGCTTGTGTTGGTAATGGACGCTGAGCTAATAGTCATATTGCGATCGCTGGTCCGCTGTACTGAACTCCCCCTGTGCTGACAGTATTGTTAACTGTTGGACTGGTCCTCCGGGCCTCTATATCATCAGACAATTGGCAATTCGATGATATGTACTACCTTACCTCATACACAACTCATTGGATACCTTATACACATCTCTAGTGTGGTCTCCCTTGCCACAGTAAGTACAACCTACCAGTGCTTCCTGGCGCTGCTACTGTTATTGCTGCCTCGGCTGCTACCTCGTTGGTACTATCACTGGTAAAACCGTCATACTTTACGGTGTTGAATCATTGATATGAACGCCAGGTGATGGTGCTGACATTCAGGGTATTTTTTTACCTCCTTATCAACTTTGATCATGAGACCAGTTCTGGCCTTCCGTCCTTGCCGACAACCTCTGCATAGTAAGCTCATACCTTTGAGCTGCTATTAATACCTCTTCGTAAGTCTGGTATTCATGTCCCTCAACTAGTTGTAGAATCCCCAGATGAAGTCCTTGTTGGAACCTTATTACCCTATCCAACTCCAAAGCCACCTTAGTCGGAGCAAATCTACTCAGCCTGTAAAACTCGGTTGCATATTCATCCACAGTCCTACCAGCCTGCTTGAGATCGATAAACCTCCGCTGGAACTCATACTGTGCGATGACTCTAAAATACTTAGCCTAAAATTGAGTCCTGAAACTATCCCAAGAAATAGGATACCTCAAGCAAACCTCCACTGACGCCCACCAATCACGGGCAACGTCTTAAAGCTGCAGTCGGACCTGGTCAACTTGTACATTGGCCGGGACCTTTTACTGCCGCCAGAAAAATCTCGATGTCTTACAACCATGTGTCTGTTGTAATATGGTCCTCCGTGCCATCGAAATAAATCAGGTTAAGTCAGCAAAACCAGACCGACGCCCCCGAATAAGTCCTTTCTCCTCTCTCCAAGGCTTTTTGTAAGCGCTGACTCAACAAGACATTCTGCTCTCGTTGTTGAAAAAGGTGATGTCATTGTACTGCCATCTGATGCTGCTATGTAGCCATCATTCCCTGAAGAATCTTTAGTAATGATGGGGTATCAAGTACCGCTGGCACTGTCGGTACTACTGGGGGTACGGGGATTTCAAGGTTTGGTTGCTCATCATATCCAACTTTCGGTTCCACCATGCCAGCTTGCTCAAGTACTGGTTCTATCTGGATTTGACTCTGAGCAGGTGCTACCTCCAGTTGTCCTGCCATTCCTGCTGCTCCAAAAATTGAAGAAGCCCTAAAGGAAAGGACAAGAAACATTAAGAACAGGATGGGAAATATCAGGCAAGCAATTTGAACAGTTCAAGCATTGTTATTGAGGAAGATGAAGTAAGATATCAAAGTGGATATGTTTGATTGAGACTCCTATGACCACAACACCATACAAGTCTGAAAACACAGGCCTACATGGGCCACCACTAAAATCTTGTTATGCTCCAAAACCGAAATATAGAGACGGATATGGCCAACTCTATTGTACAAGGTATAGAGCGTCGTACGGTGGTCACGACTATAAATAGACAAGGGGGAGCATAATACAAGCAAGTCACTAAGGGCCACATAGAACATCTAATATCTCAATTAGTCAAGTAAGGATAGTAAACATAGAACATGTATGACAAGGAAGTAAGGCGTCCCAAATGCCCTTCCACAATATTCTAGAAACCAGCCACACAAAATAATAAGCTATCAGAGTAGCAAAAGTACATAACCAGGATCAGCTGTAGTCTGAATAATTACAATCATGTAAGAAGACTAAATGTCCAGATTTACGGCTAACAAGTGTTGGTGGCTAAATGCCCAAAAGAGTAAAATATGCAATAACAAGTAGTGATCAAGAAATTCACTTGTGTTCCTCAACGGCCATCCGCCTGGTGCACGCCATTATTCAGGGAGAAGTACGCCTGATCCTCGGGCGCTGGCTCTAAACCTGGCCATGCAAAACTAGTGGGGTTAGACCCTAGATAGAAAGTACCACAAAAAATTATGAATGAAGAAACAAAACCAGAAAGAATATATATATATATATATATATATATATATATATATATATATATATATATATATATATATATATATATATATATATATATATAGTCCTGTCTCATAATTTTGGTTTATAGCCTATCGTCATACAATAATCTAATCCTATAACCAAACAAGGAAAAGAGTTAGACCATTGCACCATGATAGTCCATATCCCTAAACTATTTAATAGAAGGTACAATGCACAATCAAGTTCAGTTACATAATCAGTCAATCACTTGTATGACTTACTAGATGTAATTTAGGTTATCCCAAAAATATTATACAAATAATAGGAATCCTCAGGTTGAGCCATGTTCTAGCAGGGGCTAGCCGAGCCATGAATCGCTGCGTAGCATATAGTAGTATACATAGGTCCCTCGGAAGTTGCATAAATTTTTGCATAAAAGTTGTGAAATACTATCTGTATGAAGAGCGTGTGGAGATCTTCATAGACCACAAGAGCTTAAAGTACGTGTTCAACTTCACAGACCACTAGAGCTTAAGGTACGTGTTCACCCAGAAAGAGCTAAATATGAGACAGCGGCGGTGGTTGGAGTTGAAGAAGGACTTCAACATATCATTGTATTACCATCCAGGGAAGGCCAATATAGTTGTTGATGCCTTGAGAAGGTATTCGGTGGCAATGTTCTTGACATCAGACAAATATTTGTTGGCTAACCTTGAGAACTTGGGTATTATGGTAATAGTTTTCGGTATCGAGATAAATATGTGGGGATTACTGATACAGTCAGAGCTGATGGACAGGATTTGGGCTATGCAATATAATAATGTGACTCTATATAGCATCATGGCACAAGTTTAGGCCGGGTTATTGGACGACTTCATCGTTGTTGAGGATGGTTCCTTACGGTACGGTACTAGGTTGTGTGTGTCGAGTGAAGAGTTGCACGAGGAGGTTCTGCAGGAGGTGCATTGCTCTCAGTACTATATGCATCCAGGTGCCAACAAGATTCATAGAGATCTAAGGGAGCAAGTGTGGTGGTTTGGTATGAAGTGGGAGGTGGCACGCTTCATATCTAGATGCTTATTGTTCCAGCAGGTGAAAGCGGAGAGGCAGAGGCCAGGCGGTTTACATCAGCCATTACCCATTTCAGAGTGGAAATGGGAGCATGTTACCATAGATTTTATTTCAGGGCTTACGCGATCTCCAGGAGGGAAAGACGCAATTTGGGTCATTGTAGATAGGTTGACCAAATTGGCCTACTTCTTGCCATTTAAAGTGGGATGTCTACGGAGAAGCTAGCAAAGATTGTCAGATTATATGGGGTTCCTGTGAGCATAGTCTCGGATCGGGATAGTCACTTCATGTCCCACTTTTGGAGGAGTTTGTATGCTAGTTTAGGCACCCAGCTAAAGTTTAGTACCGCATAAAATCCCTAGACGGATGGACAATCGAAGAGGACTATTCAGACTATCGAGGATATGCTATGTACTTGTGTTCTAGACTTCAGAGGTTGTTGGAAGGATCATCTCTACCGTAGAAGAGTTTTCTTATAAAATAGTTACCAGGCCAGTATTGAGATGTCACCAATCGAGGCGTTATATGAGCGGAGATGTCGCACTCCTTTATCTTGGGATAATGTTGGTAAGAGAGCCTTGTTAGGACTGGAGATTTGACAAACAGCCACCGGAGACTTTTAGAGTTTGAGGTAGGTTTTGTTTTGTATTGCTTGTGATTATTTTGTTGTAGATTGAGTGTTAAGACGGTATTTTATTCTAGGTTGGTGATCTGTTGTTCTTGTGGATTTCTCCAACACGGGGTACAATTTTCTTTGTGTGGAGGTAGAAATATTATTCCACGGTACATCGGACCCTTTGGCGTTCTTGTGAGGGTCGATACAGTGGCCTACAGACTAGACTTGTCGCCTGCACTAGAGAGACTACATGACATATTTCATATGTCGCAGCTGAGATGATATGTGGCAGATCCTAGTCACGTATTAGATCACTCGAAGATTGAGATGGGTCCGACTTTCAGTTATCCAGAGCAGCCAGTGTAGATTCTGGATCGTCGGGAGAAGGTATTGCAAAATCAGACGATTCTCTTGGTATGCCTCGCGTGGAGGCATCACTCTCTGGGAGAGTTCACCTAGGAAAGGAAAGTCGAGATGCATGAGCGGTACCCTTATCTCTTCGAGCCGTGTGGTATTTTTTTCTTGCTGTGATTGCTTGTGTAGTGCTATTTCTTTCGTAAATTTTAAGGACCAAATTTTTCTAAGGAGGGTAGGATTGTCACTACCACTTTTCAGGATTGGTGTATTTTTGTAATTTTGTATTATTATTGATTGATATATATATATATATATATATATATATATATATATATATATATATATATATATATATATATATATATATATATATATATTTCATAATAATTGGTATAGTTGTATATATATAAATATTTAATATACATGATGGTGTATGTTTAGCCCTTAGCTAGACTAGTTGCAAATGAACCCAACTAAACTTGAACCCAACTAGATTGTCATGACCAATAGTGTAACCTATTTAATTAGTCTTGGTTGACAAATTAAAATAGAGGGAATGAATAGAATAACCCATTCATTAAATATTAGAGCCTTCATTAGTTAAACCCTTAATTTGTTAAACCCTTCATGACAACTTGAAAGAACATTTTAGACATTGTAACCAAGCCAACCCTAACCCTAAGGTGGCCGACCTATATAGGAGGAGGAATCATCCCTCTCCTTCATTAATAGTTCATAAAAAAACCCTAAGTTTATGTTCTTCCCCAAGTGATTCATTCCTCCACTAAATTTTCTTCAAACCAATTCCAATCCCTCTAATTCTCATCACCAAGTAGAGTTTGAAGCTTGAAGATTGCAAGAGTCTTGAGGAAGAAAATTTCTGCTAGAAGTTGGTGTTCATTCCTCACTCTTGTGCCCACTTGAAGGAGCTACATTGGAAAACCATCTCCCAATAGGTAAAATCTCATTCCTCTTTTTATTTCAACTCTAGAATGGTGTAATGGACCACTAGAAACCCTCTCTTGGTTTAAGACTACCTATAGAAAGAAGTAATAGGTGCATAGGAGGCCTATGGAGAAAGTTACATTGAGTTTTGTATTTATTCGGGAAAAACTTTGAGGTGGCACACCAAGTGTTTGATGAATGCATAATGGATCATTCCTCATTATTTTATATGGCTTTTAGTATTATATATGTGTCATGATGATTTGGTGGTTTTTGGGAGTGATTTGAGTGTGTATAAAGAGAGTATCACATGAGTATCAAGGTATGATACCCATATGTGGCTTGATGCACTCCAAGTATTTATTGCCATACATGGTATACTTAATTAAGTGTTATGGGAGTTTTGGTGGTTATGTTGTATCTGTTGTGTATTGGTGGTGGTGTTAGGGGTAGCAGCAGCAACTAGTAGGTATTTTAGAACTGAGCAACTGATAGGCAAGTGAGGGTGAGATGAGGTGGTACAAGCTCAGGCTGAAGGGGGCAAGACACGGCACAGTGTGTAGATAAAGGAGAGAAACAACAGACAGCAAGTAAGGAGTAAGGGGGGAAAGCCAGCAATGAGCCAAATGCAGGTGGGTATTGGGTCACAGCATCAATGAGGTAGTGGTTATGTGGTTATACAGGGAGTTGGAGATTTTGTTGTATGCATTAGCATTTCAATATGCACATGCATTTAAAGGTAAGGAATCAAGTTACAATAGGCTAAGAGCTCAGTTGTGAACCAGTCCTACACCAAGAGGGGTCAGGTATCAGATGTTTGAGGGCATGGGAGTAGAGCTTATATGAGTGAGTCAAGTAACAAACCTGGTGAGGATGGTTTCCAGATGATGTGAGTCGATATAGATGTGTAGTGGGTTATGTGAAGAGAGTGGAATGTGTTGTATGTGATGTTGAAGTTGGCACAGTGGGTTGGCTTTACCACAGTGTGTTAAATTACTACAAATATGCAGTAAACCAATTGTGTGCATTGGTGTATCACCTAAGGGGGTGCTGTAAGGGAGTATCAGATATATGGGAGTTAAAGTTAGCAGCTGTTGCAGCAATAAGGAGGCAAGGCAGTGGGGTATCGGGTGTTACAGGGTCTTAGATGGTGAGTGAGACTTAGATGTACATGTCTAATGTTAGTATCATATGGCAAAACTTGAGTGTGTAACAACAACTTTAGGCCAGCAATATGTAACTGCTACTATGAGCAGTTGGTAAAATATGGGTCAGAGTTGTATCAGCAATTACCATTGATACTGCAACAGTTGGGTTCTAGAACAATGTAGAAGCATAAAAAATATGCTGGGAAGCTCTACGCAGCATATTGACGCAGAGCAGCGTAAACAGAGGCCTTCAGAGCCATCAAGCGTGCAACAGAGCTTTTTTTGCTAAACATAGCATGAAATATTAAAAGCTCAAAGGACCATCCGCGCAAGTGCAGTATGTCCAGGATGCTTCAGCGTAAAACATGGTTCTTCGTCGCCTCTTGGGCGAAAAAACCCATCCGCTTTCAATATAGCATTAAAGTGTATAAGGGAAGCTTCGTGTTCTCCGAAGTGAACCTGTCAGATCCTGCAATGAACCTGACGTCTGGACTTCTGACAAACGGATACTGCATGGCTACCCAGACGACGGCTATAATGATGGCACATCATTGCAACCCAGGCTGTTATTTACCGCCATCTCCTTTGCGTAAACTGCTTTTACGTGCACAAAGGGATACACTGCCTTGTTTTACATAGGCAGACATGAGCTGTTTACGCTCTGCAGTAGACAAACCGCCTGCCACATCAAAAGCTGTACTTCGTACGGGGCTCAAGGCATGTCTCTACGTCTAAAGCACAGCGGTGATAGTTGCTCGAGGCACGTCTCTACGTCTAATGCACAGAACGGTAACAGTTTCTCGAGGCACGTCTCTGCAACTGATGCACAGAAGGGCTGCAGACCTTCAAAAATACGCCTCCGTATTTAATGCACAGGATGGTGGCAAATCTCGGTATTTAATGTAAGAGATTTGATTATATCTTCAAAAACCATAATTCTGGCTAAGACGTCCACATCAGCACTCTGGCACGGTACGCAGCGGCTTCTACGCCCATTCAGCTCCTGTGCTCACTCGGCTTCTACGCCCATTTGGCTTCTACGCCTACTCGGCCTCTACGACCACTCGGCTTGTACGCCCACTCGGCCTCTATGACCACTCGGCTTCTACGCCTATTTCGGCTTCTATGCCTACTTGGCTTCTATGCCATGGTGACAGATATTGACTTCTACGCCCACCTCTTCTACACAAGGGATACCTACCTACGTGGCTTCTACGCCGTGATCTTCGTAGCGATTATACGCGTTTTGTCCCTTAGTTGGACCCGCGTCACACGCTCATTCAAAGGACCATCTATACGCAAGCATTGGTTATTTTAACCGTTGTGTAAAAGGGTGCTGTACTTTCCACTCCTCGGTTTCTACACCGACAGAGTAGTCACTGTCACTAAAAATCTATAAATAGAGACCTCTATCAATGAGGAATTAGGTCGACAAATCGCAAGGTCAGAAAATTGGTCAAGAAAACCAATATCAGATCCACGATCGAAAAAACTCCAAAATAGAAGGTCGAACTTCCAAGAAAGATCGAACCAGAGGTCAAGAGAGAGAGAGAGAGAGAGAATCCGGAGCTCAGGCAAAGAGTAGGGATCGACGACTTTGGCATCGTGCATCCACCCTCTTTTGCAACCTTCGAAGCTGCTTCCTATCTTCTACAGCACTTCTTCATCATCGTGTGGTCCAAGGGCTAAAATGATCGATTGCAGATCAGACACCTATAGCAATATTTACCCAGATTAAATAAATTATACTCCCACATCCTCGTGTAGGATCAAATTGTACAAGTTTATTTGTAAACCAAAGAAGGCGGGTTTCGTGTAAAACCTCGTATTATATACACTTCGTTCTTTTGTTTAATACCACAAACAAGATGGCGACTCTGCTGGGGACGTCTTTCTCTTCTGATGAGGAAGTAATTGCTCAACATGATGCGGTATCTGTAGGAACCGTAAAGAAGACACTGGTCGTCCAATTCGACCAGTCTGCCTACGAAGACATGCTTCGAACCGGGGGTAGCTCTCACCCTCTCTGCGTCCAAGACAACAAGAAGCTGCGCAAGGTCTGGATGCCCAAGACCTCCTCTACCATTCCTGTAGACTCTCCGATCTCTCCGATCTCTCCGATCTCTCCGACCAATGAGGTTGTAGCATTGCTCCCTCCGTGCTTCGCACGTAAAATTCAGTCTTCCGCTACGTGCGGTACAGACGAAACTTTGGACAAAGCCTCAGTGCTAATCCAGAAGTATCCACTGCGCTCTACGTATAGAAACCAGTCTTCCGCTATGCGTGGTACAGACAAAACTTCGGGCAAAGCCTCAGCGCTAACCCAGAAGTATCCACTACGCTCTACGCGTAGAAACCAGTCTCCCGCTACGCACGGTACAGACAAAACTTCTGATGATGCCTCAGCGCCAAATCGGAAGTACAAATTATGCTCCGTGCGCAAGACAACATCGGACCTCTACGGGGAACCAGATGAGCGCTGTGATCTCCACAAGGGAAAGCAAGCGGCAGGGTACTCAACTTCTCGGCCTTTACGCCAGCGAGGGAGCAATCTGCCTACCCTCCGGATTACGCGGGAAGCCGATGGCCGACTGAGGACCTCTTCAGCTTTACGCCAGTCTGAGCAAATCTCTAAATTACGCCAGGCGAAGTCCCACGGCGTAAAGCAAGCTCAAGTTGCGGAAAGACACCCTCCCCGGGGATTATCCGCCACCCAGATGGCCAACCTGTTATACACAGGTGGCACAGGGAAAACCATGGTGCCCAATCTCCGCATGCCCACTGATGGGAACAGAAGGAACAAGCCGTCGTCTTCTTCTACTCCTCCTGACTTGCGCAAATATCTAATCCAGAAGCGTAAGGAGAGGGGACCTTCCAACATGTCTATTACGCCCCCTGGCGAGCAATATTGTAATTGTCATAAGATTGTGATTGACTGCTGCTGTTTTAAAGCAAAACGGTCGGTTTTCGACCGGTTGAGCTACTCTCTGTCTTTCCAGGAAGAAGAGCCCGCGCATGCATCCGTAAACATGGCTTCACACATACCTAGAGGAGGGTTGAGCTCAAGACGTCATCCCTCTAGGCCTCCGAGCCGAAGGAAATTCGAAGACCTCCTCAGGAACACTGAAGCTGGGGTGTTCCAAAATACCCGTGCAAGGTCACAGCAACCAACTTCGTACTCGTCTGATTTTGATGCTGGGGGTCGCCAGTCTCCCGGATCAGATGCTGAGAGTATAGAGTCAACTTCTGCAGCGACCTATACTAATCCTTTCAATGACGATGCTGGAAAAATGCAAGTTCACCGATACAGCCCGCAAGCGTTGAGGATCTTGCAAAACATGGGCTACGACTTGAAGCGGAAGCCAGGCCTCAACTATGGAAGAGGCAAACGAACGTCGCTGCGCGGCGACCCCTAATATCAACGAACCCATTTCGGGTTAGGGTATGCCACCTCCTCTAAGTCGGACGAGGATATCTTCTCCTCTTCTCAGAATGGCTCATCGCCCTCTGACTCACCTGATGCTCTCGAACAAACATTATCAGTGAATATGGTAGTGACAGATTTCTTCGAATCAAACAAACAAGAATCTGAACTGTTTGAGAATAACTCTTGGGCCCAACAAATGGATATGCAGTAGGAATTTTGCTTCGAGCAAAGGGAACCTCCCACCAAAGACAAAGTTATCCAGGTTGATATTGGGGGTAAACTTTCGCCAAAGTCGATATTTATCAGTAACAATCTTTCCCCAGCTGAAAGGGAAGAAGTTATCCAGCTAAAAAAAGAGTATATCGACGTCTTTGCATGGGATTATGAGGACATGCCGGGCCTTGACCCAAAGGTGGCTACTCACAAACTCAATATATTGACCGACTCGAAGCCTGTGAAGCAGCACCAACGTCGGTTCCACCCGGATATGATGGACACCATCGAAGCTGAAGTCAAAAAGTTGATAGCCTGCGGTTTCATCTGGGAAGAACAACATCCCGACTGGGTCGCCAACGTTGTCCCAGTCATGAAGAAAAAAAGGGAAAATACGTATCTGCATCGATTACCGAGATCTGAATGCGGCCTGCCCCAAGGATGAGTTCCCTCTTCCCATCACAGATATCATGATCGACAATACCTGCGGTTTTGAACGCATGTCTTTCATGGATGGATTCTCAGGATACAATCAGATCAAGATGCATCCTGAAGACGAGAAGCACATTGCCTTCCGAACCCCGTTGGGGGTATATTGCTATACGGTCATGTCCTTCGGATTGAAGAACGCCGGGGCTACATACCAACGGGCTATGAGTAACATATTCTATGAGCATTTACGCAAAACAGTAGAATGTTACGTGGACAACATAGCCGTTAAGAGCCGCCTCAAAGATGATCACATTCAAGACTTGAGGACGGTATTCGAGTTAATGCGCCAACATCAACTCAAGATGAACCCTACGAAGTCCTTTCTGGGTGTATCTAGTGGCAAATTCCTGGGATTTGTCATTACCGCCAAAGGCATCCAAGTGGACCCTGACAAAGTCCAGGCCATCGTAGAAATGCGACCGCCCCGTAATCTGAGGGAACTCCGGGGATTTCAAGGCCGTCTGGCTTATATTCGAAGATTCATATCCAACCTCTCGGTGAGATGTCAGCCCTTTTCGCATCTCATGAAGAAAGGTGTATCCTTCGTATGGGACGAAACCTGTCAGCAAGCGTTCGGAGATATCAAGTGCTATCTCATCAGTCCGCCAGTTCTGGTGCCTCCCGTCATGGAAAGACCATTCTTGCTGTACGTTCGAGCGATGGATCATTCGCTATGAGCTCTTCTCGCACAGAAGAACGATATGGGTCATGAACAGGCTATCTACTACCTCAGCAGGATGATGGTCGGAGCCGAACACTGGTACAACCCAGTGGAGAAAGAATGCTTGGCTCTGATGTTCGCTATCCAGAAGACGCGGCACTATGTCACCGGCCAGACTATTCATATTATCTCCAGGATCAACCCTCTTCGAGTACTGATGAGCAAGCCAAGTACTCTTAATTCCCGACTCGCGACTTGGGCGATGCTGTTAACACCATATGACATGGTATACGTCCCACAGAAGTCCATCAAAGGCCAAGCGCTGGCCGACTTTCTAGCTGCTCATCCGATCCCGGAGGCCTCCAAATTATACGAGGACATTCCCGACGAAGTTGCAGAATGTAATTCTGCAATGGAAAGTGACGCATGGCAACTGTTCTTCGACGGCGCCTCCAGGACTGGTCCCAAGGGAAATATGGTTTCAGGGGTAGGAATCGTCCTGGTCACTCATGATAAACTCGTCACCTACCGAGCATATTCTCTTAGAGAGCCATGCTCCAACAATGTGGCAGAGTACAACGCTCTGCTAATCGGGCTCCAAGTCGCCAAAGAGCTGGGGGTCGAGTCCTTGGAAGCTTTCGGTGATTCTCTGCTTATCGTCAATCAAGTCAGGGGAATATATGAAGTCCGGAATTCAGACCTCATCCCCTATCACCAAGCAACGGTCGAGATAGCCATGACATTCAAAGGGTTCTTCCTAGAGCATGTACCTCGATCTAAGAATCTGGAAGCTGATGCCCTAGCCAGTCTAGCTGCGGATTTAGCCACTCCTATAAGAAGGCAGAATTCGATAATCCTTTTTAACAAAGATTTATTCTGTGTGAAGAACAACTTTCACATAGAACGTAGCTACGCTGTGAACACAGATCCCCCTAGAAGAGATTAGAAAAGTCCCTTCATAGATTTTGTCGCATACGGAATCTTGTCGGAGGACTCCAAAGAAGCAGTATCCGTCAAAAGACGATCATTACGCTTCTACTTCGATGCATCTTCACAATACCTATATTGCCGGACCTATGACGAACTGCTATTGAGATGTCTCTCTGACGACAAAGCACAGTAGATTATCTGGGAAGCTCACGACGGCATATGCGGAGCACATCAGCCCGGTCCTAAGCTACAGAATCGTATCAGGAGAATGGGCTATTACTGGCCCACAATGATCGCAGACGCGATCAACTATGCAAGACAATGCAGAGCCTGTCAGGTCATGCAGACTTCATACATCAACCGTCTGAATATCTACATCCTACGATTGCATACTGGCCTTTCGAAGCATGGGGTATGGATATCATTGGTCCTATTCACCCGTCTTCTTCTAGAGGTCACCGGTTCATACTGGCCATCACGGATTACTTCTCCAAATGGGCAGAGGTGATCCCTCTTGCTGAGGTAAAGGCGTCTAATGTAATCAGCTTCATCAAGCATCACGTCATTTATCGCTTCGGGGTACCCCCGAAGATAATTCACGACAATGGGCCTCAGTTCATCAGCCAAGCATTTCATCAATTTTACGATAAAAATCGGATACATAATATTGCCTCTACGGCATATTATCCAGCTGCTAATGGTTTGGCGAAAGCTTTCAACAAAACCATTATCAAACTCTTGAAGAAGTTCGTCTCTTCAAACAAAAGAGATTGGAATGAGAAGCTGGGCGAATGTCTCTGGGCACACCGCACAACGGTACGAACACCGACAGGTTGTACCCCATTTTTACTGGTCTACGGGAGCGAAGTAGTTCTCTCCATTGAAATCCAGATCCCGTCACTTAGGATAGCCGTGACTAATGAGCTGACTCAAGAAAAGAATGACCTGTTAAGGCTTCAAGAGCTAGAAGGATTAGACGAGAAACGCCTCCAAGCTCAACAGCGCATCGCTCTCTACCAAGCATGCATTTCCAGAGTTTTCAATCATAAAGTAAAGGAAAGAGTGTTCAAAGTCGGCGAGCTAGTTTTAGCCGTAAGAAGGCCGATGATTCTTACTCACAGGAGTAAAGGCAAATTCCAGCCCAAGCGGGAAGGCCCTTATGTGATCGAGACAACGTTCTCAAATGGCGCTTACAGGTTAGCCTAGCCTAATGGAGACCTGTTAATGGCTCCTATCAACGGTAAATTCCTGAAAAGGTACTATGCTTAACCTCCTCTGCTCAAGTGGAATATAGCGAGAATCTCAATTCTGACAAAACTACTTCCAAAACGAAACTAGTTGGGTCATATTCTATCATGTCCATATAACCTCTGAATAGATATGTTCGACTAATTTGGAAAATGCGATACCTATCACGTCCATATTACCTTTGATAGCGTCTTGTCTACCAACTTTAGTCAAAGCATATTCTATCATGTCCGTATGACCTGTGAATAGATATATCCTACCAAAGCATATTCTATCATGTCCGTATGACCTCTGAATAGATGTGTCCTGTTAAAAGTTTATCGAGAGTCTATCACGTCCATACTACCTCTGATATCACTCTCGCCCAAACCTGTCATTTACATTCCGAAATGATGCGTCCACAGAGTCAGAAAAGATTCACTTTATTTATTTCCAAAAAAGAGCAGAATTATATTTAGGAAGCAAAAAGAAGAAAGGGTACATCATTGTGGGGGAGCAGTCAGATCGCGAATCAGCTGTACCAGTGCAGCTATCCTCTCATTCCGGGAAACCAAGGCATCAGCGCGGGCCCGCTCCAGCCGTGCCTCGGGATTGCTCATAAAGGACAACTCGGCCCTTGCCCGAAGAGAGCCAGCACGGGCAGCTTTTGCACGCTCTAGATCCCGTCGTGCTGTGCTCAGTCGACCAATCGCTACATCTAGACCTGCCAACGACTGAGAAGCCCACTCCTCTGCCAGAGCGAGTTTTTCCTTCAACTTGCGGGCCCTCGCTACGTTCCCTTCATGCTCGGATTGGCACTTCGTCTAAAGAGCAAGAGCCTTTGCCACGACAGCTTCTCTTTCATCTATCTCCAGCTTATGTGCTTTGATGGAGTTATCTAGGCTTTCCAGCTGTTTAGTAAGCTGCACAGTCATGAGGTCGTATCTGGCCTGGACCTCATCTTCAAGGCTGCCCCGAGCCAGCTGCAAGTATTCATTAATAGGTTGCTCCAAACCATTAACCATCGCCTCCAGGGCGTCATCTACCCCAGAATCGTCGAACTCCCTGACCGCCCCGATCGAAAACTGAGAAGCCTTCTTCGGACGCTCGAAGTCTAGATTCTTTGCCAACACCATTGATATCAGCATTTTCAAACTGGTGTAAAAGAGGCTGGTATATTGCTCGGTCAGCGCAACCAGATCGGATTGAACGCCAGGAGTGGCCGCGATATTGGCGAGTCCCCCTCCAGGAATAATTGCAAACGAGGTGGCCACAGCCGCCGCCTCGACGGGTGGTACGACCGAAGGAGGTGCGACAACGACGGTCGAAGTCATCGGCATACTCGCGAGAGGCGAGGTCACGATAACGGGTTCGTCCTCCTCTTAAGATGACGAAACCACTCTGGGCGAGCTGGCCCCCGAAGATATTTCCTCCTCGAAGTTGGGTGCCTCCATATCATCGCCAGGAGCCCGAGCAGAGCCAGAAGGCGCTTCAACGCTATACTCCCCGTGGACGCCGTCCCCTGAGAAGAGGACAAGAAAGTTAATATCAATATGATGGTAATCTTTCTAAAAGGAGACATAAAGATAATATTTACCCGTAGCCAACGGTATATATGTCGCATCTGCAGCCGACGTAGCTAAATTACGCCTTAATAATGCAATGCGAACTGTCATACCTGGAGAAGGGGGTGGGCCCACCGACATCACCAGGTGCTCTACCGAGCCTTCACCAAGACGCAGTCGAGGTTCGTCAGCTGGAATCTCGCTAGGCATGCTCACGAACACGGCAGGAGTTCCATCCGTTGCTAGTCTAGGAAAAGATTCTCTCATTTGCCTTGGCCACGCAGGCGATTTCGTTCCACTACCGGAGGCGGTGGCAGCAACGGCAGACTCAAGCAGGGGTTCTCCGGCACCGCCAGCCGAAACTGAGGGTCCCTCTCCGAAAGGCGAGGAACCTACAATCAAAGAGACATCCCCAACAGGGGAGACAGCAGGATCCTCTCTAGGAGCCTCAATACCAAGAACGCGGAGAGGACGAGCAACCGTCTCCTTCCTCTTCTTACGAAGAGAAGTCTCCTTGGGAGCAAGAGCCCTTCACTTCCCAGAGACTACCAAAGCCCCCGCAGGCGGAGGCACTTCACACCTCGGCACCGACACCAGAGGCTCATCCAGAGTGACGAACTCCTCACCCTCGTCAGAAGAAATCGAGGGGACTTCGACTCTTCCCCGGGCTTGGGAAAAGGCAACCTAAAGCTTCCACGCATGTCAAAATCGCGATGGAAGGTGTTGATCGCCACGTAGAACTGGGCATACGAATGGAGGATGCGCAGCTCCGTGGAGAGCATGACGACCGGCACGATAAAGATTGCTCACGTGCAACCCATGATAAAATATCGCCATCCTCTGGCTCCATCAATGAGTCCGCCCCTAGACCTGAAGCTGGTGACGGCATTGCCCACTTGCAACTGATCGTACCCAAACTGCCTGGCAAACCGACTAGGCAAGTAGGGCTCAAAGAAGCAATAATCTTTGCTCCTGTACAGCAAATGGGAGGGTCTAATACAGACCAACCAATTGAAAGCTTCCGAAGAAAGATTGGTCTTCTCTCCACCTAAATCCTCAAGCCTAATCCCCGACTGATTGCGATGTACAGAGGGGACAGTGCAGAGGAGCTTCCAGCAATGACTGAGGTTCAGCACCAGCCGACAGTCTAAAACTGTGTTCACGTTCCAGGGAGAGTCTTTGTAGTTCAGCAAGAAACTACTCTCCGAACTACTGCCAGGGCCGGGAGACATCACCCGAGGGTTGTGAAGAATTAACCATCCCATCAAGTACAGGTATGGTAATTCTACCCTGGGAAAGCTATCACGCCGAGCTTCATCGACGAGCAGCCCATCAGTCATGGCTCTCAAACCAGTCTGTATACGGCACACCATGGCAGGGAGCAAGCCCAGTCTTGCCCCGAACACCAGACGCACGATAGGCCATAGGATGTTCCGATGAATGCGGTCCGCGGACGCGATGCCGGGCACCACGACTCGACGCAGCCATATGGAAAGAAAGCCAGCCAGCCGGGCTTCCTTAGACAGAGGCATGCGGCAGCACCTCAAGTAACTGTAGGCCTTAGTGCCTTCAGGATACTTTCCTACCCCGTCATTGAGAATCTGATCTGGAGCTTTATCATCCTCCATAAGATCCTCGACGACCTGGGCACTGAGCACGCCCAAACAGTTCACGGGCTCATTCTTGCCCCCCAAAACTTTCTCCGACTTGGCGGCCCTGGCCCGGTGGAAGAAGAGGTAGGACGTCCACTTAATGGTGTGAGTCAAATCAGAAGGCTCATCATAAAAAGTGGTGCACGCGAAGTAGTGGCACATCAGCTCCTGATACACCTCCACAACCCGAGGGTCCGAGTCCTCCAACTCCCGGTTGGTGGAACATACTTTTCATATGGGGTATCCTCCATCGGCAGTCTCGAGATCACTGCCATCTCATGGAGGGCCAACCCCAAATCCCCCAGTGGAGTGGCAAAGGTCACGGTGAGAGGAATGTATCGCTCCATCAGTGCCAGAAACAGGTTAGGGTTGGAAGGCAACCCAACACTCATCGTACTCACAGCAGCATACAGTCCAATGCCCTCCAGCTCTCTCCGAAAATGCTTCAAGGCCCAGTCAACTAGGAAAGACCATCGGAGGTTTGTTGGGGGTGATCCACCCATTGCACCGAGGATTCTCCTTGGGGTACACCCCCCTCGCCCCATGAAGTCGTTGCAGAAAGTCGGCAATTAGACCGGCTGGATCACTGAACTGTCTTCACTCGGGACGCTGCCCGGGCACAGTCTCCTGAACACCGTCACAACGTCGGAAGGGCGGCTGACAAACGACCCCTAGTCAGCTCCTTTCAGATGAAAGATCTTTCCCGGCTTGCCGTGAAGATCGGGAGTCAGCGTCCACGATATTCTCCTGGAATGTGTCGCATGGGAGAAAGCCGAGATGGGATAATCTCTCGGCATCGTTGGCAGATACAAGACCACACTCTCGGTGGGGAAAATCTAGGGTTCTCTCTTGGGCTTCGTCTGGGACTGTTTGTCAATCATGTCCCCAAAAAGAAAAGCCGGCTTTATGTACTGGTCCCCGTCTATGTACGTCAGGGGCTCACCGTTAATCATGTTCAGCAACATCCTCTCGCCCTGAGCCGATATCAAGATCTCCCTTCCTTCAGGATACTGGGGTCCGGAGATAGGAAATATCACGTAGGACAGATCCTCCAAATAGTTTGAGTGCAGCATCCCGGCAGCGGAACCCATCACCTCGGCCAGTGGAGACTCATGCAAGTTAACTGCAAAAGTGCAAGGAAAATACGTCATTACAAATCTTGCAACATAAAGACCAAGAAACGACAGTCTGTGCTTTACGCCAAGACTGTACAAAATTTTGTCATTTTACGCCGGAAGTCACGTCCAGAAGCGTAATTGGCGGTATACAGTCCGTGCTTTACGCCAGACTGCCAAAAATCTAGTTATTACGCCGGAGATCCCATCCATAAGCGTAAAACTAAAATTTTATAGTATACACCAAGTTTTTGGCAGTCAGAGCTTTTACGCTCAAAACTGCGAAAACATGGAGTTTTTACGCTGGTACATTAGAAATGTGGACGTAAAAGATGAAAACGTCTCCGTGCGTCATCTTCCTCAAAGAGGCTATCAGCACAGAAGATGACCTAGCGCGATCACGTTCAACGTGTGCGAAGGATTTTTCGTCATTCGTTGTCATACCAAAGGCTCTACCTCTAAGGCCGGGTGCGCTACTCGTCGGCGGGATGCTTCGCTCAGAAGAAAGTTTACCTTGCTCGACCGAAGACTCTCGCGCTGGGGCAGAAGAACGAGAAGAAGAACCTATACTCTTTCCCTTAGTGGAGGGGATTTGTTTCGGCGCCATTTTTGAAAACTCAGAGTGCTCGGAGAAAGAACGAGAGGAAAAACTCAAACAGTCGAAGGCTCTCTTTCGCAGAAGACGGATGAAAAGTTTTTCTCTCAAAAAGCTTAGGATATATATAGAGTTCGGGTCGACTCCTCGAATCCTCGGACGGACTCCTTGAAACCCGAACCAAATCTCCTAATTAATATTTGGTTATGATTGGGTCCTACGTCAGCCTATTATTCAGAGAAGGCGGACAGTCAGCGAATTCGAAAAGTTTTTCGCGCAAAGCAGGTCAGCGGTTCCTACGCTAAGGAGCTTTCTATGCTCGATAGCAGCAGATCTACGGTTTTACGCTCGCAAGCTATAAGTCTATGGTTTTACGCCCGGATGCCTTTGTGCTCGGTAGCTTTTATGCTCGAGAGGCTACAAACCTACGACTTTACGCTCAGCAGATACCAAATCGATGATCTCACGCTCGGTGGCGTTTAGTTTATGCTCAGAAGCAACAGATCCGCAACTTCACGCTCGAAGAAATTTTCTTTTCAGAGGCTACAAATCTACAGTTCTATGCTAAGAAGCTTTCTACGCTCGACAGCTACAGATCTACGGTTTTACGCTCGTAAGCTATCAGTCTATGGTTTTACGCCCGGATGCCTTTGTGCTCGGTAGCTTTTATGCTCGAGAGGCTACAAACCTACGACTTCACGCTCAGAAGCTACAAATCTACGATTTCATGCTTGGTGGCTTTCTACGCTCAATAGGCTACGAACTCAGGATTTTTAGCTCATCTACACTACGGATCTCTGACTTTCCGCATATCCGAACAGTTCTTAAGGCGGTCGACTACAGGAGTTCACACAGAAGATACTCCTTCTTGACCTCAAAATATCCCAAGTACCCAAAATATACAGAGTTCAAACATTGAGAAATTACTCTTTTCGGGTCAATTGGAGGTTCATCCAGACTCCAGTCCGAATATTTCATCTATCAAGATGGCAACTCAGTTTGACAGCCATTCCTTGACCCTGTTCCAAGGGATTTTCGAGAAGTCATTCTTGAAGATGAAGTCTGAAATAAGAATTATGTTTACACAGAAGTGAAAACAACAGTTCAGAGCTCTACGCGGTTCCTCAGTCCTAGCAGCAGGACAGTTCTAAATGTTCAAAATACTCAACAGCGTTCTATGGACTATTCGCTATGCGTAAAAGACTGGACTTAGCACTCTTTCTATACAGAGTCGGCGTAAAGAATCAGACGTGTCGAAGCTACACATATTCAGACTTTACAGCAATGTATGGCAAGATGATCATATGAAGAAGCAAGACAATTTTATTAAAAGATTAAAGTCATGATTACATATGAGGGAAATCCAATCTACAAGGGTTTTTTTTCATTTTCATGATTACATCTGAGGGAAACCCCATGGACAAAAAGGCTTCCTCATCATCTTTTAAAGATCGCACCGAGAAGCTGTTTTGATAGGTTCTCACGTTGGTGATGGTCTTCCTCTTCTTCCAAGAAGATGATCAGTGGCGGAAGGATACAAAACTGGACATAGACCCATCCTCCAACAGAAAAGCAGGGTACTGCTTTCCTACGCCCAACGCCATGGCAGATTGAGTTGAGGTATTTCACCCAACTCAATACCCGAGGTCAGAGCTAGTTGATGCTCTCATCCCCGGAGGTAACGGGAGAAGATGCCACTTGCAAGCAGCGTGGTCTAATACGACCCTTCCCTTCTCCTGAAAGAACCGCCATACAAAGTTGCTGATTATCTCGAGCAAGGGAGGCTAAGATATCCTTCCATGATCCATCGTTGTAGTGGACACTTGCTCGAAGACGTCGTCTTCTTCGGCTCCTTACATGCTGGAAGAACATGATCTCCTTCTTCCTCAGATCGGCCCGACGAACTTCGGCGATCATCTCTGCGTGGTAATGGAAATGTGGGGAGAACGGGTTAACCCCCCCAGCCTTTTTATAGGCGAAAGAGATCACACCGATCCCCAATAAATTTGCCATAAAATCAGCATCGACCGTTTCAACACTCCATTTAGAAACATTTCGAGTTACGAGGAGCGGTTTATGCTTCATTTAAAGCGTTTCAAATTTTGAGGAATTTGAAAGCTTTGAAGGGGGTCTTGTAGAAGCATAAAAAATATGCTGGGAAGCTCTACGCAGCATATTGACGCAGAGCAGCGTAAACAGAGGCCTTCAGAGCCATCAAGCGTGCAACAGAGCTTTTTCCGCTAAATACAGCGTGAAATATTAAAAGCTCAAAGGACCATCCGTGTAAGTACAGTATGTCTAGGATGCTTCAGCATAAAACAAGGTTCTTCGTCGCCTCCTAGGCGAAAAACCCATCCGCTTTCAATATAGCATTAAAGTGTACAAGGGAAGCTTCGTGTTCTCCGAAGTGAACCTGTCAGATCCTACAATGAACCTGACGTCTGGACTTCTGACAAAGGGATACTGCACGGCTACCCAGACGACGGCTATAATGATGGCACAGCACTGCAACCCAGGCTGTTATTTACCGCCATCTCCTTTGCGTAAACTGCTTTTACGTGCACAAAGGGATACGCTGCCTTATTTTACACAGGCAGACATGAGCTGTTTACGCTCTGCAGTAGACAAACCGCCTGCCACATCAAAAGCTGCACTTCGTACGGGGCTCAAGGCACGTCTCTACGTCTAAAGCACAGCAGTGACAGTTGCTCGAGGCACGTCTCTACGTCTAATGCACAGAGCGGTGATAGTTTCTCGAGGCACGTCTCTGCGACTGATGCACAGAAGGGCTGCAGACCTTCAAAAACACGCCTCCACATTTAATGCACAGGATGGTGGCAAATCTCGGCATTTAATGCAAGAGATTTGATTATATCTTCAAAAGCCGTAATTCTGGCTAAGACGTCCACATCAGCACTCTGGCACGGTACGCAAGCGGCTTCTACGCCCATTCAGCTCCTGTGATCACTCGGCTTCTACGCCCATTTAGCTTCTACGCCCACTCGGCCTCTACGACCACTCGGCTTCTACGCCCACTCGGCCTCTATGACCACTCGGCTTCTACGCCTATTTCGACTTCTATGCCTACTTGGCTTCTACGCCATGGTGACAGACATTGGCTTCTACGCCCACCTCTTCTACACAAGGGATACCTACCTACGTGGCTTCTACGCCGTGATCTTCGTAGCGATTATACGCATTTTGTCCATTAGTTGGACCCGCGTCACACGCTCATTTAAAGGATCATCTATACGCAGGCATTGGTTATTTTAACCGTTGTATAAAAGGGTGCTGTACTTTCCACTCCTCAGTTTCTATACCGACGGAGTGGTCACTGTCACTAAAAATCTATAAATAGAGACCTCTATCAATGAGGAATAAGGTCGACAAATCGTAAGGTCGAAAAATTGGTCAAGAAAACCAATATCAGATCCACGGTCGAAAAAACTCCAAAATAGAAGGTCGAACTTCCAAGAAAGATCGAACCAGAGGTCAAGAGAGAGAGAGAGAGAGAATCTGGAGCTCAGGCAAAGAGTAGGGATCGGCGACTTTGGCATCGTGCATCCACCCTCTTTTGCAACCTTCGAAGCTGCTTCCTGTCTTCTACGGCACTTCTTCATCATCGTGTGGTCCAAGGGCTAAAGTGATCGACTGCAGATCAGACACCTATAGCAATATTTACTCAGATTAAATAAATTGTACTCCCACATCCTCGTGTAGGATCAAATTGTACAAGTTTGTTTGTAAACCAAAGAAGGCGGGTTTCGTGTAAAACCTCATATTATATACACTTCGTTTTTTCGTTTAATACCACAAACAAACAACAAATAGAGGTTAGGAGTATATATGTAATAGCTAAAGTTGTATAGATATTTTTAGATATGAGTTTTGGGGCTATGGTAACTACCTATATATATACATATAAGGTATTAAGTAGTAGTTAAGGTTTTAGCTTGGGCAGGTTAATAGATAACTAAGGTTTTGGTATTACCTTAGAGTTAAGTAGGTATTAACTCGATTAGAGTTATGTAGGTATTAACTCGATACTATATATAAAAAATATATATATTGTTATTAAGGTATCCATGTGATACTTGAGTTAAGTTCTGGGTAGTTCTAGTACTAGCCTAAGGTATTATTGTAAGGTATTGGTAAATAGCTAATTAATAGGTATTATAGACTAAGATACTATATATTGATATCATAGAGACTATTATATATATGATATATATAGTGTATTATATTAGCTAGCTGGTCCTAGAAACCTAGTCACAATCTAGTATCAACTAGTTTAGAATTGTAATCAACCTAGAAGCTAGATATGACCCTAAAATCAAGGTATTGGCCTAGTTTGATATAGTTTGACTGGTATAACCTAGAAATGGTCTAGAAATCATATTTTAACTCACTTTAGCTTATTATCACTTCTTTATACCCAAATGACATGATATTTCATATATAGATCTGTGTGACACCAGTTCAGACATCGTTTTATATTATTTGCTCAAGACCAAAGGTGAGTACATTTCTCTATTAGTTTTTAGTACTTGATAGTGTATATATCACATGTTCTAGATCTATATTACTTGATTCTGACATAATGTTGCACGGGCTGGTAATGTATAGATCAAATTAGGAGATGTTATTTATTGACGAGTGCATCAGACATTTTTTGTACTTGTATCTTATCGTGTACATCTTGTATTCCTTATGCTTATTTCTATTCGTGGGTCCCGTATGCTCACACTATATTCGTTTTCTCCGTGTTCCCATATCATATTCGTGTGCGTAACGTGTCGTGATTGGATCCATAAATATTAGTCGGGGAGGGGGAGTAGGAGTCGATTATGTGATTACACCCTTTAGTGTATTAGTGTGCATGCCAATTATACAAGACACGTATAATTGAGTTACCTTGGTATATTCGTATGTAACCTAAATCGATCACATAATGAACTTGTACTCTAAAGTACTTAGTAGTATCATCAGTTCTCATATTTTACAGTTATCTTATTCACAGTTTATACTATGTTGTTTGTATATACTTTTTTAGTTATCCTTGTGTTTATATGCCTAGTTCTGCTATATTTTTATTTCTTGCATACATGTGCATCTTATATTCTTTTCTATTGCTGTTATATATTCTCTACTATGTATATGAAACTTCTTTCAGAGTTTTGTACTTGTTCCAATCCTGACTGAATATTTTTTTTCAGACGACTATTTAAAGGACTGGTGTCCTACATACTACTGCCCGCAGGACGAAGATCCACTCGAGGTAGCATATGTAGGCCAAGACAATCGGGTACCAGCTATCGAGGAGACACACCTAGCAATAGCAGACCCTTAGCTAGTATCTATTTATTGTACTGGATATGTCTCCAGCTTAGACTTTGGTAAGTTAATTATATTTGAGACCATTTGTGTTTATTGCTAGACTCTAGACATGAATATTATTATGACTTGTTATTTCCCTTCACTTTATGATATCATGCCATTATATGTCGCTAGTTCATGGTGATTAAGTATTGATGCTATATATTCATATTGTCCTCCTTATGGAGTTGAGTTACCATTGACAGGTTGTATATATATATATATATATATATATATATATATATATATATATATATATTATTGTGTGAGTTTGTTAGATTGTATTGTGTCTCTTTACAGCGTTCTACCGTCGATACTGCGGCATAAGCTGGACGTACCCATGACTCATGCCTATTTTTTGGGTGTGGGTCATGACACTTTTTAGTGGTGGCCCATGCAGGCCCAGGTAGTAGTGCTCAGACTTGGAGTAATACTACAAGCCTGATATAGGATATAGGACTTACTAGATAGGATGAGAGAGTACTCAATCACAACTAGAAAAATTCTAATTCATTAATTTGTTGCTAATTCTAATTGATTCTAAATAATTGCTTCATTTGAATATTCATGTCCTTCTTTGATGATATTGTATCTTGTGCTTATTAATTCCTTTGTTTCGATCTGTCTTCAGGATGCCGTCGAAGACCAGGTCACAGCGTTCAACAGCTGCTTCAGAGAGGTCGACGACTTCTCGACCCCCTGTCTGAGCAACAACAGACACTGTTCCACCTCCAGCAGTTCAGAGTGACTCACCAGTTCAGGTGGGGGCCTCAGCTATTTTTCGAGGTCCTCCTCCCCCACCTGCTCAGAGTATTATCCAGCCGCTACAGTGGGATATCCTCCTTCTCCACTAGCAGTTCAAAGGACTACTTCAGTAGGATCAGAGGGTCTTTCACCCCCACCACCCATGCCAGCTGATGGGGCACAAATGTTCGCTATATTTCGGGAGATAATAGAAACATAGGAGAGGCAGGCGGATGTTCTATGCCAGGGTATCAAAAATGCATACCAGCTGGCACTTACAACAGTAGAGAGGGTTTCCCTGGTCCAGCCACATGTGGTACCGCCTCATCCGGTCCCGCAGCAGCCGATGCCAGGTACCATTATTGATTTCAAGAGGATGGAGCCCAAGGACTTCAAGGGCATAGAGGGGATCTTGTACACATATGAATGGATCGAGGACATAGAGAGGATATTACGACTGGCATAGATTCCAGATAGTCTACAGGTAGAGGCAGCGGGCAGCCAGATGTTTAATATTGTCCTGACATGGTCCCATACAAACCTGAGGATCGCGACGCCAGAACTGACTTGGGAAGATTTTAAAATTATTTTCAAGGAGAAGTTTTTTCCAGACTTGGCTCTGAGTGCCGTAGAGAGCCAGTTCCAGGACCTCGTCTACGGGAGCATGACAGTGGACGAGTACGCCACATAGTTCTGTCGATTAGGCAGATTTATAGAGTGGCATAATTCCCTAAGAAGAGCAAAGAAGTTTCGAAAGGGTTTGGTCTGGGAGGTCAAATCCCTCACCTGGGTCATCACACTGCGATATTCGATAACATATTGATGGATGCCTAGAGAGTAGAGGATGACTTGGAGCTCAACTCCAAGAGGATGAGAGACACATCCCGGGGGAGATAGCAGCGGTGCGGGTCCGGCCAAGCGATCCCAGTTCTAGAAGCAGCGGGTCTTCCAAGATCAGTGTCAACAATTTCTAACGCCAGTCAGGGGTCCATTCTAGCAAACACATCAACCGCACCAGAGGAGGCATCATCAACAGGCTATTATTTGTCCTTTGTACAAGAAGCCCGGACACGGATGTGATATCTGCAGGAAGATCTTGGGAGTGTGCTTATTTTATGGAGCAGCGGGGTACCAGTTAAGAGACTGTCTTTTGGCACCAGCTTGTCCAGGTCAGGGTGGAGCTCTTACTCAGAGAGAACCAGTTAGAGCACCAGCAGCACCTGCAGCACAGCAGAGGGGATCTCCACTCCCGATCCAGCAACAGTGATTTGTGTAGCACCAACAGCAAAGGGGAACACCACAGGGGCGAGAATTCTCCATGACGGTAGAGAAGACAGAGCCAGTCAGAGATGTCAACACAGGTTCAGTTCTTCTAGATTATATTCCAGCATTAGCTTTATTTGATTCCGGTGCTTCCTAAAGTTTTATATATATATCTTTTGCTCTTAAGCACCATTTAGAGGTTGAATCTTTGAGTAGGACTTACAAGATCACGATTGGGGGTGGCATCATCCTGCCCAATAATATTTGCAAGGATCGGAGAGTTACTTTGGGATGTCAGGAGTTGAGTGTGTGCTTACTCGTAATGCCACTTCCGAACTACGATATTGTACTCGGGATGGATTGGTTGAGTAGACAATATACTAGTATAGATTGTCGTGGAGGAAGAGTTTTGTTTTGACCGTCGGGAGAGCCAGAGTTTGAGATTGCCAAGGGAGCAGCGGAGCAGAGCGAGGAAGCCACTTGTGGAGCCCTGGTGGAAGAGAAGGAGTTACCACATCCTTTGATTGTGGAGTCCCTGGATATTTTCCAGAGAAGTTTCCAGGGTTGCCGTCAGATAGGGATGTTGAGTTCTCTATAGACTTGGTACCAGGCGTAGAGCCGATATCACAATAAGTCTATATTGTTAACAATGGTGTTGGCAGAGTTGAAGAAGCAGGTGGACGAGTTATAGGACAAGGGCTTCATCAGATCCAATTCATCATCATGGGGTGCTCTGGTGTTGTTTATACCAAAAAGGATGGGTCGGTACGTATATGTATCGACTACAGGGCTGTGAACAACCTCAATATCAAGAATAGATATCCACTATCAAGGATAGATGATCTATTCGATCAGTTGAGCAGAGTAAAGTTATTCTCAAGGATAGACTTAAGGTCAGGCTAACACCAGGTGAAAGTGAAGAAGAAGAATATTCCGAAGATAGATTTTCGGACTCGGTATGGCCATTTTGAGTTCATGGTGATGTCGTCTGGGTTGACCAATGCTCCAACGGTATTTATGAACCTGATGAACAAGGTGTTCCACCCGTACCATTATAAGTTTATGGTAGTGTTCATCCATGATATCCTCAAAGACGCCAGAGGAGCACGAGGAGCACCTAAGGAAAATTTTGGCGACTCTCAGGAAGGAGAAGCGTTATTGGAAGATTTCGAAGTACGAGTTCTTCCTTAACAAGGTCAAATTCCTTGGTCATGTGGTGATAGGAGATGGGATCTCAGTTGACCCAAGGAAGATCGCGATAGTGGATTCATGGGCTACTCCAAGTTCAGTGGCAAAGATCAGGAGCTTTCTGGGTCAAGCAGGATATTACAGGAGGTTAGTATATGACTTCTCTAGGATTGCAGAGTCGATGACTAGGTTGACCAAGAAGGACGTAGAGTTTGTGTGGTCAAAGGAGTGTCAGGCCACTTTTGATAAGCTGAAAAAGAGAATAACGATAGCTCTAGTGTTGACATTGCCATCGGAGTTAGGTGGATTCACTATTTATAGTGATGCTTCAGAAAAAGGTTTGGGTTGCGTTCTGCAACAAAATATGAAGGTGATTGCCTATGCTTCTAAGTAATTATGTCCTCATGAGAATAACTATCCTACCCATAATCTGGAGTTGGCAGTAGTCTTTTTTGCTCTAAAGCTGTGAAAATAATATCTGTACGGAGAGCATGTGGAGATCTTCACAGACCACAAGAGCTTGAAGTACATGTTCACCCAAAAAGAGATAAACATAATACAATGGCAGTGGTTGGAGTTGATAAAGGACTTCAAAATATTATTGTAGTACAAAACAGGAAAGGCCAACGTAGTCGTCGATGCCTTGACCAGGTATCTGATGGAAATGTTCTTGACATCAGACAGATATTTGTTGGCCGACCTTGAGAGCTTGGGTATTGAGATGATAGTTCCCGGTATTGAGATACAGATATAGGAATTACAGATACTGTCAGAGCTGATGGACAGGATCAGGGCTACGCAATATGATGATGTGACTCTGAATTAAATCAGGGAACAAGTTTAGGTCGGGTTATAGGATGACTTCATCGTTGCTGAGGATGGTTCCTTGCGGCACGGTACTATATTGTGTATGTCGAGTGGAGAGTTGCACGAGAAGGTTCTGCAGGAGGCGCATCGCTCTCAGTACTCTATGCATCAAGGTGCCAACAAGATGCATAGAGATAAGAGGGAGCATATGTGGTAGTTGGTATGAAGCAGGAGGTGGCGCACTTCGTATCCAGATGATTAGTGTGCCAGCAGGTGAAAGCGAAGAGGCAGAGGCCAGGAGGTTTACTTCAGCCCATACCCATTCCAAAGTAAAAATGGAAGCATGTTACCATAGATTTTATTTTGGGGCTTCTGCGATCTTTTGGAGGGAAAGATGCGATTTGGGTCATCGTAGATAGGTTGACCAAATCGGCACACTTTTTGCCATTTAAAGTGGGTACGTCTACGGAGAAGCTAGCAGAGATGTATGTGCGGCAGATTATCAGATTGTATGGGATCCCTATGAGCATAGTCTAGGTTCGGGATAGTGGCTTCACGTCCTACTTTTGGAGAAGTTTGCAGACTAGCTTGGGCACCCAGCTCAAGTTTAGTATCGCATATCACCCCAGACGGACGGGCAGTCGGAGAGGACTATTTAATCTCTCGAGGATATACTACGCACTTATGTTCTGGACTTCGGAGGTTCTTGGGAGGATCATCTCCACCTGATAGAGTTTTCTTACAACAACAGTTATCAGGCAAGTATTGAGATATCACCATTACGGAGATGTCGCACTCCTTTATCTTGGGATGATGTTGGTGAGAGAGCCTTGTTGGGACCGGAGATAGTTGTGGATGCAGCTGAGAAGGTGAAGCTTATCAGAGATAGACTTCGGGTGGCGCAGGACTGACAGCGACATTGGATCGACAGCCACCGGAGACCTTTAGAGTTTGAGGTAGGTTTTGTTTTTTATTGCTTATAATTATTTTGTTGTAGATTGAGTGTTAAGACAGTATTTTGTTCTAGGTTGACAATCTGGTGTTCTTGTGAATTTCTCTGACACAGGGCACGATTTGCTTTAGTGGATGCGGGAAGCTTAGTCCACGGTACATCGGACCCTTCGATATTCTGGCGAGTGTCGGTGTAGTGGCCTACAGACTAGACTTACCGCCTGCACTAGAGGGAGTACATGATGTGTTCTATGTTTCGTAGTTGAGACGATATGTGGCAGATCCTAGTCACATATTAGATCATTAAAAGATCGATGTGGGTCTGACTCTCAGTTATCTAGAGCAGCCAGTGGAGATTTTGGATCACCGGAAGAAGGTATTACAAAACCAGACGATTCCCTTGGTACGCTTCGCCTGGAGGCATTACTCTCCGGGAGAGTCTACTTGGGAGAGAAAAACCGAGATGCGAGAGCGGTACCCTACTCTCTTTGAGCCGTGAGGTATTTTCTTTTTTTGTTGTCATTGCTTGTGTAGTGCCAGTTCTTTCTTAAATTTTGAGGGAAATTTTTTTTAATGATGGTAGGATTGTCACTACCACTTTTTAGGATGGGGTATTTTTGTTATTTTGTGTTATTATTGATTGATATATATTTATTTCATAACAATTGGTATAGTTGTATATATATAAATATTTAATGTAGATGATGGGGTATGTTTACCCCTTAGCTAGACCAGTTTTTAATGAACCCAACTAGACTTGAACCCAACTAGATTGTCATGACCAATAGTGTAATACATTTAATTAGTCTTGGTTGACTAGTTAAAATAGAGAAAATAAAAAGAATAACTGATTCATTAAATATTAGAGCTTCATTAGTTAAACCCTTTATTTGTTAAACTCTTCATGACAACTTGGAAGGGCATTTTGGATATTGTAACCAAGCCAACCCTAATCCAAAGGTGGTAGGCCAATATAGGAGGAGGGAGCCTCCTTCCCCTTCATTAATTATTCATAAAAAACCCTAAGTTTATGTTCTTCCCCAAGTGATTTATTCCTCCACCAAATTTCCCCTAAACCAATCCCAATCCCTCTCATTCTAATTACCAAGGAGAGCTAGAAGCTTGAAGATTGCAAGAGGCTGAGGAAGAGAATTTTTTCTTGGAGTTGGTGTTCATTCCTTACTCTTGTGCCCACTTGAAGGAGCTACATTAGGAAACCATCTCCCAATAGGTAAAATCTAATTCCATTTGTCATTTTAACTCTAGAATAGTTTAATAAACCCCCTAGAAACCCTCTTTTGGTTTAAGACTACCCATAGGAAGAAGAACTAGGTGCATAGGAGGCCTATGGAGAAAGTTACAATGAGTTTTGTGTTCATTTGGAAAAACTTTGAGATGGCACACCAAGTGTTTGATGGAATGCCTAATGGGTCATTCCTCATTATTTTATATGGCTTTTGGTATTTTATATGTGTCATGATGATTTGGTGGTGTTTAGAAATAATTTGAGTGTGTATCAAGAGAGTATCACATGAGTATCAAGGTGTGATACACATGTGTGGCTTGATGCACACCAAGTGTTTGTTGCCATGCATTTAGTATGAGTATCAACCTATTTAGAGGGTTATGATATATATATATATATATATATATATATATATATATATATATATATATATATATAATTGATAAAGTATTGTGGGTATGTTGGTGGTGGTGTTGTATCTGTTGTTGTGTACTGGTCGTGGTGTTAGGGGCAGCAACAGCAACTAGTGGGTATTTTAGAACTGAGCAACTGATGGGCAAGTGAGGGTGAGATGTGGTGGTGCAAGCTCGGGTTAAAGGGGGCAAGATATTGTACAGTGTGTAGATAAAGGAGAGCATTAATAGACAACAAGTAAGAAGTGTAGGGGAAAAAATCCAACAATGAGCCAAATCCTGGTGGGTGTCGGATCATAGCATCAATAGGGTAGTGGTTATGTGGGTATACAGGGAGTTAAAGATTTTACTGTGTGCATTAGCATTTCAATGTGCACATACATTTACAGGTAAAAAATTAAGGAGCAATAGGCTAAGAGCTCAGTTGTGAACCAGTCCTGCACCAAGAGGGGTCCGATATCAGATGGTTGAGAGAATGGGAGTAGAGCTTATATGAGTCAAGTAACAGACCAGGTGAGGATGGTTTCCAGAGTGATGTGAGTCGATATTGATGTGCAGTGGGTTGTATGAAGAGAGTGGAGTGTGTTGTATGTGATGTTGAAGTTGGTATAGTGGGTTGGGTTAACCATAGTGTGTTAAATCACTGCAAATATGGAGTGAACCACTTGTGTGGATTGGTGTATCACCTAAGGGGGTGCAGTGAGGGAGTATCAGGTATATGGGAGTTAAGGTTGGCAGTTGTTGCACAAGTGCAACAACTGGGAGGCAAGGCAGTGGGATATTGGGTACTGCAGGGCCTTAGATGGGGAGTAATACTTAGATGGATGTGTCACATGTGATTATCATATGGCAGAATTTGAATGTGTAACAGCAACTTTAGGCAAGCAGCATGTAACTGCTATTGTGAACGATTGGGGAAATGTGGGTCAGTGTTGTATTAGCAATTACCTTTGATACTGCAACTGTTGGGTTCTAGAACAGCAAATGGAGGTTAGGAGTATATATGTAATAACTATAGTTGTATAGATATATTTAGATATGAGTTTTGGGGCTAAGGTAATTACCTATATATATACATATAAGGTATTAGGTACTAGTTAAGGTTTTAGCTAGCTTGGGAATACCAGGTTAATAGATAACTAAGATTTTGGTATTACCTTAGAGTTAAGTAGGTATTAACAAAATACTATATAAGAGATATATATTGTTATTAAGGTATCCATGTGATACTTGAGTTAAGTTCTGAGTAGTGCTAGTACTAGCCTAAGGTATTAATGTGAGGTATTGGTAAATAGCTAGGTAATAGGTATAATAGACTAAGATACTATATATTGATATCATAGAGACTATTATATATATGATATATATAGTATACTATATTAGCTAGCTGGACCTAGAAACCTAGTCACAACCTAGTATCAACTAGTTTAGACTTGTAATCAACCTAAAAGCTAAGTATGCCCCAAAAATCAAGGTATTGGCCTAGTTTGACTGGTATGACCTAGAAATGGTCTAGAAATCATATTTTTAGCTCACTTTAGCTTATTATTACTTCTTTACACCCAGATAACATGCTATTTTATATATAGGTCTGTGTGAGACCAGTTCGGACACTGTTTCGTATCATTTGCTCAGGATCTCAAATGAGTATATTTCTCTGTTAGTTTTTAGTACTTGATAGTGTATATATCACATGTTCTAGATCTGTATTACTTGATTCTAACATAATATTTTATGGGCTGGTATTGTATGGATCAAATCAAGAGATATTATTTATTGACGGGTGCATCAGGCATTACTTGTACTTGTATCTTATCGTATACATTGTGTGTTCCTTGTGCTCGTATCTATTCATGGGCCCCATATGCTCATACTATATTTGTGTGCTCTGTGTGCTCATATCATATTCGTGTACGTAACGTGTGGTGATTGTATCCAAAATATTAGTCGGGGAGGGAGAGTAGAAGTTGATTATATGATCATATCCTTTAGTGTATTCGTGTGCTGCCAATTATACAAGACACGTATAATTAAGTTACCTTAGTATATTCATGTGCAACCCAAACCGATCACATAATGAACTTGTACTCTAAAGCACTTTGTAGTATTATAAGTTCTTATATTTTACAATTATCTTATTCACAGTTCATACCATATTGTATGTATCTACTTTTCCAGTTATCCTTGTATTTATATGCCTAGTTCAGCTGTATTTTCATTTCCTATGTACACGTGCAACTTGTATTCTTTTCTATTGCTGTTATATATTCTCTACCATGTATATAAAACTGCTTTCATAGTTTTGTACTTGCTCTAATCCTGACTGGATATATTTTTTCAGACGACTATTTAGAGGACTAGTGTCCTATATACTACGGCCCGCGGAACGGAGAGCCAGTTGAGGTAGCACATGTAGGCCAGGACGATCTGGTACCAGCTATCGAGGAGATACACCTAGCTATAGCAGACCCTTAGCTAGTATTCTTTAGCTTAAATTTTGGCATATTAATTATATTTGAGACCATTTGTGTTTATTGCTTGACTCTAGACTTGGATATTGTTATGACTTGTTATTTCCCTTCTCTTTATGGTATCATGCCATTATCTTCCGCTAGTTCATGGTGATGAGTATTGATGCTATATATTCATCATGTCCTCCTTATCGGGTTGAGTTACCATTGACAGGTTATATATATATCATTGTTTGAGTTTGTTAGATAGTAATTGAATCTTTACAGTATTATACTATCGATACTGCGGTGTAGGATGGAAGTACACACGACTCATGCCCATTTTTCGGGTGCGGGTCATAACAGAGTTTATGAAATGTTCAAGCGACAAACGAGAAAGGAATGAGCACTTATTTGGTTCGAGGACGAACCTTATTCTAAGTAGTATATTATGTAATGTCCCACTACCGCACGGTGCATTATGCTGAGTTAGATTAAAATGAGACAAAGATTTGGTTCTATTTTATTGAGTTGGACTTGGGAGCAAGTATTGATTAGAGTTAGTGTTCATGTGTCGATTGCGGGTAGAGTTCAGTAGGATCAGAGTATTGCCACACATCAGGCCAAGGCATGAGCGGCGTGCTATGGAATAAGGTATTCGTTCAGAGCAGTATGAAGATATCAGGATTGGAGCGATATTGTTGTCTTTCTTAGTCCGATCGGTCGGATGATTTGGAGAGCACTGCCTGCTCGCACAGTCATAATAATTAATTAGATCATGCTTCGCATCGGACCACGGATTCAAGGAATCGGTCGTATCGGCAAGACATAGTACTAGCGAATTCAACTAGGTGAGTGGGCTCTGTCCCTTCTCCTCTACTCCTTCGTGTCTAATAATATAGAAAACACATAATTGTTTAAATACTTGGATTGGAATATTGAAAACACCGTACTGTGGCGTACATTTAGTGTGCGCCATTTGGATAAATAAAATTTATGGCATTGAGTTAAGTTGTACGATTGGGACCAGTGAGAATACTTCATCGAGTGAGCATGCATTGCGCACGAGTATCAAATAGAATGCTTCGTCAAGCAAAGCGTGCAGTTGGTGGTTCAAAATTGGACAACTGTATTAGAGAGGGCATTGTGCCACTGTTGGGGCTTTATGCCACGGAGCTTTTGGAGCTTGGGGTATTGCAACTATTAGAGCACTATATCGAGAAACGGCATGGTGCCTAGGGGATATTATTTGAGAATGGTGCCTTGGGCTATAATTTGATAGCCGCTTGGAGAATTTGATAGCGACAGAACGAGTATCATTTGGTGGGGTAAGAAGGCTCGATTCTCACGTCGTACCTACTTGTTGGAGCATTGCATTTGTTACGGATAACCTGTTGCACACAGGATTTGGTTTTCTCGAACGGGATAGGCTCTGGGGAACCGAGACCATTCGGCCATAGAGGAAACAAATAGTAACGTGCTTGCAGTTCGAGACCACCAGGCGGGCTAGCTACTCAGCGCTGGATCGGGTCAAAATACAGTTGGATAGTCCTTCATGGCTTGACCAGTGACCTTCATATATATAAGAGTTGGTTCGGTTTGAGTTTGTTTATTCGTATAGGCGGCAACGCTACCTTACCTTGGGCAAAAGTGTGTGCATCGATGATTAGATTAGCAAGGCTTAGATTATGGTGTGATTCGATAGATTTAAGACTTGGAGTGCGATATGGTTCGATAGGTTCACGCTTTGCATCGAGTTTGAGTAAAACGGATTGCATGCTTAGTCTTATTTATGTTGGATATAACTTCTAGTATATTTGTTTGAGTTCAGTGATTGCATTCTTAAATTGCTTTATTGCTATCCTTAACATGTCATGCCTCTTCCATAAAATAAATCTAGTTTGAAGTATAAAGATCACCATATAACTGCTTGCATTCACTATCTACTTAGTGTCGGTTTAGACGAATAGGTTACCCCACTCACCAGTACGACTATGTACTGACCCACGTTTATAGGCATTATTTCCAGGTACGCAGGTGTAATGGCTCAGCTTGCATATATAGTACATGATGTATGGAATAGTAAGTATCTTTGTGGGTAAAAGAAAAAGCAAGAGTGTTGTTAGCCTTATTGCATTCTCCTTTGTGACATTTTTATTTGGACCCTTTGAGAGCTTCGTTGTGTATACTCTGATGTGTGCTTGGTACACAATGTCTGACTTTTGCTACAACTTGGTCATTTTGATAATATCATAATGTTTGACATCATCGCCTTGTGCGAGCGCAACTCCAGGATCGTATGGCATCACATCCTGATAAGAACGATTATCCTGCGGGAGCGCTACAACGTGGTGATTCACGTCCATCGGGGACGATCGAACTTGCGAGAGATTGGGGCATGACAGTATCATGGTGTGACACTAGAGTGCACACCAAGTGTTTGATACTTGGTGTATTATATGATTGGATAGATGTTCACGAGAGTATGTTTATATAGATATAAATGAGTTTGTGTCTAGATGTATATAAGTGAGGTAATTCTTTTTATGACTAGTATGTACATTGTGTTAAAGTTTGTGTTTAATATCATAGGCTTTGGGTTGTATCAAGGGTGTTAGGATAGATATTGATTTTGGTGTGCATTAATATTAGAGTGTGTATTGGAGATGTGAGTGTGTTGTGGATACCAATTGGTATGATATTTGTGTATCTTAATATGTGAAGATTAGGTGTGCACATGGTCTTTGGTGTTGTATGTGAGTGTGGAGCCTTGAGTGTGGGGATGAACTTTGTTGTAGGTTGTGTGCAAACTGGGTGAAGAGTGCACCATGGTGCAAGCAATAGGTCCAGTTTGCAGGCAATGCATTGAGTTGAAGAGAAGGTTCTGTGCTAAAGGACTGGAGTAGTTTGCATGTGCAGTCAATTAGAGGGAGTATGCAGACTGTGGGTGAAGCCTACTTGTAGTGTGAGATATATGGGAGCTCAGGATATGAGCAGTAACTAGGAGGGTTCAGGTTAGGAGAGGGATAATAGATTTGGGATCTATTTTGAGTTACAATGATGAGTGCAGTTCAGTGGTGACTTAGCACTACAAGGGGAATTGGAGTATCTTTGGTTGCACGCAGCTTACTGCCTTGCCAAGCATTTCAGTATGCAGGTAGGGTTGGTGCAGTAGTGTCCAGGCAGGTATTTTGGTACAGAGACCAGTATAGAGTTTTAATGTTCATATGGAGTCTCAGTGGGTGAACAATAGTGTCTATGATTGATGTGTGTGTGTGCTGAAACAATAGTGTACTAGTTCTTAAGTATCAAGGGTATTAGGTTGATTGAAGGGTAGTAATGAGGGTGGTGTCTACTAGGTGTTTATATATATATATGAGAGTATGTGTTGTAGTGAGGAAGAGAGGTGGGAAGACTGTGTATCAAGCTATATGAGTGTTTGTGCTCATATTTGGTGTACATAATTCAACACATATAAGCAGTGTCTCATGTACAAAAATATGGAAATAAGTGTTAAATAGGAGTATGATGGTGTATATGCAAGGATTACCTAAGATTGAACAAGCATGGAGGAGATATGTGTACAAATTGATTGTCAATTGGGTATGTACCAATTGAGTGTCAATTGGGTATCAAACACTGAGCATGAGTGCAAAACCTAGGAACAAGAGTGTATCATTGAAAGGGCAGAGGATAACTGGGTAAGTGTCAGTACCAAGAAGTGGACTGTGTATTAAGAGAATTAGTGTGAGTGTGTGTCAAAAATGGGATGGGAAGCTATCTTGTGAGGTATCAGGTATTTAAGAGTATGTCATTGTCTTGTGAGTACAAGTGAGTGTAGGTATAAGTATGTATGTGGATTACCTAGAGTGTCTATATATAGGTATGTATCAGTCAATAGGTATATTGGTGTTGTAGGGTGTGAATCAAGGAGTGTCATGTGAGTATGAGTATATTAGTGTAAGATAATTATAGAATGTGGAAGTGCAAGTAAGTGAGTATGTTATATATAGGTATGTGCATTAGTAAGGATTTGAGTGTGGGTATGAATGGACAAGTGAGTATCCTAGGTTAAGTATATTGTGTTAGTATCAAGTTATGGGTCTTGAAACTAGGATATTGAGTATAGGGTAAAGTATTGAGTTATGATGCTAGATAGGTAATTAAGGTATTATATAAGATACCCATCTATAAGAGTATGTATATATATATATATATATATATATATATATATATATATATATATATATATATATATAGTATGTAATACCTAGAAGTACTTTATTAATTGCTTAGGTAACATGAGTTAGGCTTTGATACCAAGGTATTGGTATTAGGTAATGGATAATTGGTCAAGATACTAGTTTTTGGAGTAAGGTATATATGATACTAGTATATATGAGTATATATATAAGATTGGTATCTAGTATATTCATATATATTGGATATTGACCTATAGGACCTACTTATATCTTGGTATTAGCTAGTATAGCTATATAGGCCAATCAAGTAGATATTTAGAAACCCAAAATTAAGTATTGACATAGTTTCATCCATTTGACCTAGAAACCTAAAATAGGGTTAATTAAGAATGTTTATGATTCCAAAACACCTTTTTGACATGTAATTTCATAGATAGGACTTCGAGGCTCCAATTCAGATACTGTTTGGTATTTCTATCACAAGAACTCAGGCGAGTACATTCTCTGATAGTTTTCTTATATTGTAGCTTCTATGTTACATGTATTTAGTATTGTTGTACTTGATTCTTGATACGATGGTACATGGATTGGTATATCTTGGATCTTTGTCATGAGATATTATTCATGTGCATGTTATCTCTATGCATGATATTCCTGTAATGGTATTCAGACTTTTCCTGTGATTCATGTGTCATGACGTATCATGGTTTGGATCCACTATACTAGTCGCAGGCAGGAATGTGTTAGTTAGATATGTGAGCATACCATATACCCTGTGTATGTACCCTATGAATGTTAATCATACACCTCATGTATGATTAACCAGGCCATAAGTTCCTGTGCAACTTCTCAAGCCGATCACATATCGAAGCTAGTACTTCAAACACATAGTTGGTACAATTATTCATGTATAGTTTATGTACATGATTGATGCTTTATTGCTCATGTTTACTTACGCTCAGTATTACCATGCCATGTTTTCTGCTCTTACTCTTCCATCATGTATTTCTTTACTATTTACTGTTTCATAGTCTTTATCATTTAATTGGAATTGCTGTTAGAGTTGTGCGTTATCCATCCTGACTGGATAACATTTTTAGGAGTTGTTGTACTATACGTACCTGGACTTCAGAGTGGTACTATAGTTGATACTGCTCTTGCACCATGGATCATAAGGTGACATTTGTAGAGTTTTAGGCTAGTGTTTCTTATTTCCATATCATGTTCTAGTTTTATTTCCTTCAGATTATTGTTTAGATTATTTTTCTCTTATTCATTCTTCCTTTAGAATATTGTGATTGAGTATATGATAGAACTAGTTGTATATTCATGATTCTATTGAGATATAGATAGAGTTCTACTGCCGATACTTCTTCGTAGGCTATATGTATCACATACTTGTGCCCTATCATCCGGGTGCAGGTCGTGACATTTCTCTCCCCTAACTGAATTTTTTTAGTAATTAATTAGTGAGCTGTTTCAAAAGTTTTTAAAGGAACAAAATTACATATATGTCTATATATAATAAAAGTCCTTCCAAAGTAAGATTATATCTTTTCCTATTGTTAAGTCATAACTAAAAAATATTGTCACTCTTTTTTTTTATATGTCCTTTATGCCGAGTCAGGAACTAAGTTCTTAAGAGGGGATTGGAACCGTGCCCATCCCCATATGAGCCCTCCATCGTAGCCAACATAAATTGTTTTTATATTTGTTATTATAATTTGTTTAAGAACATTTGACATTTGCAATATGGTAATATATTAATTGATTTTTTTTTATATACATAGCTCAACCACCAACCGGCAAAGGGGGATTCAAACCTTGGTCTACTCCAAGATGGCCCGCCACATTACCACTAGGGTAATGCCTTCGGTTATTAATCGAAGTTAATGAGAGTAGTCGCCGATTGGAGGAAGGAGTATCACATACGAAAAAGGAGAAATATATATTAAACTATTTTAGGTAGTAGTTGTAATTATATTTTTTGGTGAAAGCATAAATGGATGAAAATACTATAAACCAATAAAATCCATCGATTTGGAATATTTAAAAAGATATATAAAACTATATTATACTGCTTGATGCCTAAAAAAAAGTAAACATGAGTTTTTTAAACATGCTGGTTCAAAAATCTTAGAAAATTGGTGAAAACACAAAGTAGTAGGGAAAAAATTTTCTGATTAATATGGGCCACTTTATTCCGATTTAGAGAGATGGACCCACTCATTCACATATAGCCAATGCCACGAATGAACCCACCCATTCAATGACACCCCCGACCCCCACCCTCCACCCTACCCCTATTAGGGCCTGTTTGGTAAATAGGAAGTGAATTTGGATTTGGAATCTGAAAATCTGAATTTGGATTCCACTCCAAATCCTGCATTTCCAAATGCAAAAAAAGTGTTTGGTAAAGTAGGATTTTAACATTGGATTTGGTTAAAACCCAAATTTATTGTTTGGATGGCCAACTTAGATAATGGTTTGGATTTACACTTCATACACATTCAATGTTTGGCTAGCTAAGATGGATAATGGTTAGCCTCACCCTATTTGAAAGTGGTCATCTTACCACCACTTATTAGTAACAAAACTGTGCATGTATAGACACAAAACCTACTACCTAAATCAATTATATTTGCCCACCCAATTAAATCCAATTTCAAAAACTAGGTTTCCTCAAATATGATGTTGAAATATTCATAACCAATCCAGAAATTATGCAATATTCGATGTTTGACAAGCAAGCAAGAATATATCCTATTTGAAATTTACACAAAGAAGCAAGCAAGAAAGTTTGATACATTGAAAGTTACACAGAGAAGAACGAATATTTCCAATTTTACAGAGAAGCAAGCAAGAATATTTCCTAGTTGAAATACTCAACCTATTTGCAAGTTACACAAAGAAGCAAGCAAGCAAAAATATTTGAATTTTGAGGAAATATTCACAAACTACATTCCCTCAAATCTGACTTGATTAAATCTGATGTTGAAATACACACAAACAAGAATCGAACAGTCCCAAACCGAAGCAAGCCAGAATATTCGATGTTAACTATATTTTCTCAAATCAAGTCTGCTTATGATTCAAAATCGAACAGTCCCACAACCAATGCTACTTATTTCAACATACACACAAATAATAAAATCAAGTAAAGAAAGAATATACAAGAAGAATACAAAATTAAATTTTTGGCTCAGAGCTCCTTGGTCAAAAACGAAGCAAGCAAGCTATTTTCAAACCCATATAATCTTCTGCTTCTTCCTCATCACTGCCAAAATAGAAAAAGATGGTTTGGGGTAGATTTCTGGAAGAAATTAAGCAATTGAGGCTGCATATAGTTCATCATAAGGCTCACCATAAATTATATAAGTCCCACTGTTTGGTAGAGGAGTAAAGTGGGTTGATTTTTGGGAGAGGAGACATGCATTTTTTGTCCAAAATATTCAATGATACATCTACTCAGCACTGTAGAGAAGACCTAAATAAACCAGCAGTTATGAGTGAAAATAAAACCAGCAGCATATATTGAACAAGTAATTAGCATGTATTAGATCAAATATTGCCATTTGAAACAAACAACATATATTGAATATGCGAGTTAGAACCCAGCGTGAGTGAAAATAAAACCACTATTTCTAGAATAAAACCAGCATCAACAATGAAACAAAACAAATAAAATAGTATTGGCTCAGAGTGTACATAATTTTATATTATTGGAAAACTAGCAAAGATGGTTACCTCCTCAACCTTCATATCATGCGATGAGGAATGCAACAAAGTACATCTTCAACCCATCACAATATAAAGGAAATGCCACCAATCTCACTAGTATTTAAATTATCCCAATATATCATATATGCCCCCTCATCACAGCCCATAGGAAAATAAGATATAAATTATTTAAAAGAAATGGAAATGGAAATAGTAAAGATGTCAAAACCTGCAAGAAAAATAAAAGTGCAGATATTACAATATTTTTCAGAACAAGTTCAGTTCTCATAGTGTTCCCTCTAGAAGAAGAAGTTGTACAAAAGGAAATTTATAACACAAATCTCCCCCAAAAGCCAAATATGCAACATTGTAATGGTCTTCATAAGGGCTAGTTGTAGTTTGGGAGTATGTATAGATGGTTCTGCATATGTTGGCTTTTGAAAGTATCCAAAATCTTCTTCCCTATCTTCACATTTGAAGTAGCAAACACATTTATACACATGAACTTGATAATAGCATTGGGCCCACTTTGTATAGACACCATGTACTCTTCCCTTGAGGACAACATAGTAAGTCATGGTGTTGTTTATGGCTGCAGTATATCCAAAGTTGGAATGAAAGAAAGAAATATAGGAATTAAAACACATAGTGCAAGTGTTCAAGCACCCATATATTACACATGATAGGCCTATTAGATGCCCAATGTTTGAGAGGTAGCACATAGGTGTTTCAGCACCCAAATATTACATAGTTTAAATCTGGAACTGTGTTCAGATTAGTAGTTCAAAGTTTTATACAAAAGTGCAGCTATACTAAACAACGGTAGAAATGTTTACACAAAAGTACAGCTATGTTAGACTGCTTTACGCACAAAATTATGGGGACATAAACTTCTTCAGGTAGACCTAGTCCTCCTTTGGGGGGAGCATCCTGGATTTGAAAGCCTCCAACCATTTGCTTCATTGTGCTTTAGGCAAACCTACAAATCATTTAGCATCACGATGATTATCTATAAGATAATCATAAGCAACATTAAGGACGTCATCTTCATAACAGTCTACTAGATCCCATATCTTATTACCCAACTTTTCAACATGTTCTCCCACAAATCCTATCTCTAGTGTATGACCAATTACTGTCAAAGAGTTTACCAAGCCAGGCATGTAGTCATCCTCCATCTCTCTATGACGCTTATAACCAGATGATTGTGAGCTTTTTGATTTACTTGTCATCTTAGGTGGGATAGAAGATTTGCTAGGATCCATGTTTTCATGACCTATAGGCTGCTAATTGACATCATCCAAATTAACAACCTCGTTCTCATTACCACCATATTGCTCATAGCAAGATCTAGATTGACTACCAGTAGCATGGTCATCCCCACATACCACCCTCAACAAGTCATAGTTTCGAATGAAATTATTGATGTAGAGACACAACCTTGATTTAGCCTATATTGACAATGAAAAGACACATTAGCATAAGCTATAATTTACAAAAAAATGCTATCATAATTATGAAAGTAACTATAACACATTTCTATCTTATTTCTACGTGTTACCTAATCAAGATCGTTATAGGTTTCCTCATCCAAAAGCACAGTTTTACTTTCCTCATCCCATCCAGCTCCTGACATGTCCTTTGCCTTCAAAATATCCAACCATTTACCCTTTTGCACTCTAAGGAGTCCTAAAGAGGGCATCCTTCAAAACTGTAGCCCCCTCCTAACCAGGTAAAATGTACGAGAACTTCTTATTCGGGGTGGTTGCGGCTAATACATTTTGTGTAAGTGTATCCTTTCTACCCCTAAAACGAGGGGCCTCTGATAAAGGCAATGTTGCTTGGATGTGGGTTCCATCTATCAACCCGATACAATCCTACAATTTATTCACTCAGGTTAGTTAACTAATGTATGTTACTAACAAATGTCTTAAGTAGACATAAGGTCATAGTTACCTGAAAATAAAGAAACATTCAGAGTTTTGCCTTATCTCAATTGCTGTTTCAGGTCCAGGTTGCTTCATCACCATTTCACGTAGGGTAAAAATAGACTCTAGTACAAGATTAAAGTATCTTAAAATGGTTTCACCCGAACGCACAAAGTCTACAGTGCATACTCTATTTTTTGACTTGTTCCCTAACATGTACCGAAAGATTGCAACATGTTCTTCCACACAAACCTAACGAGTATCTCGAAGCGACCCATTGGTCTTTAGCATACGTACTAAGGTATACAAGGATCTCGTGCTCATCCTAAGATAGGATTCACATTTGTCCTTCCCTCCCCACAAAATTAGATACATGTGTGCATCTCTCCATTGTTGTCTAATCTTGGAAGGCTCCCTAGCAATGCCAGTTCGTTCATTTTCCTTCTCACCTATCAAAGATATAACCACATTAATCGCACTCAAAGTACTAGCAACATCAGCTAGTATCGTGCGATCATTAGGGTCATATAAATCCATATAAACCTACAAAGGGGAAGATTAAAGTATAAGGTAACAAAAATTTCAGAAACTTACACACAAACTATTCAAACATTTCAGCATTCATTACTGGATATAGTATTGACTTATATTTAAATAAACAGTTAAGACGCAGTAAAAAAAACCAAGCCATAATGCATAAACAGTTAAAAAATAGGTCAAGAAACAAACAAAAAATTATAGCTATATTTAAACTTAAAAAAGTATTGACTCAGATTTAGGAAATGTATTAATCATAGGAAATTTAGCAACCTTTGTTACCTCTCAACCCATCATAGTGTAATGAGGAATGTAAAGAAATTTAGTAGAATAGAAGGAAGCTTCTCACAAATAATTGCTGTCACTTCACCCATCATCGTTTCATTGAGGAATGCAAAGAAATTTAGTATAACACAATCAAGCTTCTCACTATTCTTTTTGCCACTTCAAACCATTACAAATGAGGTGGAATGCTACAAAAGTCACTAACATTTGGGATATCCAAGTATCTCAAAAAATTTCCCTCATCATGGTCCAAACAAAATATCAAAATAAGCTAATAAAGTAATTAGAACATATAACTGAAAGTATAGTAAGTATACAAAGATAGTTGACTATAAAAACATCTAAAATATTAATTGTTAAAAAATAGGTCAAGAAACAAAAAAAAAATTATAGCAAGTGTATTTAAACTTAAAAAAGTATTGACTCAGATTTAGGAAATATATTAATCATAGGCAATTTAGCAACATTTGTTACCTCTCAACCCATCATAGTGTAATAAAGAATGGAAAGAAATTTAGTAGAACACTATTTTTCCTGCCACTTTAACCCATTACACATGAGGTGGAATGCTACAAAAGTCACTAACATTTAGGATATCCAAAAATCTCAAATTTTTCCCCTCATCCTGGTCCAAACAAAATAACAAAATAAGCTAGTAAAGTAATAAGAACATATAACTAAATACTATATAAAGTATACAAAGTATACAAAGAACTTGAAAATTTCTTACACCATCTCATTAAAATAATATAAGCAAAAAATAAATATAATTTTTTGGCAAAACGTATACAATATTTCATAGAACTAACAAAGTCTTAGGGTCTGTTTGGTAAGGAAAATGTGGGCCTGGATTTCTACTTTCTTAGAAGTGGGCCATACAAAGATAAAGTATTTCATCTTATTAATATACACCATTTCATCTAATAAATATACAACATTTCATTGAAAACATAAACATAAACTTACTTTCTTACATACCTAATTTTCTACAAAGTCGAAACAAACTTCTACAAACTAATATAAACTACGTAATATCAACTGTATAATATAACATTAACTCACACTAATATATAAATATACAATATAGAAGGCACTGCAAACATATGTAAACATGCAAACATATTTGTACACACAAAATAATGTACAAAACAGTGTAGATACAATGTTGGAATGAAAGCAATCTACAACCCAAACATGAAATATGAGTAGGTCTACATCATATCACTATAGATCTATATCATAAATTACTACATCTACAACATATAAATTTTTGCATGTATTTGAAACTACTGGAACACCTCATTACTAACAAATCAAAAAGAACAACTCACTACTGACAAATCAAAAATAATCTAATTAGGAATGCAACGATTCTACAACAGAAACAATACTTACTCAGCAAACAATTACTATATCTACATGTTATAAGTATAGATATACATCATATAATACTAAGACCTACAAGATATAAACAAAAATCATATAATACTTACTCAGCAAACAATTACTTTATAATGTAGATCTGCTATAAAAATATATAGATCGACAAGATCTAAACCAGTAAGAAAATTTTAACAACGAATCTGTGTTGAAAACATACAGATCTACAAGATTTAAAACAATATAAAATATTTTACCAAAGTAATTTTGTTCAAAACCCAAAGATCTACAAGATCTAAACCAAACCTAAATTTCTTCAACAAATTTGAGTTCAAAAATCACAGATCTGCTACATCTACACAAAATAATATTCCAAAATACAAAAAAATACCTCAAATCTGTGTTCAAAACCCACGGATCTACTTTAAAATTACAGAATGTGGAAATTTTTGCATGTAAATGACAAATCTACTAGAGATCTACTAGATCTACACAAAACAATACAAAAAATGCAAAAAAAACCTTGAATCTGTATTCAAAAGCCACGGATCTATTTCAAATTTACAGAATGGAAAAAAAATTGCATGCAAATCACAGATCCACTAGAGATATACTAGATCTATACAAAATAATACAAAAAATGCCAAAAATACCTCGAATATGTGTTCAAAATTCATGGATTTACTTCAAAAATACATAAAAGGGGAAAAAATTCATGTAAATCATAGATCCACTAGAGATCTACTAGATCTACACAAAATAATAGGAAACAAATGCCAAAAATATTTCGAATATGTTTTCAAAACACACAGATCTACTTCAAAAAAACATAAAAGGAAAAAAATTCATGTAAATCACAGATCCACTAGATATCTACTAGATCTACATAAAACAATAGAAAAAAAATGCCAAAATATCTCGAATATGTGTTCAAAACCCACAGATCTTCTTCAAAATACATAAAAGGGGAATTTTTTTTTCATGTAAATCACATATCAACTAGAGATCTTCTAGATCTACACAAAATAATACAAAAAAATGCCAAAAGTACCTCGAATATATGTTCAAAACCCACATATCTACTTCAAAATACATAATGGGAAATTTTTTGCATGTAATCATACAACATATCACCGAAAAGTAGATTTTTTTTTGAAGAAATAGACATGCATACTATCGGTTGCCGTGAACGGACAGAGGGGGTGACCGCAAACCAATTGGAGAAGAACGACTTCCTTGACAGAAAGGAAAACAACGAACCAACGAGTGAAATCCCAACTAATCCATCCCATATCCACTCTCCAAAAGAGGAAGTGGAAAGAGAAAAAAATGAGAGAGGAATGAAACTGAACATCCGGCTCTCTCCCAAATACCAATCCACTTTACCCCACCAACCAAACAGCGGGACTTTAATTCAATGGCCCACTTCCAAGAAAAATAGAAATCCAGGCCCAATTTCTTCTTACCAAACAGACCCTTAGAGCATCATTAGTAAGGTCCAATTTTTTCTTACCAAACAGACCCTTAGTAGCATCATTTGTCCCACATTCTAGATTCTAGATATAAAATGTAAGAGCCCATTTTGTAGAATAGTAAGTGTTATTCCTAGTATCAATTTCTAGATTTTGAATTTTATCCCAGCCATGGGAGCTATAGGTTAGACCTCCCAACTTCTAGATTCTATATTGAATAGTAAGTTCCAATTTAAATCCCAACTTTTTAGATTCTAGATTTTATATTTTTTTTTTCACATTAACTTTTGACCACAAAATCTTTGGACCTGAGCTCACTTTATCATTTTTTACTATTCTCATACAAATCCAATACATTCTATATTACCTTTTTTTTAAAATTTTGGATCCTAAATGACTTTGAAGTGTCCCTAATGATGCTCTCTTTTCTTCACTCTCTCTCTCTCTCTCTCTCTATATATATATATATATATATATATATATACTTTTTCTTATTCTTCTCCGCAACTGCTGCAAAAAGCATTCAGAGCCTTCCAATACTCTAGGACCAAAAAGCTACTGTCTTTCTTCTTTTTGGCTGTTGATAAGGGCACTACAACTTTTACTTGGGGCTAGCCCAGGATTGGGGCTAGCCTATTAATAAGCAAAGTTTACTCACACTAGCCCATTAGTTTACTCATACTAGCCCACTTTGAAACCCTTCTTCCCAAACACTTCCAAACCCTCCCCACCCCACCGGAGCCCTCCCCCCTCCCGCCGTCCTCCTCCGCCTCCTCCCCCGTCCTCCACCGCAGCCTCCCGTCGTCGCGCCTCCCGTCGTCATCGCCGTCAAAACAAAAAAAGAAAATAAAAAAATAGAAGAACTGTCAAAATTTGACATATATGTTGATTTTTAGGACTGTCAAAATTTTGACAGTCCTACCAATTGGAAGTACTGTCAAAATTTTGACAGTCCTAAAAATTCAACATATATTTTTAGGACTGTCAAACTTTTGACAGTCCTACCAATTGGAAGTACTGTCAAAATTTTGACGGTCCTAAAAATTCAACATATATTTTTAGGACTGTCAAACTTTTGACAGTCCTACCAATTGGAAGGACTGTCAAAATTTTGACGGTCCTAAAAATGTATGTTGAATTTTTAGGATTGTCAAAATTTTGACAGTTCTAAATTTTTTTTTTTCTGTTAATTTATTTTTGTTAATTGTTGGGGGGGCCAATTTCAAAATATCCTTAAAATTTCCATCCTTAAAATTTGTTAAAGTATTCTGTTATTTAAAATAGTAAATTTATTATTGGTACATTAAATATTTTGTAAAAAAAAAAATACCAAAAGTAAAATTTGGAGGTCGAAACATCGTTTTTTTTCGATTCTAAAAATTTGGAAAGTCCGTCAAACGGTGAAACGGTTTATCCCGAAGTACTTTTCCATACAGTCATTTTGGCACAAAGTGGAGCTTGTTTCGATCTCTCAGTCAAAAGTTATGATACTTTAAAGTTTTATATTTTATATTTTTGCCTGTAATATGTACGTCTTACTTCGGATGAAAATTCTCTCTACACGAATTGTGTTACTCTCGTCGAAAACATACAAATAGACCTATTGTGTGACGAAAAACGATTTGAAAATAAATAGTTATGGCCGTTTGAAGTCTGATCGACGGCAGACGTAATATTCGTACGGTAGATTTTTTTTTTTTTTTTTTGGTTCAATGATAACATATTTTATTTTGGATGTTAAACTAAATAAAAAAATCAAAATCCAAAACTAACTAAATAGAAATAAACTTAAAAAAAATCCTGACAATTAAAATGAGGACAGTCCTCATTGTTTGTGGGACTGTCAAAATCCTGACAGTCCTAGTTTTATATAAAATTTTCAGTGGGTTAAAATTAGGATTGTCAAAATTTTGACAGTCCACATAGCTTGTGGGACTGTCAAAATTATGACAGTCCTAACAATTTGTAGGACTGTCAAAATTTTGACAGTCCTTCCAAGTGGTAGGACTGTCAAAATTTTGACAGTCCTGATTATAACAATTTGGGCTAGCCCCAAGTAACTTTGGAAAACTTGTAATTTTGGGAAATGGGACTGTCAAAATTTTGACAGTCCTTCCAAGTGGTAGGACTGTCAAAATTTTGACAGTCCTGATTATAACAGTGGGCTAGCCCCGAATAACTTTCATGATGGCAAATTTATAATTTTTTCTAAATTTTCAATGGACCAGCCCCGAGTAAAATGTGTAGTGCCCTTATAATTACCCCCTTCTTTTTTGGCCATTGAACCAAGAAGAAGAAGAAGAAGAAGAAGAAAAAAAAAAGATCCAATCTTTACTATGAGAATCCTTTCTAGAGCAAAAAGACTCTTCCTTTCTTCTTCCACAGCCAAGGACAATGCTGCTGCCAATGGAAAGAAGAAGCCCGTTGTTGCGGAATCTGGCCCCAATAAGAGCAGCAACCATGTTGGTGTGTACTCTGGGTTCGGTTACATGGGAGACTTTGGTATCTCCTTTTCTCTTTCTTTTGCTCTTGATCTTCTTGATATTATAAGTCGTTGGTTATTTACAAAGTTTGCATGTTTCTATGATTTGGTAACACTTGCTTTTAATGAACACAAGGACACGGACAAGGCGGTGGACGTGTCCATACTCCCTAGTTGTATTTTGTAGTGTCCGTGCTTTACTTATACGCAACCCAATTGGACCAGGGAATATTAGAATTTTCGGCCACTTATGGAACCCTTTTGTTTGTTGTCATGATTTTATTGGAAATTAGAAAAAATGTTTATTTTTCGTGTTTCAAGTGGATTGTTTCATTTGGAAACACATGAATCATAAATATTGGTGGCTGAATAAAATTCCGAAGCAAGGTGGTTATATGAGGGTGTCTTGTTAGGTTTAATGAAGTTCTGAATTCAAAAACTGAATCTTGATGACTCTTAACCTATGTTGAAAGGACACAGGACGATGGTGTCCGTATCCGTATCTTGTCCGTACATATATTTTGTCTGTATTCGTGTAACATAGGTGATTACCTTGTAAATATTTGAAAATTTCCTTATACCGTACCCTTATCATGTCATTATCAGTATCTGTATCCATATTCGTGAGCATAGCTGTTAACACGGGAAAATGTTGACGTGTTTTAAAGCTGGTAGGTTTGTGTCTATACTATTGATAGACAAGCTTATGACTAAGTACTTCTCTCATGTTCTTAATAATTAAAAATGAATTCAGCATTGCAAATTTAGCTTTACTTTTGCCGAGACTTTGTACAATATTTTATGAGTATTGAGTCATTACTGTACATAAGAATCCATGCTTTTGACTGTCCAATTCATGCCATGTGGACCTTATGTTTTAATTCTTAATTGGAAATTATGCTCACGTAGAAAGCATGGTCAATTACAAGGGCAAAATATTAGATGAAAAATTGAATTGAGTTAATTCGTCTTTAATGGATATAAATCTTAGAGTTTGAAGGTCTAAACTTTTAAGGGTTGGGTGATCCATTGGAATGGAGTCAAAGAAGGTTGCTAGTCCATATTATGCTTTCTTTCTTTCCCTGAATTTGATGAGTATTTGTTTTTCTTTCTCATTGGATATATACACGTCCACCCTTACCTTCTGTGTAAGCATATTCTCTTAATTTGGATTATAACTTTTTGTTGAACATCAACCGACGCCAATATCATCCTTATCGAACTTGTCCTGATTAGGTAAAAATACAAGTTTCTAAATGGACTATGATATACAGAGTTCCAAGGAAGTCAAATCTATGATTAACTTGTGATTGCTCCCAAAGCTCATTGCACAAAACATCTCTCTTTGCATTCCTTTCAAAGAGCCTATTATAGCTGTCACGATATCTGTCTTTTTGCTTGTGTGTCTTTGTAAATATAAATTATCGTAACTTCTAACTTGGAAGTTGGAAAATGTGAAGACCAAATAGAGGCAAAGCTTAGTAAGCTCATTGATTCACGTTGTTGATATTGACTTACATTTAGAATTTAGAAGCTTGAAGTAAACATTGTTCTAATCAGAATGAGTAGCCATTTGTTTTTGCAAAAAATGGTTACTGTTGAGGGTTCTAGTTCATAACCCTTTGTGATTGTTGAGAAATATTTAGATTTTTGTTGATTGGTTTGTGTCTTGGTTTCTCTGTTGGAAAAAGGAAATCTGTAGAAAACTCTTGAAAGCTGAAAACTAGTCTCTGAAGTACCAGCAAACAATAACTTATCATTTTCTATGAAAGATGTCATCTGTCTTTGGAAAAGAAGAGGTAGGTAAACTTATAGCAATGATCTGTTCAAGTACTACACGATAAAAAATTTAGGATGCAACAATATGGATTCTCTGGGAATGTGTGCTTCCTTTTGTGGTATCTATTTGTAAATTTAGAATCTTGATCAATGATGAATCAAGCGAAGCTATATTAAAATACCTTGGGCTATAAAATTTCTGAAGTGAAGTGGTTTAGCTGCTTTAAACTTTAATATTTATGAATCTTCATATATAGCCGTTTCAGTCCCCCTATTGCCATGGAGGAAATAAATATTTGAGATGCATTTCATATTTTATATATAGTTGTACATCAGTCTATTCCATAGCTTCTGCAAAACTACTTTTCCTGGGTCAGCTTAATTGTTTTAGCTATTCATCCTGCAGGAGTTAAATTATATTGAAAAACACATTTGAATTCATGCAATGATCTTTTTGGCATCTTTTAAAATTGGGTTTATTTGTAATGTAACAGGCAGTAAAGGCGAGGCTTTTTTCGACTCTAGGGCATGGTTAGATTCTGATTGTGAAGATGATTTCTATAGTGTAAACGGAGGTATGAATTGTGTAAAGCCTGTCGTTTGTGCATTAAGCATTATTTAGACATTTTGAATACATTATATTATTTTTTCACAATGTTATTATCATTTCTTCTACCCAGAATTCACTCCTTCTGGTGGTAGTACTCCGAACTATCAGATCAGTGCCCTGGCGACACCTCAGTGGAATAATAAATCCTTGTCTCTCTCCCAAGCTCCTGATAACAAATCCGAACCTTTGCCAACAGATGGGAAAAAGAAACTCTCTGACCTTCTCAAGGAGACCTCCCAAGGAGAACATGCGGAGAATGAGCAAAATGCTGAAACTAATGGAATGCTAGATAGCATCATGCAAAAAAATGCCCATCCTCCAAGATCATCAGAGGGAACTCCCTATCACTCCGGAGCTAACTCTCAGTTTGGCAGTGAGGCGACTCCAGGTAGCGATTTTATTCAGAGGAAAGACAGGACAGGAATGACTAAAACTTGTTGCTTTCCAAGCTTAAGGCCGAGCCGTGGCTGTAACGATAGTAGGAAGTGAAGGATGAGCCCTGCACACTGAAAGCAGCTGATGTTTGGTATTGTTACTACTTTAAGAGATCATTTCAGTTATGGCTGTGTATACATAGGTTTATGAAACATGAGAACCTTATAATTTTATCCAGGAAGTCTTTGTTGACAAAGATTAAAGTGACAATTACTGAGGCTTGTGGGAAGTTTGTATAGAATGAAAAGCTTTACGAAGAAAAGAGGTATTCTGTGTGCCAATAGATATTGGGTTCTCTCTCAAGGTGTACTGAGATCCTTCATGTCATTAAAAGGTGCATGAGAATCCCTAGAATAAGATCGGTAAATCTAAATGTTTCTTCTCTCAAATTTATGGTGTTTCTATACCCAGTTCTTTTGATGAAAAATGTCTAAAATTCAATCAAGAAATCAGTTGATATTCCTTCTTTGCCTATGCTGGTATTTGTAATCTTCTTGATAATTGTTTAAAACCCCAGAGCCTAAAACTTCTCATCCCCAAGATCAATTTTCAGTCTTTTAGTGCCAAGTGTTATCTCGGTTAGAAGTCTGTCAGAGTTGTAATAACTTAGTTCTTCAAGATCTTCTTCTGTTGTGAAGTCATCAAGTTCTTTGTATCAAAGTTTGAGGAAGTCAGCAAGTCTTCGGATCAAAGCTTGTGGTTGTTAGAAATTTGCAAGCCTTTGGATCAAAGCTTGTAATTCACTATTGGTGATTATAGTGGATACAACTTCGAGCAAGAGTTCCCGGACCTGGGATAGTATTCTCAGAGGAAAACCAGGATAAAATTTCGGTGTTTGCGTTTGCTCTCTTCGCAACTTAACTACTTTATATATTTGTCTTATATATATATATATATATATATATATATATATATATATATATATATATATATATATATATATATGTGGAAAAAATGAATATGAGCCATAAGCTCATATTCCTACATGAGCCAATGCACATGTGGACCAATATGAATGGAGTGTACTAGTGCACATGCAATGTAGGAATCCATTCATATTGGTCCACATGTGCATGGCTCATATAGGAATATGAGCCTATGGCTCATATCCCGTTTACCCTATATATATATATATATATATATATATATATATATATATATATATATATATCATAAAAAATAAATAAAATTCTAACTGTTAGCTTCCTTTACTTAGCATTAATTTATAATTGGGTAGAATATTCTACTACACATTATTTAACCTCCCTTTTGAGTTGCCATCTTGGTCCAACACATACGTCTATGGTTTGGCCTCCTTTTCCACAATTAGTACAACCCACTAACGCCCTCGGGCATTGCTGTTGCTACCGAGCAGGTACCGTCTATAACGACTCTCTCCGCTCATCCGCAGGTTTTTAAACGGCACAAGTACGACTACCTGTCACGCCTTGCTCGGTGAGATGATTCGTTTGATGCAAAAGTGTTCGGACTTAGTAATTTAGAAGAAGTTCAGAGTTAGACTTTCAAAGGCGCGCTCAGAGTCTCGCTCGGCTGATGCGAATCATCGCTAAGGTGGGTGGCTCCGATGAACCTGTCTTTGGTTAGCCTGCACAACTAAAAATACTGACGATACATGCTATATTGCTAGGCGATAACCCTTGCATGCTAATAAAAGAGTCCACCCAACCTAGCTAACGGAATAAGCCTATATTATGATACTTGTATAGAACATGGAATGAAACAATGGAACGACACTTGATTCTCGTACTACACCTTTAGTCTTATGCAAGTAGAGTTGCTTATGTTTCTGAGTAGACTATCTTATATGATCTTTATAATGTTTAACCTGTATACCAATGCATACTTATCACTTAGACTATGCCACGACCTGGAGCACGACACGGAACATGGTTTACTCAGTTGAGATATGTTGACTATGAAAATAGTTTTTCTGAGCCAAGTAATGAGAATACAAGATAGGTCAAATGCCTCGGAGTGGCTTGTAACGGGATCATTACCTGCGTCTATAATTATCGCCATTTATTCAGAAGAATAAAGAGAACACAAGAGTCGTCAACACAAGTATCGTCATGGATCTTCAAGAATCGTCATAGACAATCGGTGTACAGGTAACAAGAGTTCTCGAATGATCCCTGGGGCACTGGGATTGTATCGGTCCGAAAGAACTCATCTAGTTAGGTGATTCGGGGCATGCACTGGGCTCGCTACCCAGTGTAGGTACCACCGTCTTACGTACTAGTATAGCCGTGCTGGCTCGAGCAGTACCAGTACTAAGGAATTTGGGACTGACTGTAGCGGTTTTAGCTATTTGCGTTACAAATGTCACCGTCTAAACCAGGATATTGTCCAAAATGGCATGAGGTGCCAGTGTTCTTTCATATAGATAAGTCATGCATGCGTAGCGGTAATCCGCGTATAAGTTCATTGGACCTTGGGCAAGTGACGAATGCACGATACTCTGCGTGTAGGTCATTAATTGAACCATGAAATGGATGCACGACACATATGTATAGTCACTGTAAGAAGGCACGATACACTATAATTTTTTTGCATAACATGTTTGAGGCAAAGACACGTACAAAATACTTGAGTTTCATATGCGATCCTTTTGAGTGATTACATATATTTGCTCGGTTAACTTGATTCATATTTAGGCAGGGAAGGACGATTGGTAAGTTGGTAAGTCGTGACGTGTTACTCATATCATATATGCAACACGAGTTAGGCATTATATTACATGCCATAAAACTGATCCTAAGGCAGGACTAGAAAGGTAACAAATTAGATGGTACACATAACTAAATGAACGTGTTTGGTTTTATTGAGTCAGCGAGAAGCCTCCCCATCAGTGCATTCAATGTACTAATAACTCACCAGATTGCGTGCTTGGTGCAGGAGTACCTCGTTTGGTGCAAAGTTTTTCCCTCGTGCGCGCTAAGACGTATAGCTTGCTATGGAGACTTGGAGCGTTACGAACGAAGTTGAAGCACCATATATAGGACGTAATGTATTGGAGCATCGCCTATTATATCATCTCCAGTTGTAAGCCGTTTGGCACGTTTTATTACTTCGAGAGAGAGCTTGAGTGAAATATAATCTCGGCCTAGCGCCACTTGTAATAATTTTTCATAATCAATAAAGAACTTGTTTTATTTCATACTTGTGTTTATTCTTATTCCGCTGCTTGGGGACTATTTGTGCCGCTATGTGGCTTAGTTTTAAATTGACCATTTTAGGTGCTTGCCTTGTGTGGGTGCAACTTAGGCTCGCACGTCATTACGTCCATGTGAGGGCATTCGACCCTGTAGGACTGGGCATGACAACGTCAATACTGAAGCTACTGGCCTCCGCGGTGCTAAATTATGAGTACGATCGCCAGGTGATGGTGCAGACATCCGATGTACTACTCCTCCACCTCCAATTTGAGCATGGGACCTCTTCTGGCCCCCTATCCTCGAAGACAATTTATAAATGGTAAGCTCATATCTCCTTGCCACAGTGAGCATGACATCAAAAGTTTGGTAGTCGTGCCCCTCTACCAGTTGTATAATCTTCAGGTGAAGCCCCTACAGGAACCAGATCATCCTCTCTGGCTCCGTAGACACCATCGTCGGAGTAAACCTACTCAGCCTATAAAACTCTGCTGCATATCCATCCATGGTTCTACCAGCTTGCTTTACACCGATAAACCTCTATTGCAACTCATACTTTGCCATAACTCCAAAGTACTTAGACTTGAACCTGGTCCTGAAGTTGTCCAAAGGGATAGGACGTCTCAAGCCGACCTCCACAGATGCCTACCAGTCACAAGCAAGATACTGAAGCTGTAATCGAACCTAGTCAACATGTTCCTCAACCTGAACCTTGGCTACTGCTAAAATAGCTTCAATGTCCTGTAACAAGCATCCGCCGTCCGTGCCTTCAAAGCATCTCGGGTTATGCCGGCAAAATTTGGCCGACACCCCTAAATTTGTACTCCCGCTCCTCTCCAAGGCTGTCAGTAAACCATGGTTCAACAAGACAGTCTGCTTCTATTATTGAAACTGTTGATAATGTTTTACTACCATCTGATGTTGCTGAGTAGCCAACAGTCCTCTGATGATCTTTAGTAGTACCGGGGTATCAAGCGCTGCTAGCACTACAGGGGTACCAGAACCTATGGTATCTGCTGCTAAACATTCTCTACCACTGGCTGGACCACTGGTTCGACTTGGATGTGACTCGGAGAAGGCACTACCTCCTGCTGGCGTCCATTAGAACCCTGTCCTACTGGCTGCCTTGCCACAGTCGCTGCTCCAACAGTCGATAATTAAGTAGCCCTAAAGAAAAAGACATGAGGCATCAAATTACAAGATGGAAAGGAGCAAGTAGGCAATCAGATTAACAGTTCAAGCATTGGTGTCGAGAAAGACAAATCAGAATATCAAAAGAAACATGGTTGATTGAGACTTATATGACTAGAATACCCCATAAGTCTGAAAATAGACCTGCCTGGGCCACGACTAAAAACTTGTCATGCCCTACTACCGAAATAGGGAGAGTTGGGGTATGACACGGCCAGCTATGCACTACGTAGTACGCAAATGCCCCACAATATGATTAATACTGTAAAATAGACAAGGGATTGCAAACTACAATTAAGTCACTTTGGGTCACACTGAAAATCTATGTCTCAATCATTAAAACAAGAAGCAAAAATTATAGAGCATATAAAATAAAGCAGTAAGGCGTCCCAAACGCTATATCAAAATGATCTAGAATCTAGTAATGCAAAATGATAGGCTAGAAAGTTGTCAAAAGTACATGACTAAAATCAGTTGTAGATTGAATAAGTATAACCATATAGGGGAAACTTGTAACCACCTAAAATTAGGACTAGATATATTTTTGTTCTTTTACTTGTAGTTGTTAATCATATAGTTATATTTAATTAGTGGTTAGTTTTCAATTATTTAGTATTCAATTGTCATTGATAGAATATTCTCTTCTAGATTAGTTAGATACCCTCTCTAACTAAATAGATTCCCTGCATAACCAAAAGATTTCATTCATACTAGATCTAAAAATCAAACTAGAGAGTGGAGGGGCAAACTTGTAACTAAATCAACCCTCAACTATTCCATGTAGTGGCCGGCCCTATAATGGAAGTTTTTATTTTATTTTTTCCACCAATTACTCATTCTTCTTACCTAAGCTTCTTCTTTTCCAAGCCACTTCCAATTCCTACCAATTCACACTCTCAACTACTCAATTTCTACTCATTTCCCTTCCTATGGAGGTCTAGAGCATTGGAGCACAAAGAGGAATATTGGAGATGAGCCAAGCTAGGAGGATCGTGTCCAATTTATCCTCATTATGTCCAATTTGGTAGAGTTTTATTGGAACACAACTCCCAATAGGTAAATATACTTTTTCAACCAATTTCTATGTTAGAAATCCAATTTGAACACATAGGAACCTACCAATAGTTAGATCTAACCTTATAGGTAGTTAATTAGGTGGTAGAGAGCCTATTCCTAGTAGATCCATGTGTTTTTATAGACCATGGTATTAAGAATTTGTGTCCACCGCGTGTTTTTGTGATGTTCCCATGTGGAATTTGGTGTTATTGTGGTTTGTGCTTGTATCCTACTATCCATAATTGGATACTTGGTGTTCGTATCATAATATGCCATGATACGTATAGATAGAATTGGTAATTTGTGTGTATTAGAGCCTTTTTGTGTCAATTACTCTATATTGCTTTAGAACTATTTGGTTTATGTTTATGTTTATTCATGTCATATTATATATAATTTGCTGTTTTATTTGGTTTGGTGTATTGGTATCATGGTGGCGGTGTTGGTGTAGGAAGAGTATCATGGTGTACCATGGTATAGTGGTGTGATACTAGAGTATCATATGTAGTGCATTAGTGCGTGTGTGCCTATTGAGGATGTACTAGTGATACTAGTATGTGCATATGAGGTTGCTAGAGTGTGTGTGTATAGAAGAGTAGAAAGTGAGGGGGAAGTGAGGACAATAAGTATGGAGAAGTGCACAGCATGAGGGAAGCCTGCAGCGGGTACTGCACAACAAACCTTGCTGTAGTGTACACTGCAGTACCGTGCTTGAGCACCTGCTGTAAGGAGATGAGCAGCAGCAATGGGCATGTCAGCCCCCTTTTCCGGCACACTTTGGCGCATGTTGTCTATGGCGTACTTTGGCACATATTGGTTGCTAGCCTAGCCTTTGTTTAGACCGGACTCATGATTTGTGGAGAAGGGTGAGTTTGGTTGAGTTGGTGGCATGTGTGGCTTGGATGTGTTTGAGTGATCCAACGGTCCACATCTCAAACCTAAACCTATTTTTTTTATTTCTCTCTCTCTGATCATTACTTCCTTTCTATTTTTCTCTCTTAGGTTTTCTCTCCTTCCGTAGGCAAGTACATCTTGTACTAGAAAAGAACCATATATTTATGCATTTTTTAATTCTTAATAATTCATAATTGTTTCTAGCTCATGTTGTTAGGACCGAGCACCCATTCATCTTTAATACTTGTCGTTCTTGATTTTCTTGGTTGGAATTGCATGGACCAAAGTTTGGGACTATGTGTTCACTTTTGTTTCCTTGGGGATTAATCTCCCAAAACCCTTGTGTTTTACAAAACTAAACTAGATCATAGTGTAGAGCACCATATTTTATATAAGTTTGCTTTTGGTCATGCTTTCATTCGAGTCCAGCTAAGTTCAGTGCTGCAACTTGATACAATACGTGTACCAAATGGCTTACTGGAGAAGAAGAACAGTGCCTGTGAAGAGTATGCAAGAGAAATCCTTTGACGTATAAATACGTATGTTTTACTTTGGGAGCATTGGTGTGCTGTCCCAACTCTTCGTGAATACTAATCATACTGCACTTTCTCTCCTAGAAAAAGCGCTCCAGTCACACTCCTTGAGTCAGTGGCACACTTTTGAGAGAAAACCCAGTTGGCGCACTTTGGTGCGTATTAAATCAAAGTTATCCCTTGGAAACCAAGGGAAAGTGTGCCACAGTCAGTCCGTGCACTTTTTTTGAGTTGGCCATCTGGCACACTTTTTCTATATTTTATTAGCCGACGCTCTTTGCTTAAGTTTGGTAGCTCGTGCACTTTTTCCTCTTCGTTTCCTGAAAGATGAAGCTTTGGTTGGTTTCTCGATTTCTGTGTTATTCATTTATGTGCTCATCGACTGACAAGTTTCTCGACTGTCGAGCTTTGACCTCAGATTGTGTGTTTTATCTTGTAGCTAGCTTGCTCGTACACTTTCCCTTAATCAAGTGCGCCGTATTGGTCAACTTGACAAAGTGTATCACCCTTTGTATCTTGTAAACTTTTTTTGCGAAAGTGCACCAACCTAGTTTTGGTCGTTTGTGCGCCAACCTAGTTTTGGTCGTTTTTGCACCAACCTAGTTTTGGTCGTTTGTACGCCAATCCTGCTTTTGTTCGTTTGTGCGCCACTGCCCATTTTTGTTTATTTGTGCGCCTACTGTTTCCTGCACACGTTAAGCCTTGTAAATGTGGCCCTATATGTACTTGCTATTTTACTTGCTAATTAGATTACTTTTTCTTGATCACCTTATTTTAAGTTGGCTAGAATAAGAGACATAGTTCAACTTGGGTGACGTTCTGTAACCCCGGTCCATGTTTAGTTTAAGGGTTGTGGATCTGATCTAGAGGGGTTCTCGCACAACTCTTATTCTTATTCATCGATATAATAAAGTGACAAATTATATGTGACTAGTATTAAACTATCCTGTCCTGAAAAACTTGCTACATGATAACTTGTCCATAATCTAGATACTAGACCTTGTTCCTGCCCTGACTATTGTATCCATGCTGATACATTTGATCGCACCGAGAGTGCTACTTGATATATATAGTGAACCGTCGTGACATATACTCCTGCTACGTGATATATGTTATTATTTCCATGCACGGATCTGGTAGTTGGACAGTGACTTTTGTCGTGGATAGATAGTATAGATTGTTGAATCACACTGGGTGAATCCAGATTTCACTTTCGAGTAACAATATGAATTCGTATCAAGAGTGCCCGTACTTAAGAAATGACATCTAAGAAGGAATATTCATGTGATCACAATATAAGATTCTAGCTAATCTAGGGTTAACTAGGAAACTTAATTATAGAGCATTGAGAGGGAACGGTATGTCGAGATCGTGCATGTCCAACTACCCTAAATTAGCTTGGAGTAAAGGCTGGCCACCACATATACTGTATATCATCCGCACTAGTGTAGTGCAGTATATGATTTAATTATAAGTCAGAGCAAGTATATTTCCTATAGAAAGCTAGGAACTGTTACTGATTATTAATTAGCACAGGGCCCTTGCGAGGGACTGGTGCATTATTTACACATATTCTTGCTTATATATTATTAGTTCAGCTAACCCTGCTCGATTATGGCACAATCTGACGATACTCATATATTGCATTACTAGGATAACCAGAGATCACATATCAAGCCGTAATACATGATTGGTCGTCTAATTTGCTTATATAGGTGCCTAGCCAGGAAAGTGGGCTATCGTGGCATGATGATTCAACCCATGTCCTTGTTTCGTTGTTGGGTTGCGTCGTTGTGTTACGATATGCCATAGACTGAAGCTATATTATTTCTCCTTATTGTATCTCTGCTTGTGTATTGTGACTTTTGTTGAGTGTAATTAGGGACACAGGGTTGTGGCATGATAGTTCAACTCATGTCCTTGTTTGTTTGTTGGGTTGCGCTGTTGTGTTACGATAAACTGTGGACTAAAACTACGACGCAGAATATTTTAGCTTGAACATAATGAAGGGATGTATTCTATCTTGATATGATAGGGCACTTCATATCCTTGTTTGGTGAAGGGGTATCGTATCATGTCATTGATGGGATATAAGCCATTGATTATTGGCTCATGCATCTCATGCTATAGATCTGGTTTTCTTCTTTATTTCGTGCTTCCTTTGTGGTACTTGCTATTTGGGGTCTGACCCCACTGGTTTTGTATTTCCAGATTTAGATCCAACACTGGAGGATCAAGCTTACTTCCTTACCGATGGCACGCACTAGAAGGAGGGCTGGTGAGGGTCACGTATGGGTTTTTGTTTCACTGCTCGTATTTTATAAACTATATTTTGTTGGACATTTAGCCAACCGGCACCTGTTAGCCGATAAATCTGGACACTAGTCCCCTACATGACTGATTATATTCAGACTGCAGCTGATTTACTATCATGTATAATATTGATTGTGTATATGGCATATCATTTTGTATTGCTAGACCTCTAGAATATTCTAATGCGGCATTTGGGATGCCTTAGTACTTATTCTGGAATGTTCTATGCTATTTCTACTTGATTGAATGATTGAGATTTATAAGTTCTTGACCCTAGAAGACTTGATTGTAGTATTCACCCACCTCGTCTCTAGACAACCTTAATACATTGCAGTTTACTTCAGTATTATGTAAGGTGCGGTTGGCTGAGTCATTCCTCCTCTCACCAGTATTCTGGATCTGGGGCATAACAAGGTTTTAGTAGTGTCCCAGGCAGGTCTGGCTTTCTTTTCAGATTTGTGGGGTGGCTTGATCATAGGATGACTCAATCAAACATGCTCCTCATTGAAATCCTGAATATGTCTCCTCGAAACTTAGCTTGACTTCTGTACCATTGATTCCTCGATTCTTTCATCGAGTTCTTGATTTATTTTGTGTCCTTTTCTTTCGGGCTTCTCCAGCATCGGTGGGTGGAGCACCAGCAGTTTCAGCAGGACAAGAATTTGTTGGCCCCCAGCGAGAGGTAATACCTGTACTTGGAGGGATCAAGGTAGAACTAATAGAGGAGCACGTGGAGCAACATGTACCAGAGGTTCCAGTACCCCTGGTCGTACCATTAGTGCAAGTAGCACCTGATACACCGGTATTACTAAAAATTATACGAGGAATGATAGCGACGCAACAATATCACCAACTTCAGCAGCAAGAGCAAAATGTCTTGTTGAATCAAGAATTATAGATAGCCTTGGAAAGAAGTATTATAACAGATTTAGGCATCGGTGAGATTTTGCCGACTCAACCCTAAGTACTTTGATGTCTCGGAGGACGCCATTACCGCAGATGCTTGGCTGCAAAACATCAAAATGATACTGATAACGACAAAGGTTCCAGTTGAGGAACGAGTTGATCATGTCCGATTGTAACTCCAGGACCTTGCTAGAGATTGGTGGGCAACAAAAGAAGTTGGATTAAGATAACCTATTTCGTAGGGTAACTTCGGGGACCGTTTCAGGATTAAGTATTTTGGAGTGGTAGCACAGTATGAACTACAACAGAGGTTTATTAATCTCAAATAGTCTGAAAGAACAGTGGATTGCTACATGGCGGAGTTATGCAGGCTTAGCAGATTTGCTCTAATAATGGTAACAACAGAACCAGAAAGGACGATGAGGTTCCAATATGGACTTCATCTGGAGATTTAGCAACTGGTACAGGGTCATAACTACCAGACTTTCGATAAAGTATTGATCCTATCTAGGCGACATGAGCTAATGATGCAGAGGTTAGCATCAAGGATGGGAGGCCAGAAGAGGTCTCATGCACAAAGCAGAGGCGGAGAACAAGCACAAAAAATGTCAGTACCATCTCTTGGCGTTCGCATTCATGATACAGCGCCAAGGAGGCCAATAGCATCGGCAACAACAATACCAGCTCGGCCGAACTAGCTGAGGCAATAGAGGAGGCAATTTTAAGCCCTTGAGAGTCAGTCCGTAATAATACCTTCTGTCCATCGAGGATAGCATAGCATCCAGATTGATTTCGAGCCAGAGTTTGCTTGTTTTAGTCCATACAACAGCAGCAACAATAGTGATTGGGAGCCCCAGTCGGATGTACGTATTATGGCAAGAAAGGCCATACGAAAAATGTGTGTACAGTAGCACAAGAATTGTGCCTGCAATATGGCAGTCCAAATCATCCAATTGCCAATTATCTTATGATGCAAATGATTGAAGGACCGACACAGCGATTAGCACTGCCAGCACCAGGGACAACTAAATATAGGGGACCGGTACTAGCAATCAGGCCATTGACTCAGCGTCCATTATCGACGCAAACTCAGATGTACAAACAGCAGAGAAATCAGTAATATGGGCAGCAGAGGCTACAACTACGTATTCAAGGAGCACCGTAAGGCCAAGGGTAAGTTTTTATCCTATCTCTGGAGGAGACCTTGGCATCAGGTAACGTTGTGGCAAGTAACATTCTTGTTACATCTTTTTCTACCATAACATTATTTGATTCGGGAGCATCACATTCATTGTATGTGTACGATTTATGACACATATTGGATTGGAGTTTGAGACATTGCCAGAGAGACTGAATATACTCACTGGTAGTGGACTCGTAGGAGTCAGTAGAGTATATATAGCGTGTCCAATCATAGTATTCGGACATTCATTACCTGCGGAGTTGATCGAGTTTTCTATGGGTAACTTCGACGTTATTTTAGGCATGGACTGGTTAAGAGACAGTCTTGCAATGATATATTATCATAAGGGTAGAGTTTTGTTTGACATCCCAGGTAAGAAAAAAATTATTTTCGACAAGACAGTGAAGGATCAGCATGAAGGTAACATTACAACAGTAGCAGGAATTGAAGGTCAGTTTCCTAGAATAATTAAAAAAATTCTTGATGTATTTTTAAAAGAGCTTTCCGGATTACCCTCCAATAAGAGAAGTAGAGTTCTGCATAGAGTTGAAACTAGGAGCATAACTAGTTTCCTGCAAGGTCTATCAGATATCACCAATGAAACTTAACCAGTTGTATCATCATGTAGAAGAATTGAAGACGAAGAAGTTTATTCGGCCTAGTAGATCACCATGGGGAGCACCAATACTTCTAGTAAAGAAGAAGGATAGGTCAATACGGTTGTGTATCGACTATAGGCAATTGAATGCCTTAACAGTGAAGAACATGTATCCATTGCCTAGGATTGATGATTTATTTGACCAATTAAGTGAAGAAAAATATTTTCTAAGATAGACCTTCGATCAGGATATTATCAAGTGAGATTCCGGGGGCAAGATATACCGAAGACAATATTTTTATCTCGATATGGGCATTACGAATTCTTAGTTATGCCATTCAGATTGACTAATGCACCCACAATATTCATGGATTTGATGAATCGTATCTTCATGCCATACCTAGATCAATTTGTAGTGGTATTCATAGACGACATTCTTGTCTACTCCAACAGTGAAAAAGAGCATGAAAAACATCTTCAGAAAATGTTGCAAGTTCTGAGAGAGCATTAGTTATATGCTAAACTCAGTAAGTATGAGTTTTGGTTAGATCATGTATCATTCTTGGGGCACATCATCTCAGGAGCAGGAGTATCATTAGACTCCAAGAAGGCTGAAGTAGTAGAGAATTGGCCATTACCAAATACAATAGAAGATGTGCAAAGTTTTTTGGGATTAGCAGGACTTTACCGGAGGTTCATTGCAGACTTTTTATGGATTTCAGCACTAATGACTCGTCTAACCCGTAAGGAGGTATAGTTTGTTTGTACAACAGAGTACCAAGCAGCATTTGAAAAGTTGAAAGAGAAGTTGATATCAGCACCGATCATTATATTTCCAGTGGGATCAGGAGGATTTATAGTTTATTGTGACACATTGGGAAAAGGACTTGCATGTGTATTGATGCAACATAGAAGGGTAATAGCTTATGCTTCTTGACATCTTCGAGATCATGAGAAGAATTATCTAACACATGATTTAGAATTGGTAGCAGTAGTGTTTACTCTCAAGTTGTGGAGACATTACCTATACGGTGATAGGGTAGATGTATTTATATATCACAAAAGTTTGAAGTACATATTCACTCAAAAGGACTTGAACATGAGACAGAAGAGGTGGCTAGAGTTATTTGGTGATTATTATATGGTACTTCAGTACCATCCAGGCAAGGCAAATGTTATAAAAATGCTCTAATTAGGAGAGGCAACACATTCATCATGATAACTCAGAAGTACATTCTGGAAGATCTTCAAGAGATGGGCATCGAGGTAGTGTTACCTCAAGAGACGGGAGTGTTAGTCAGTCTTCAAATACAGTCTACTTTGTTAGATAGGATCAAAGCAGCTCAAGCAGAAGATTCACATATTCAGAAGCTTAGGGCATAATGTGAGTCAAGTCTTAGGAATGAATTGAGAATTCACGAAGACGGAACACTTAGATTTGGAAATCGTCTTTGTGTGCCAAGTAGAGATATCCGACAAGAAGTGATAACCGAGGCACAAAGTTTTCTATATTCAATTCATCCCGGAGGCACGAAGATGTACCATAATGTCAAGCAATATTTCTGATAGAACAAAATAAAAAGAGAAATAGCTCAGTTTGTTTCACGATATCTCATGTGTCAGCAAGTGAAGGCAGAACAACAGAGACCAACATGATTGTTACAACCACTTCCTATTCCAGAGTGAAAGTGAGAATATATTATGATAGACTTTGTGACCGGTTTACCTAGATCCCCTACTGGACGTGATGCAGTTTGGGAGTAGTAGTTCGACTCACGAAAGTGGCACATTTTCTTTCCTTCCGAATAGGGTAGTCCACAGGGCAGTTAGCAGAGATGCACATGCGACAGATAGTAAGGCAGCACCGAGTTCCAACAAGTATAGTGTCTGATCATGATACTCGCTTTAGCTCTTATTTTTAGAAAATCTTGTACGAACGCTTGGGTACCAAATTGAGATTCAGTACCGCGTATCATCCCCAGATAGATAGGCAATGAGAGAGGACGATCCAGACTTTGGAAGATTTGTTATGGTTATGTACCTTAGACTTTGGTGGGTCTTGGAAAGTTTATCTTCACTTAGTATAATTCTCGTACAACAATAGTTATTAGGCCATCATATAGATAACTCCTTTCGAGGCATTGTACGAAAGAAAGTACAGCTCACCCTTAGCATAGGATGATATTGGTGAACGAAAGACGTTGGAGCCTGAAATAATCACTCAAATGATTGGAGTTGTTAAGCATATCAGGGAGCGGCTTCGGGTTGCACAAGATCGTCATCGTTATTGGACAGATCAACATCGTTGGTGTTTACAATTAAATACAAAAGTTTGGAAAGAAACTTAATTTAATTAAACAAACTAAAGAGAGTACAGAGAGATATCCCAAACAGACAATCTAAGTACAAATTTTTTGCTGTGGATGATCCGATGCATAAGCTCTCCTCTTTTGCTTGAATGCAGGTTTGCCAATAACCAGCCGGGGGGGGGGAGGTTGTATAGGGATAGTATCCCATTATTTATAGTTGTTCTGTGGCCGCTTGGATGTTGGGAGTTGCCATGTGTCTTCCCCAAATAGAAATGAGTTACAATTGTCCACGAGAATCCGAGCTTCAGCTGTCATAAGGACATTTGTTAAGAAATTTTTATTCTGAATATCTAGATGGTTTCTCATCCTTTGTGGGTGCGACTTGGTCAATTGAACACATGGCCTGCCATTTGGTTGGAGATGATCACCTTGTTACAACAACACGATTTGGTTTGTTTGGGAATCTGGGGCATACGAAGCCAAGAATCGCAGAGACCGCATGGGGTATTGTGACTATTCTATTGTTACCTGATTCATGTTCATTTCTATCTTAGTTCTGTGATTGAGTATACTATCATTATTGATGGTTCATTATATTGTTAGATAGATTATCTAGACAGCGTTCTACCGCCGATTCTACGGCGTAGGCTGGGCGTTGTTTCCGACTAGTACCCTTATACCGGGTGCGGGTCGTGACACCCTTCACGATGGATTCTGAAACAAACCCTACTTTGGAAGCTGGGGCGGTATTTGTAGACCCTCTTAGTTAAATTCTTTCAGGTCCTTTATATAAATATCTTGGTCCTGGTCTGTTTGACAATTTGCAGACGCAAGAGGAGAGGGACCGTTTGTGGCAGGCGATTGCCCAAGAAATTTCTAACCAGGAGCCGGGGGAGGACACTTCCCCGGAGTATGATGCGGGCACCTCAGAGCCTGCACTTGAGACCTTGGAGTTCCAGGATGTGAATGCAGGCGTGTCAGAGCCTTCTTTTGAACCGTTGGGGGCCCAAGAGACTGGTGCAGGCATGCCAGAGCCGGTTTTAGAAACTCAGGGGGCCCAGGAGACAGGTGGAGCGGTGGCGGAGCCCTTCACGCCCTTTGAGCACGTCTCTATGGATGATGTGGAAGCCGTGGGGAGGGCTATGACTGCACTGGGCGAGCCGGAACCCTTGCCACCTTCTTCTAGTATATTTTTCCACATACTTACCAATGAAGAGATAGTCTGGCTTCAACTTTACGTTCTTCGGGCGAAGCTGACTACTAGTTATTTTGGCCCTGCAGGCACTGCTTCTCCCTTGAGAACCGTGGATGTGGCCACCGAAGAGGGCGAGACGGAGGATCAGGACTGTGGGCTGGTTCAGAGGAAGCCCCATTCTTTCTCTAGCCCAGAGTGGCAGCATCAACAAGCAGGCAGTCAGCTTTCCAATGGCTGCACCAGAAGACACTTGCCCGACAACAACCCGGAGGTCAGGTGCAAGCGCCAGAAGGTGAGGAGCTTTCCTTCGCCATATGTTACTCGGCTCGGAAGGTCTCCTCCACCAAAGGAGAAAAGAAGTCCAGCACCTCCAGTCTGTCACTCTTGACCAGCGCATTGAGAAGAAGACTAATAGAAGGACCGGCAGCAGGACCCATGGAAAATGTTTTTAGGTCACTTATTCGAGGAAGAAGCTGTCAACCGCTGGGGGTAGATCTTCCTAAGAACCCCTGGGGTGGCCCTTGCTGAGGGTAGTATTCCCCTCGACTTACGCAACACCTAGCGTTCCGAGGAGAGAGTGATTCCTAAGGAAGGACTCCGAGATCCCTGGGGGTAGCTCCCCTCGCGAGGTTGATGTAGCCTCCTACGCTTGGGGTAGTCTTCCTTCCGAGTTCGAGGAGGGGACGGCACTACCAGATTTCCCTGATGACTACTCTCACTAGGGGTTTGAGAAAAAAAGTGCGGCATCTAATATCCCGTCCATCTCTCCCCATGTGAGGACGGTATACATGGCCGGGGACGACCATGAAGGCCCCAGCGACCGCCAGTGCCTCAAGATCCTCGAGGCCATGATACAGACGATGGGTGCATCAATGCAAGTCTTAACCCAGACAATGCTGCAAATTAAAGCAAATATGGCTTCTCAACCAGCAAGAATTCCTGGGCAAGCAAACTTGGACCCAGGGACCCACGGGGATTCAAACACAAATGCCCCACCCGTGGGTAGTAATCTTCACCTGCCTGGCCCGTCTACACCCTTCGCAGGAGACGAGGCCAAGGAAGCAATGAAGGAGGTTCGGGAACTCCGGGCTCGCGTAGACTCCTTGAGAAATCGGGACTCACTCTGCGATCTTGGAGTACGCCAACCGTACCCGCTAGAATGGAGGGACGTACCTTACCTGCCCAGAACAAGCCCTTCAACATAGACACATTTAATGGCAAGTACTCCCTTCATCGGTACATGAGCTACTTTAAGACAGCAATATGGCACCTAGCCCACAATGATGCCATCCTTACCAGACTCTTTATTGAGGCATTGACAAGAGTAGCCTTCGACTGGTTTTGTAACTTGCCAGACAATTATATATCATTATTTGACGATCTCAAGTATATCATCATTTGATGATCTCAAGAGTCTTTTCTTCAAAATATTCTATGAGACATGAGATGATATGATGATATCTTCCCTAATGGATGTCGTCCAGGGAGAAAAGGAGATCGCTCGTAACTACATCGAACGATTCCGACAGACAGCACTAAGATTTTCCCCTGGCAATCCCGAAGCAATGCTAATAAAAATATGCGAGAGGAACCTACTTCCAGCAGTCAGCCTCTGGATGAATGACACCTAGTTTAAAAACTGGACAACATTCTTCATAAGCGCTGTCAATGCTAAGAAGAAGCTGAAGAACGCCCGAAACTTGGGAATCTATATCCCCACCACTGAGGAGGCCTGGGCAGGGGAAACAAGGTCGGGCCTTGCCTGCCAACGAGATTCTACGACACTCAACATCAAAATACCTTCAACGACCAGGTCATAGGGAAAGCAATGCAGCCGGGCCGCATTATCCTTTCCTTAGAAAATACAAATTATAGACTTCAGATGCTCAGCGCAGCTCAACAAGTCTCCCTGTGCACAAAAGCTAAGTCTTGTATGACTCATCAGCAATGATGCATTATAGGCAGCGGTCCACTGTACGCATCCGAGCAAGTCTTCAACGCAAGGACGTATCACACTTCTTGTGCATACGATAGTACTTCTCTTCGTAACAAATCTTTATGGGCAACATGTAGTGTTTCCCTGCGCGATATACAAAAACGTGTGGTAAGCGTTGGTCCTCGGTGTAGTAGACAATCATGCGCACGTTGTAGTGATCCTACGCGCATAACTCAACAAACTCTCTCGTGTATACATGGAAGTATTCCCGTACATAGAGCTCATTTTTTTGCACAAGCTAAGTCATCAATATAGTATTTAATGCAACAAATGATAAGCTGCCACAGTTCCACCATTACAGCCAACAATCACTCCGTCTCATGTTAAAGATGAGATATGACCTCCAAAAAGCTGAAGGTTAGAACTTTGGTAAAGGACGACATATTCCTTTATAATCTGACAGTTATTACAACAGTACTCGCAGAGGGCCAGGATATGGAGATGCCAGTACGCGCCGTCACTCCGACAAGACGATAACCTGGAGGGCTTGAGTGCCAAAATCATAAACTTCTGGCCAGGGTTGACTAGTGGAACATCGAGGACAATATTTTCTTGATCCAACCTTCTATCAAAGACATCAAGGATAATATTTTCTCTATTCAACTGTGTATATAGGCTCATAGAGCCTAAGGAAGATTTGCTAATCAGGGGCAAAATTCTTCAATAAATACACAATATACAGTACCTATATTTTTTACATTATGCACTTCTTTTTGCAAATTCCTTTAAAAACCATCATCTATATCCAAGAGTCCTTGATAAACAATGGATGATGTATTCCCAAAGTCTCCCCAGCGGAGCAGTCCTCAGGTTTATCTTTATTTTCGGATAGACCACACTCAACAAACTACTCCCTAGTGAGTCCTTGGGACTTTGGTTCACGTCCATATTATCTCTAAACTATCGTCCTAACATATCTTTCCGGCTAAGTTTGCCATATCCATATTACCTCTGAGCAAACCTCTCGGGTTTTGGCTATCGATCATCACGTCCATATTACCTCTGATATCGGTTGTCAACCCTACTTATCACCCGTACTCACCAAGGTACACCAGCGGTGTTAAGTCCAAAAAACTTCTACGTCCATATTACTTTTAGCAGGGCTTGTCTCAAACCTATTACTTGCACTAACATGCAAAAAAAGTAATGGGTCCATAAAATCTATCACGTCCATATTACCTCTTTTAGGCTTTGTTTTGAATCTATTACTTGCACCCCTAGTACGCAAAAGGGTAATAGGTCCACCAAAGATCCTCCAGCGAGATGTCCTTACTATCCATAAAATCTATCACGTCCATATGACCTCTAATCGGGTTTATTTCAAATCTATTACTTGCACGAACATGCACAAAAAGTAATGAGTCCAAAAAACCTATCACATCCATATCACCTCTGTTAAACTTTTTTTCGAATCTATTACTTGCACCCCTAGTACGCAAATGGATAATATGTCTAACAAAGATCCCCCAGCGGGATATCCTTACTATCCACAAAACCTATCTTGTCCATATTGCCTCTAATAGGGTTTGTTTGAAATCTATTACTTGTATCCCAAGTGCGCAAAAGGATAATAGGTCCACTAAAATCCCCTAGTGGTGTCACGACCTGCACCCGCATGATCGAGACACGAGTACGTGGGTACGTCCAGCTTACGCTACAGCATCGGCGATATAACGCTATTTAGTTTATCATTATCTATCTATCTATTATACTAGTACAACCAGTACTACCATGTACTCCATCACAAGAATCTAAAAGAATAACGAATAAGTAGGATAATCAATAAACATTCTGCAAGAAGGGAACTAGACAAGATATAAAAAATAAATACTAACTAATCTCTACAATAGTCACCTCAAGTCCACAGGGTAAGAGCAGTCATGTCTATAGTATCACTCTGAAATTCTGGAATGGAGAGCACACCAATCATTGAAAAATATTATCCAATCAGGAAAAGAGCGAAGTACATACCTCTGAAAGCAGTTCCAGAAACAAAATAAAGCATATATAACAAATAGTAGAAAAGAATACAAGATAACTAGTAATAGAAAATTATAATAAACTGGAGTGAACATGTAATGAACTGGAAAGTAAAGAATATGCAATATGGAATGATTGTAAATAATAAAATAGATAACACTAGCTAATGTGCTTTGGAATATAAGTTTGTTATGTGATCGGCTTGGGCTGAACACTAATATAAAATGGTAACTCGATTACACGTGTGATATGTAATCGACATGTACTCTAATACACTGGACTTGATCACATAACCAACTCCTACTCCCCCATCCCCAACCATTACTCAAGGATCCAATCATGACATATTACAAAAATGAATATGGGCACACTGAACACGAGCAGTGTGTGTACATGAATATGAGCACAATGAATATGAGCAGTGTATAAACACGAAGTACATGATAATCAATACCTGATACAAATGTTAAAATACATGTAAATGAATACCCGCTAAACACGGTAGGGGATAATATCCCATAAAAAGATCTATTTAGTACCAGTCTGTATAGCCATTGGGTGTGAATCAAGTAAACAGTTCTAGAATAAAGTGATATATACACTATCATGAAATAAAAACTAACATAGAGATGTACTCGCCTGTGGTCCAGAGCAATGAATGTAAATCGGTGTCCGAACTGGGGTTATACAGACCTATATATAAAATTCTATGTCATTTGGTGCATGAAGTGATAATAAGCTTAAATAAACTAAAATATAATTTTCTAGGTCAAAACTAGGTTATACTAGTTAAAATAGGTCGATACCATAATTTTAGATTTATATCTAGCTTCTAGGGTGGTACATGGCTAAACTAGCTCACACTAGGTGATACTAGGCTATACCTAGGTTTCTAGGTCCATACCTTGAATGTATTAACTATATTAGCTACTATTACTAAGGTATCTATATAACTAGTTAATAAATATATTAGTTATATCTATTATTAGTGATACCTTTGCTTATCAACACTCACATACATTACCTTAGTATCTATGCTAATTACCCACACTATGTAACTAATACCTTAGCATAGTCTATACCTTGATATCATGAATACCTTGGTATCTCTAATATAACTTATTACCTTGGTGCCTTGGTACGTAGACCAATACCTTAAATATCACTCATCCACATACTCACTCCTACACACCCATACACCTCACATCTACACATACTCACTGACTTGGCGTTCTCTTCTTGCAGTAGTACTCCTCACTACCTTAATACTACTCAAACTCACTCACACACTTACACAGCATACATGGCACAGCACATTGCTACACTGTTATCACATAACACCCCTTAACACCATTACTGCCTCACTCATCTGCATATGAATTCCCTTTCCACATTTGCTGCTACTGATATGGCTTGCTATAGTTGCAGTCCAGGCAACTTACCCTTCATACATAATGTAACTCTTCCCTCCATTGCCTACTGCTACTACTGTCTTTGCTCTGCTTTACTTTATATTGTTGCTGCTATACTTCATTACATTGCCTCAAATTCCATGCCCTGCTACTGCTAATACTTTATCAATTTCCTCTTATTCACTACATCTATCCCCATCTACCTACTGACAGTGCACTACACCTCTCTAAACTTGCTATAAGTCAACAACACCATCATCAATCCCCTCCTCTACTGCCCAAGTACAAAACCAGACACTCCCCCATTTTCTACTATTATTGTTATATCTCTTTCCACACATATATGAGTGTACCCACACACCCAAAACACTCATGAATTTCGTAAGTGCTAAACACCCTCACACTTAGTTCTTAGAAACAATCACATGATACGTTTGGGAACACACATACACTAATACTACTTGACTATATTGATATATGCACACCTTTGTGCACTGCATGTTTGTTAATCTACAAACAAGATAGTTACAGTATACCACCTTAGCCTATCTTGCAAACAGGAACTGCAGCTATGCCCCTCTCCTCACTTTGCTTCCACCCATATTGTTGTTGCCCCTCACTACATATTCCAGTGCAACCCTTCTCATTGCTACATCCAGGTTCTCCCCCTCCTCTAGCACACTCTCCATAAGTCAATCTACTCACCAACACACAATCACAAAGACACGTATACTATCTCAGCTCCCTCCCTCACTGTTGCCCTCATCCGACACCAACCCATACATACACAGATCTGCACAGCTCTCCTACACTTCACCTAAATTTGACCCCCCTTACTGCACACACACACAAATATAGACATCTCATAAATATATATACACATATCTCTAGATTATATATATATATATATATATATATATATATATATATATATATATATATATATATATAACATAGGCCTATAATATAACACTCAATAAGAGCTCACACATACAACTATGCAATACAACAAACACTTGGCGTGCACACACCAAGATACTCATGATACGCTTGCAATACGCACCCAAGGCCTCACGATACTCTTCCAAAGCTCAATAAACACATCAAATATTAAATATAGTATATATATATATTATATATATAATAGCTATTTAAATATAATGAATGTAATTTGTCATGCTAGAGCTCACTACCCATGCAAATGCCCCTCCTACTATACCGTATCACAAAGTATCGCGATACATACTCCTAGTATCCAATTATGGACATGACACTAGACTCACAACACTAAAATAAACATAATAACATATATTTATCCCAATGACAAACACTTAGTTTGTCAATCTCAGATTTTCTCTAAATTTGACACAAAACACATGGTAACTTTTACAATAGGGGTCCCTAGTAGTCAAATCTTCTTTTTATAGGTATTCCTAGTCCATAGAAGTGTTCCTAATGATTAAATTACATATTTAAAGTCTAATTAGAAGAAAAAACTGAATTATAACCTATTGAGAGATGGATTCCTAATGAAAGTCTATAATAAACACAAAGAAGCCTCAACTTGTACAATTTTCTCCAAATTGTAGATTATTGCCTCCTCTTTGCTTCTAGAGTCTCCAATGATGAAGTAGAAGTAAATTATGATGAGATTTGGTAATGATTTGGTGTAGGTTTGGTGTAGGAAAGAGAGAATTTGGGGATGAACAAATTCTAGATCTAAATAGAATAATATGAGAGGAGAGGAGAGAGAAACCTCCCCTCTAATAGTGGTCGGCCCCTACTTGTCCTCCAAGCAATGTATTATGTCTATTATACCCCTTGGGGTTTGCCATGAAGAAAGTCATTAAGGAAGGAAGCTTCTACTCCTAATGATTTGACTAATTAAATTATTAACTTAATGAATTGGGCTTGCGGTTGGGCTCAAGTCTAACTAAAATAAATGTTGGTCCAAGAGTCAATTTTAAACTAGTTAGGTCCACTAACAGAAGTCCAAAATAAATATAATATTTTAACAATAAATAAATAATATAATAAAATAAATATACAACATGCACACTAAATATATAACTATAAAATATCATTCAATATAATAATTTTTGAAATGCCAATATTATAATATTACTAATAATAGGAAAAGACAAAAATATCCCTCTCCGGAAAAGCGGTAGTGATAAGTCTACCCCCTTTTGCATAATTTTGTCCTCAAAATTAAAACTCTCACCCCTCTCTCTTGGGCCAGTCATAACCTACTCATAAAAATTGTACTACGGTCAAACCCCCAACAATCATAGTCCAAGACAGTCCTATCATAAAACTTTACGATTCTACTGAAGGAAAAATCATGCATGGATATAGTCTCTAACTATCATGAATCTCAGTCTCTATCAATGTTTCCATATACCATAGCATAAACACTAAGGCAACTATAATCCACCAGGTATCACACTGATCAACTAGTTGTAAAGAAACAAAACCTGCTAACCCAACACCTGTAGCTTTGGTCCTTTTGACCCTCATTTCAGAAAGCCATGTCCCGGTGGGGTGTCTCCTTCTGCTAGTGCGGGATAATCTGCTATGCCACCAGTGGCCTAGTTTATCTCACACTAAGCATTCACTAATCATCACCTAGTCAAGATATTTTAATATTGAGGGTTGCCAAAAACTGGTGGTATACTATAGTTCTATGTCATAGACATACTTAATTTATTGGCACTACCTCCTTTATCTTTTTTAGTTTTATAATTACCCAAATATCTTAATCATTATCTTGCAAGGAACACTTGTATACAACCTCAATCATTTGCTCTATTGATACTCTATTTTCCCTCTTGAATATCCTCAGTAGGATGCCTACTCATATCTTAATATTGTCTACACAAGGCACTAACTCTTTAATGGCGCTTTAGATGATATCCTTATACCAGGTTACTCTCGTCTCTCCTCTATACTATTATACTAGTTACTAAAATATTTTTCTAAACTTCCATAATACTTAAGATACTATGGCTCTTGCCACTAGGGTACTTCTTATATCCTGATACTTGGTGCAAACTCATATTCTAATACTCAATAATCACTCTAAGATTCTCACCTGTATTCGATGTCAAAATAATATTCACCAATATTTTTTAACCACTATGGCACTTATGATATCTCACTGGTATCCTTATACCTAATATACTACTCCCTGATACATACAACTTCTAAACCCAAAACTAGCAAGTTACTATACCTACATACTCTATATAGATTGCCCCTCTTCTTTATTGTCTGGACCACTTGTACTCTTTCTTCCAAATACTCCTTCATCTATTTTAACTGATACATCCATCTAATTTTATCACACAAGATATTTACTGATACTAGTACATTATTCACCAAATTCCTGATATACACTGGATACTATTATTCCCTAGGCACCCTTGATATAAAAATACTAGCTTCTTAACTATACACAATATATGTACTTAATGTTCTAGGACACTAACTTCTTATCACTCACAACAGCTTATCATGTACACTACTGCTACTCCTGACACTAGCTTACTCACTAGATCACCCCATCACCATTACTAACTCCATAATTGTTCCTTGACTTATATACTTAATATTCTCTGCTACCTGCTTAACACCAACCGGCCTCACTGGAACACCATTGGTACCTCTGATACTAAACCTTTACTTCATAATACTCATAAAACTGGTACTACTTTACCACTCTTGCTTTCCTTACACATCTCTACTAACACTTCAAAACTCCCAAATACTCGATGATACCCCTGTAGAAGCATGAAAAATACGCTACAGGATTATACGCAGTATGCATAAAACCCGCGTAAAGCAGAGTTTCAGTGCTGTGTGGCGTAAGACATGACTTCAGAGCTATCGGCGTACAACAGAGCTTCAACGCTAGTACAGTGTAAAATATAGCTCCAGAACAACTCGCGTAATGCAGTATTTTCAGACTACTTCAGCGTAAAAAGGTTGCTACCTCGCCTTTATGGCGTAAAACTCATCTGTTTTTAATGCAACATGGAAGTGTACGAGGAACACTTCATATTGTTCGAATGAACCTGTCAGATCATGCAGTGAACCTGACTCCTGACAAAGAGTACTGCACGACTATCCAGACGACGGCTGTAATGATGGTTCGGCACAGAGACCCAGACCGTCATTTAGTGACATTTCCTTGATATAAATTGCTTTTACGCATTCAAGGGAATACGCTGTCTAGTTTTATACAGGTAGACATGAGCTTTTACGCTCAGCAGGAGACGAAACGAACCGCCACATCAAAAGCTGCTCTTCGTACAGATCTCGAGGCACGTCTTAGTTAATGCGCGTGATAGGGGCAGATCTTTGCATTTAATGCACGAGATTTGGTTCTACTTTCAAAGACTGGGTGAACCATAATTACGACTAATACGTCCACATCATCACCTCTATATATTACGCCATTAGGCTATTTTCAGCTATAGGAGCACACTGTATGCTATCTCCTTGAAATACGTCGACCTGGCTATTTTCAACTATAGGAGTACGCCGTATGCTATCTCCTCGGAATATGCCAACTCAGGCTATATTTGTATTGGTGCATGATAAGGCTATTTGGTCCAGAATATGCTCAAGACCTCAGTCAAGGAAGGAGGATCGGCTATCTTTTACGCTAGCTACCTATCCATGCAGCATCAGGCTTCTACACCTACCAGGCTTCTACGCCATGGTGACAGTTATTGGCTTCTACGCCAACCTTTTCTACACGAGGGGTAGTTACCGACTGGCTTACATGCCGTGATCTTCGCAGCAGTTATACGCGTTACCTCATAATGGGATACGCGTCACACACAGATTCAGAAGATCATTTATACGTGGGTGGCAGTTATTATAACCGTCGCGTAAAAAGTGCCACACTCTCCACTGTTCAGCTTCTACGCCGACTGGTCGGTTATTGTCACCAAACTCTATAAATAGAGACCTCTATTGACAGAGGTAAAAAGGTCGAAGAATTGAGGAGAGAAGTCATAAAATTGAAGAGAGAAGAGGACAAACAGAGAGTAGTGATCGACGATTTTGGCATCAAGCATCCACTCCCTCTTGCAATCTTTGAAGCTATTCCTTCTTCTACAGCACTTCTTCATCATCGTGTGGTCCAAGGGACAAAGTGATCGACTGCAGATCAGACTCCTATAGCAATATTTACCCAGATTAAATTTTTGTACTTAACATCCTCGTATAGGATTAATTGTACTTCTTGTTTGTAAACCAAAGAAAGGGTTTCGTATAAACCTAGTTTTATTTCTTTCGTTTATTATCAAACACAAGATGGTGACTCTGCTGGGGACTACTTTCTCATCTGACGAGAAAGCAATTGCTCAATACGATGCAGTATCAGTAGGATCAATAAAGAAGACCTTGGTTGTCCAGTTCGACCAGTCAGCCTACGAAGACATGCTTTGAGCAGGGATAGCTCTCATTCCCTCTCCGTCCAAGACAACAGGAAATTGCGTAAGGTGTGGATGCCCAAGACATCCCCTACCATTCCTACCGACTCTCTGGTTTCTTCGACCAACAAGGTTGTAGCTTCGCAACCTGCACACCCCGCGCGTAAAACTCTATCTCCCGTCTGTGATGTGGTAGACAAAACTTCTGGCAACACCTCAGTGCTAGTCCAGAAGTCTACTCTGCGCTCTGCGCGTAAAACTCTGTCTCCGGTCTGTGACGTGGTAGACAAAGCTTCTGGTTAGGCCTCAGTGCTAATCCAGAAGTCTACTCCGCGCCCTGCGCGTAAAATTCAGTCTCCCGTCTGTGACGCGGCAGGCAAAATTTCTGATAATACCTCAGCGCCAATTCAGAAATTACAAATGCGCTCCGCGTATAAAAATGCATCTTTCCTCCGTGGAAATGCAGATGGTCCCTGCAATCTACGCAAGGGAAAACAAATGGCGGATCTCCCGACCTCTCGGCTTTTATGCCATCAAGAGAAGAATCTGCCCGCTCTCCAGATTATGCGAGAAGCTGATGGCAGATTGAGGACTTCCTCAGTTTTATGCCAGCTTGAGCAAAATTCCAAATTACGCCAGGAGAAACCCCTCGGCGTAAAGAAGACCAGTTTGTGGAAAGATACGCTCCTCATGGATCATGTACTGCTCACATGGCTGAACTGCTGTATTCCAATGGCAGAGAAAGGGTTGGGGTTCCCAATATCCGTATTCTAACTGATGTAAACAGGAGGAACAAGCCTTCTTCCTCTTCTTCTTCTGTTAATCCTCCCGACTTGCGTGAATTTCTGATCCAGAAGCGCAAAGATAGAGGATCTTCCAACATGTCTATTATGTCCCCTAGGGAGCACTGTTGTAATAGTCATAAAATTGTAGTTAATTATTGCTGTTCTGAAGCAAAACGGTCGGTTTTCGACCGGTTAAACTACTCTTTGTCTTTCCAGGAAGAAGAGCCTACATATGCATCAGTGAACATGGCTTCACATGTTCCAAGAGAAAGGTCAAATTCAAGACGTCCTCCCTCTAGAACTCCAAGCCAAAGGAGATTCGACAGACTTCTTGAGAACATTGAGGCTGGGGTGTTCCAAAACACCCGTTCGAGGTCACGACAACCGACTTCGTATTCTTCTGATTCTGACATTGGGGGTCGCCAGTTTTTCGAATCAGATGCTGAAAGTATAGAATCAATCTCTACAGAGACCTATACTAACCCTTCAATGACATCCAGAGAAATGGGAGTCTATGCCATTGAAGATGAACTCGAAGAGGCTTCTCCATCAGGAAGTACTGAGCAACGCATCGCTGTGTTGGAGACATCTCTGAAAGAGATACAGTCCATGATGGAGAATATGCACCAGATGATGCTGACTCAACACACAACTGCTATAGCTCAAGCATCGGTTCCTCTGACTCAAATACGTGTGGGGGTGGATTTACCACCATCTAATGTGAACCAGGAGCCTGCTCTAAATCAGGAGTCACCAGCTCCTCTACTTCCTAATTCGGAGAATGTATTGCCTCCTGTTGGAGTTATAATACAACCGATCTCTCACCACTCCGCGGTCCCTCTACCGGCTGAAGATCCGATACAGGCAGTGCTGGAATTGAAAGCCCAATTTGATGCTTTGAAGCATAAGGATCAGCTCAAGAAATTGGGAATCAACCAGCCTTACCCAGCTATCTGGGATGAGATCCCTTTCCCTCCTAAATACAAACCACAGACTATGACTTTGTTTGAGGGAAAGACATCACCAAGCCAGTACAGAACTACTTTAGCATGATGACGGTGTTATTGCAAGGAAATGACGCCCTTCTCACTCGAATATTCAAAGGCTGTCTCTCGGGAGTGGCTTATCTGTGGTACCGTAGTTTTGCAGACAACTGCATTACTTCCTTTGAAGATTTTAAGACTTTGTTCTTCGCGCGATTCTATGAAGGAGGGATGGACATGTCTATGTCCTCTCTCATCGAAGTAAAGCAGAAGGATAAAAAGAACGTTCATACTTTCATCGAACGTTTTTGTCAAGCCACTTTGCAAATGCCTCCCGGAGTTCCATACTCGGCATTGGTGGACATTTACAGGAAGAACCTTCTTCTAGTGATCTCGGTGTTCACAGGACCATATCAGGTCCATGATTGGCCCTCATTTATCATCTCAGCGGTAGCCGCTGAAGACAACAGTCGGAGGGCGCGTGATAATGGAATTATGATATCTACCTCTGATAGAGGCAATAGGTCATCCTCCAACAGCGACCATCCTCATGGTTCCAAAGGAAAAGAAGCTTTGACGATCAATACGTCCAGGCAAAAGACTGTGGCAACCACACAGACGAAACCTGGGACTTCCAGGCCTATCAAAACATATTCTTTTGATGATGACGATATTTCGAGCATATTCGAGTGTCTAGTCAAAAGTGGCAAGATTACCCTCCCTGAGGTAAAACGGCCTAATGAAGTCGGCAGTACCAATAACCCCAAGTACTGCATTTTCCATAGGTACATACATCACCCCACAAAGGCGTGTTATGTACTCAAGAAAAAAATCCAGGAGTTGATCGATGCTAAGGCCATCACTCTGCACAACAGCGAAAAAACGGTCACCGCCAACATGATCTCTCTCCAATTTGGCAATCTGCCTCCTCAAGAAGTTTCGGATGGGGTTATACCTATTTCTCGGACAATGATGAATATTGTTAATCTTCCTCCGGCCAGGGGGTCAAAATCATGACCTGGTACCCCTAACTACCGAGCGTGGCGAGATTATGTGGGTTCATCCAAATCTTGTGTCAGAAATCGAGGAAGAGACTCAAGCTGCTAAGGCTAAGTCTAAAAAGAACTCAAAGCGTAGACCATGTCATATGGTTGTGATATCCTCGACATCAGAAGAAAAGGTGTTGGCTAGCGGAACCCGTTCAGGGAAAGCCTACCTCTAGGACTATGGAGGAAATCAGGAAGAAGCAACGGCAGACACTTCAGCTGCCAAACCTTCAGAACCGGAACCTGTCATACCAGAGACCGGTCCTTCTAGACCTACTTTGGTGGACAAGGGCAAGCAAAAAGAAGTGCGCTTTGATAAACCTTTGAAGAATATTCAAAATAAAGGTTTGGAGAAGCCATATAACTTTGACATCCTGGCCCAGTTGGCTAATACACCAGCCAGATTGTCCATTTTTGAACTACTCAGGCTCTCTAAAGACACTCGTCAAGCCCTGAGTGAAGCATTAATGCAGGCGGATACATACTTGACCCAGCTCAAGTCTCCTGATGAAGAACCTGTGGCATGTCCTCAATGCCATAGTATGATGGAGGTGGTCCCCAATATCACTTTCACTCAAGATGACATGCTGTTGAAACACAACAAGCATGACAGACCCCTCTATTACAACGGATACGTCAGTTCCATGGAGGTTGACCGGATTCACATAGATCTGGGATCATCGATCAGTATCATCCCTCATATTCTGCTCAGACCGCTGAGGATTTTTACCAGTGAATTGGCTTACACCACCACTATAATCGTGGGCTTCAACGCTAGGAAAAGTAAGCCGTTGGGAAAGATTCGTCTGAGGATCCAGATTGGCGACCTCAGATCAGTGGCTACATGCTATGTCATTGATTCAGAGGTGTCCTACAACATTCTGCTGGGCAGACCATGGATCCATGATCACAACATTGTTTCTTCGACTCTATATCAATGCTTCAAATATATAGATGCCCAAGGAACAGTACAAACGGAGTTTGCTGACCTTAACCCGTTTAAGGGAGTAGAATCCTACTACTCCGATGCCATGTTGTATACCCAAGACTACTTGAAGGAGGTGTCAGGCAAGACAGAGGAGGAATCCCACCGAGAGCCAGAAGAACCCTCTGCCGAACAACCCCTGTCAATCAAGGTGAAAGGGCAAACTACTCGTCCGAAAGTCATGGAACCCATGGCTATCCACTTGAACAAAACCAAGTCAGGACAAGGAGGTGATCCTCTAGTGATCACTTTGAACCAGAAGCCTCCACCTTTGGTCATCAACCTCCGACGTAATAAGCAGCCGACTGATGTAAATATAACCATGATCGTGGTTTCCGACGATAATAAAGATTCTCCTTTCTAGTACATTGACGCTCAAATTTTAAATCAGGAATCCTCTCCCCATAACGATATAGAACCTATAGCTCAAAGATTCTTGAAAGCTATAGATTCCTATCATCTGTATGTGTGGGAAGTAGCGTCACCATCTAATGTCATCACGATATATGGCCATATGAGGTTTCTATCTTTATTGTCCCGCCTACTCGTAGCAGTCAGCATCCAATAGTCTTCGGTAGCATGCGCAATGAACCGACTGTACAAGAAGATTCTTTCGATGATGATGCTGATAAAATACAGGTTCACAGATATAGCCCACAAGCTTTAAAGATTATGCAAAGTATGGGTTATGACTTGAAATTGGAACCAGGTCTTAACTATGGGAAAGGCAAGCGAATGCTATTGCACGGTGATCCCTACTGTCAACTAACTCATTTTGGGTTAGGGTATGCCACCTCCCTTGCAACTTCTAAGCTTAGTAAGGATATCTTTTCCTATTCTCAAGATAGCTCGTCGTCCTCTGGCTCATATGATGATCTCGAACGAGCATTATCAGTAAACACGGTATTGACAGATTCCCTCGAAGCAGACGAACAAGAATCTGAACCGTTTGAGAATGACTCTTGGGCACAACAAATGGATATACAGTGGGAACTCCGGTTCGAGCAGAGAGAACCGTCCACTGAAGATAAAGTTATCCAAATTGACGTTGGGGATGAACTTTCGCCAAAGCCGATATTTATCAGTAATAATCTTTCCGAAGAAGAAAGGGAAGAAATAATCCAGCTGATAAAAGAATATATCGATGTCTTTGCGTGGATTTATGAGGATATGCCAGGTCTTGATCCAAAAGTGGCTACTCATAAACTCAATATACTGCCCAATTCAAAGCTTGTCAGCAAGCGTTCAATGATATCAAACGCTACCTTACTAATCCTCCAGTTCTGGTGCCTCCCGTCATAGGAAGACCATTTTTGTTGTATGTTCGAGCAATAGATCATTCTCTGGGAGCTCTTCTCGCACAAAAGAACGATGAAGGCCATGAATATGCTATCTACTATTTAAGCAGGATGATGGTAGGAGCTGAACACCGGTACAATCCAGTGGAAAAAGAATGCTTGGCCCTAATGTTCGCCATTCAGAAAATACGACATTACATCACAGGCCAGACTATTCATATCATCTCCAGGATCAATCCTCTTCGGGTATTGATGAACAAGCCAAGTGTTCTCAATTCCCAACTCGCGACTTGGGCAATGTTATTAACACCATATGATATGGTGTACGTCCCTCAGAAGTCCATCAAAGGCCAAGCATTGGCTGATTTCCTAGCTGCTTATTTGATTCCAGAAACCTCCAGATTATACGAGGACATTCCCGACGAAGTTGCAGAATATAATTCCGCAATGGAAAGTGATACATGGCAGCTATTCTTCGATGGTGCCTCCAGAACTGGCCCTAGGGGAAACGTACTTTCAGGAGTAGGAATTGTCCTGGTCACTCCTGATAAACTCGTCATCTATCGAGTATATTCTCTTAGCGAACCCTGCTCTAATAATGTGGCAGAGTATAATGCCCTACTCATCGGATTCCAAGTCGCTAAAGAATTAGACGTCGAATATCTGGAAGCTTTTGGTGATTCTCTGCTAATCGTCAATCAAGTCATAGGAATATATAAAGTCCGTAATACAGACCTCATTCCTTATCACCAAGCAACGATCGAGATAGCCATGTCTTTCAAAGGGTTCTTCTACCAAGAGCATGTGCCTCGATCTCAGAATCTGGAAGCTGATGCCCTAGCCAGTCTAGCTGCAGATTTAGATATTCCTATAAGAAGGCAGAATTCAGTGATCCTTCTTAATAGAGATTTATTCTGTGTGAAAAATAACTTTTACATTGAAAGCAGCTACGCTGTGAACACAGATCTTCTCAAGAGAGACTGGAGAAGTCCCTTTATAGATTTTGTGGCATACAGAATCTTACCGGAGGATCCTAAAGAAGTAGTATCCATCAAAAGACGATCATTATGCTTCTATTTTGATGCGTCTTCACAATGCCTATATCGCCGAACCTACGATGGACTGCTATTACGATGTCTCTCCGATGATGAGGCACAGCGGATTATCCGTGAAGCTCACGACGGCGTATACGGAGCACATCAACCCGGTCCTAAGCTACAGGATCGTATCAGGAGGATGGGCTATTACTGGCCTACTATGATCACAGATGCAATAAAATATGCATGACAATGCAAAGCTTGTCAGGTTCATGCAGATTTTATACATAAACCTTCTGAACATTTACATCCTACGGTTGCATCCTGGCCTTTTGAAGCATAGGGTATGGATATCATCGGTCCTATTCACCCGTCTTCTTCCAGAGGTCATCGGGTCATATTGGCCATCACGAATTATTTCTCCAAATGGGCAAAGGCGATCCCTCTTGCTGAGGTAAAAACATCCAACGTGATCAGCTTCATCAAACATCATGTCATTTATCGATTTGGGATACCCCGAAGGATAATTGATGACAATGGACCTCAATTCATCAGCCAAGCATTTCATCGATTTTGCGATAAAAATCGAATACAAAATATGGCCTCTACGGCATACAATCCTGCTGCTAATGGTTTGGCGGAAGCTTTCAACAAAACCATTATCAAACTCTTAAAAAAGTTCATTTTTTCGAACAAAAGAGATTGGAATGAGAAGCTGGAAGAGTGCCTCTGGGCATACCGCACAACGGTACGAACACCGACGGGTTGTACCCCATTCTCATTGGTCTATGGGAGTGAAGCAGTTCTCCCCATTGAAATCCAAATTCCGTCACTCAGAATAGCAGTAGCTAATGAGTTGACTCAGGAAAATAATGATCGACTACGGCTTCAAGAGCTAGAAGGATTAGACAAGAAACGCCTCCTAGCTCAACAGCGCATTGCATTCTACCAGGCACGCATTTCCAGAGCTTTTAATCAAAAAGTGAAGGAAAAGGTGTTTAAAGTTGGCGAGCTAGTTCTAGCTGTGAAGATGCCAATGATCATTACTCACAAGAGTAAGGGTAAATTCTAGCCTAAATGGGAAGGCCCTTATGTGATCGAGACGACGTTCTCAAACGGCGCTTACAGATTTGCCAAGCCTAATGGAGACTTGTTAATGGCTCCTATCAATGGCAAATTCCTGAAGAGGTACTATGCTTAATCTCCTTTGCTCAAATGGAGTATGATAAAGATCTCGTTCTGACAATACTACGTCCAAAAAATTTAGTTTGATCATATTCTATCATGTCCATATAACCTCTGAATAGACATGTCTAACTAATTTGGAACTTCAAAATCTATCACGTCCATATTACCTCTGATAGTGTTTTGTATACAAATTTAGTTGGATCATATTCTATCATGTCCATATAACCTCTGAATAGATATGTCCAGCTAAAACTTATCGAAAGTATATCACGTCCATATTACCTCTGATATCACTTTCACCCTAACCTATCATTTATATTCAAAAAAAAAATGATGGGTCCACCAAAGTCAGATAAAGTCTCTTTATTATCTCCAGAAAGAGCAAGTTATATATAAAAGCAAAAGGTACATCATTTGGGAGGAGCAGTTAAGTCGCGAATCTGTCACGCTAGAGAGGCCATTCACTCATTCCTAGAGCTCAAAACTGTAGCACGAGCCCGCTCCAACCTTGCCTCCTCATTGTTCAAGGCAGACAGTTCAGACCGAACATGTACAAAATCGGCGTGGATGACACCCACACGGGCCAGGTTCTGTTAAGCCGCTTCCATTCGGTTCTTCAACATATCTCGAGCTGTCGATGTAGCGAGAACCCTCTCCTTTTCCTGAGCGAGTTCATCTTTCAATTTGCGGACCCTCGCTGCCTCTTCCTCATATTCGGCCTCGCACTTAGCCAGCTGGAGAATAACATACCCCAATACGGCATGCTCTTCATTCATCTCTTTCTGCTGTGCCTCGATGGACTTGCTTAGAGTTTCCATCTCCCCAACAAGCCTCGCAGTCAAGGAGTCATACTCAGCCTGAATCAGGTCATCAATGCTGCCTTGGGATAGTTGCAAATAATTATTAATGGGTTGTTCTAAACCATTAACTATTTGCTCCAGCACATCAGCTCTCCCAGCATCGTTGAAATTCTTGATCGACGCTATCGAGAGCTGGGAGGACGTCTTCAGAGCTTCGAAGCCTAGATTCTTCTCCAGCACCATTGATATTAGTGTTTTTAAAGTGATGTAGAAAATGCTAGTATACTGCTCAACTAGCATGGCAAAATCCGAATGGACGTTGGGAGTAGCTGCTATGTCGGTGAATCTCCTTCCAGGAATGACTGCAGAGGGTATCGTCATAGTCGTCGCTTCAGCAGATGGTGCGACAAAAGTAGAAGCACCAACAACGGTCGAAGTGGCTGGCGTACTCAACAAAGGAGGCATAGTCGTGATGACAGGCTCATCCTCCTCTGAAGATATCGGGACTATATTGGGCGAGCCAGCACCCAAAAATGTTGCCTCTTCAAGGTCGAGCACCGCCATTTTATCGACGGAAGCCTCAACAAAGCCAAAGGTTGCGTCGACGCTGTCCTCTCCGTAGATGTCTTTCCCTGAAAAGAAGACAAAAGAAAATTAATATCAACCTGATGTTAATTTTTTTAAAAAGAGACATAAAGATGACATTTACCCATGGTCGATGGTATATATGTCGCGTCTGCAGCCAGTACAGCTAAATCATTTCTTAATGATGTTAAGCAAGCTGTCATACCTGGAGAGGAGGGTGCACCAAATGATGACTGAGGGTAGTCATCCAAGTCTTCACCCAGATCCAATCGAGGTTCATTAGGTGGAATCTCGCTGGAGATACTTACAGACACGGCGGGGGTTACTCCTATTATTGGGCTGGATAAAAAGATCCTTAATTTGCTCAGCCTCGAAGGCGATCTCGTAGCACTACCTGAAGCGGTAGCACCGACAGCAGTCTCGAGCAAAGAAACTATGGCACTGCCAGCCGGAACTGTGGAAGTTCCCTCACTAATAGGCGAAGGACCTCTAGTCAAAAAATTATCCCCAACAAGGGGAACAGCAGGTTCACTCCTAGGAGCCTCATGGCTGGAAGTCCTGACAGGACAACTAACAGTCTTCTTTTTCTTACGAGGGGAAGTCTCCTTCAGAATAGGAGCCCTTCGTTTACTGGGGATAATAAGAGGCTCTGCAGGCGGAGGTATTACACCTCTCGATATTGTCAATAAAAACTCATCTGTACCGACAGAGTCTTCACCTTCGTCAGAGGAAACCAATGGGACTTCCTCTCTTCTAGCGGACTTATGAGGTGGCATCCTAAAACTTCTACGCATATCAAAATCGCGATGGAAGGTATTGATGGCCACATAAAATTGGGCGTACGAATGAAGGATTCGCAACTCCATGGAGAGAGAAGTCGCGGGCACAGTAAAGGTTGCTCCAGTACAACCTATTATGAAGTACCGCCATCCTCTCGCTCCATCAATAAGTCCACCTCTGGACTTGAAGCTGGTGATAGCATTTCCCACATGCAATTGGTCATACCCAAACTGTCTGGCGAACCGACTAGACAGATAGGGCTCCAAGAAGCAATGGTCTTCACTTCTGTACAACAAATAGGAAGGTCTAATGCAGACCAACCAATAAAAAGCTTCAAGAGAAAGAACGGTCTTTCCTTCACCTGAATCCTGAAGTCTCGTCCCCTATTAATTGAGGTGTACAATAGGGATGATACAAAAGAGCTTCCAGCTATGAGCAAAATTTAATGCTCGCTGACAGTCTACGACGGTGGTCACGTTCCAAGTAGAATTCTTGTAATTCAACAAGAAATTATTTCTCGAACTACTGGCAAAGCCGGAAGACATCACCCTGGGGTTATGAAGAATTAACCATCCCATCAAATATATGAACGGTAATTCTATCCTGGGAAAGCTTTTATGTCGTGTTTCGTCTACAAGTAGCCCATCAGTAATGGCCCTCAGGCCAGCTTGTATCCGGCATACCATAGCAGGGAGCAGGCCCAATCTTGCCCCAAATACCAAACGTACTGCATGCCATAAGGTGTTACGATGAATGCGATCCGAAGACGTAATGCCAGGTACTACCAATCGACGTAGCCATACAGAGAGGAAGCCAGCCAGTTGAGCTTCCCTTGACAAAGGCCTGCGGCAATGCCTCATATAACTGTAGGTTTTAGTACCCGCAGGATAATTCCCTATCCCTTCATCGAGAACTTGATCTGAAGCCCCAACGTCTTCAATAAGGTCATCGACTATTTGAACATTAAGCACGCTCAGAAAGTTCAAAGGCTTATACCTGCTATCCACTACTTTGTCTGGCTTAGCATATCTGGCCTGATGAAAGAAGAGATAGGATGCCCATTTGTTGGTATGAGCCAAATCAGAGGGATCATTATAGAAGGTGGTGCACGCAAGATAATGGCTCATTAGCTCCTGGTACACTGCCACTACCCGAGGGTTTGTATCCCCCAGCTCCCTGTTTATGGGAACATACTCTTCATAAGGAGTATCCCCCATTGGCAGTCTTGAATTCTCTGCCATCTCGTGAAGGGCCAATCCTAACTCCCCTAGCAGAGTGGAGAAAGTTCCAATGAGCGAGATATACCGCTCCATCAAAGCCAAAAATAGGTTGGGGTTGGGAGGTAACCCAACACTGGTAGCATTCACAGCCGCGAACAAACCAATGTTCTCCAGCTCCGTCTGAAAATACTTCAGGGCCCATGCAGCTAAACGAGCCCATCGAAGATTTCCAGGGTTAAGCCACCCGTTGGTTCGAGGATTAACCTTGGGGTATACTCCTTCATGCCCCATGAAGTCATTGCAAAAAGTTGATAATTGGACTGGCTGGAGCAGTGAAGTATCTTCACTCGGGACACTGCCGGCAGTAATCCCTTGAAAGGCACGATAGGGCCTGAAGGGCGACTCACAAATAATCCTTGGTCTGATCCTTTCTGATAAAATATCTTCCCCGTCCGGCCGTGAAGATTAGGCGTCAGAGTCCATGACATCTTCCTGGGATGCGTGGCATGGAAGAATGTTGAGATAGGGTAATCTTTCGGATCCTTGGCAGGTACATGACCATGTCCCCAGCAGTAAAAACCTATTTCTCCTTCTTGGGCTTCATCTGGGATTGTTTATCAATCATATTCCCGAAAAAGAAAGCTGGTTTTATATATTTTGCTCCATCTAGATACGTCAGGGGCTCTCCGTTGATCATACTCAACAACATTCGTTCTCCTTGAGACGATATCAGAATTCCCCTTCCTTCAGGATACTAGGTTCCAGAAATAGGGAATGTCACGTGGGACAAATCCTCCAGGTAATTGGAGTTCAGCATCCCAGCAGCAGAACCCATCACCTCAGCCAATAGAGGTATCTGCAAGTCCACTACAAAATGCAAGAAGAACAAGTCAGATTCTATACTAGACATTACAGTCTTGCAGCTTACGCCAAAGATCAACAGTCTGTGCTTTTATGCCAAGACTATAAAAACTTGAGTTTTTACGCTGGAATCTATTCCCGAGGCATAAAATTCAAGATTGGCAGTATACACAAAAATCTGACAGTCAGTATTTTTACGCTAGACTGCCAAAATTTGAGTTATTACGCCGGAATTTTCATCCAGAGCGTAGCACTCAAAGTTTGTAGTATACGCCAAATTTGGACAGTCAAAGCTTTTACGCCAGATTGCGAAAATATGGAGTTTTACGCTGACACATTAGAAATATGGGCGTAAATGATAAAACATCTCTGTGCATCATCTTCCTCGAAGAGGCTCTCAGCACAGAAGATGACCTAGCGCGTTCACGTACAATGTGTGCGAAGGGTTTTCTTCATTTTTCTTGTCCCAAAAGCTTTACCTTTGACGTCTGGTGCACAGCTTGATGGTGGGGCACTTCGTTCAGAGTGAGGTTCATTCAGCCCAATGGGAGTCGCTCATGCTTGAGCAAAGGAGCGAGAACAAGAGGCAGCTTTCTTTCTCTTAGTAGTGGAAGTTTGTTTTGGTGCCATGGCTAAAACTCAGAGTTCTCAAAATAAGAGACGAAGAAGAGCTCTCAAAAGAACAAAGGATTTTTTTTTTACAAAAGACAGATAAAGAGTTTCTTCTCTAAAGGCCTTGGGGTATTTATAGAGTTCAGATAAACTCTTCGAATCCCTAACCAAATCTGATATTTAATATTCGGTTATGATTGGGGACCACGTCAGCCTATCCTTTAGGGAAGACGGACAGTCAGCGAATTTGAAAAGTTTTTCGTGCAGAGCAGATCTATGATTTTACGCTAAGGAGCTTTTACGTTCGAGAGTCTACAAATCTACGATTTTACGCTCAGAGACTATAAGTCTATGGTTTTATGTCCGAATACTTTAACGCTCGGTAGCTTTTACGCTCGAGAGGCTACAAACCTATGATTTCACGCTCAGAGGCTACAAATCTACGATTTCACGCTCAGAAGCTTTTTACGCTCAGAGGCTACAAATCTATGACTTCATGCTCGGAAGTTTTCTTTTCAGAGGCTATATATCTATGGTTTTATGCCCGGATGCTTTTATGCTCAGCAGCTTTTACGCTCGAGAGGCTACAAGTCTATGATTTTATGCTCATCTATATTGCGGATCTATGACTTTCCGCATATCTAAAAATACGCTGGCCAGAGTATGCGTATATCTGAACATTTCTCAAGACGGCCAATTACAAGGGTTCCCGCAGAAAATGCTCCTTCTTAGCCTCAAAACATCCCAAGTACCCAATACATACAGAGTTCAGCATTGAAAATGACTCTTCTTCTTGGGTCGATTGGAAGTTTATCCAAAATCCAGTCTGAATATTTTCTCTACAGTTCAAGCACGGTCAGTTTCGACAGCCATTTCTCGCCCTACTTCAAGGGATTTTTGGGAAATCATTCTTGAAGATGATGGTCTGAACAAGAATTCTTCTTATCAGAAAAGTGACAGTTCAGAATTCTATACGACTCATCGTTCGAAACAACATGACAGTTCGGATATTTAACTTAAATGCTAAGCAGCTTTCTACGCATCTTCAGTTACGCGTAAAAGACGGGACGAGACCAGATACTCTTTTATCATAGTCGGCGTAAAGTTATTCAGACTTTATCACAGCAAATATGGCAAATCATCAGATGCATAAAAGAAGACAATTTTATTAATCATGATTACATATGATGGAAATCTAATCTACAAAGGGTTTTTTATCTTTATGATTACATATGATGGAAATCCTTGTTCTAGCAAGGGTTTCTCATTTTTATTTAAAGATCACGCCGAGAATCTGTTCTGCCAGGTTCTCATATTGGTGGAGATTTTTTTTTGTCTTCTTCAGCAGTTAATCGATTTTCGTGCCCGATTAACAAGAAAATAATAAATGGCGGGAGGATTCACAACTGGGCTTGTTTAAATTATTCAAGAGCCCACCCTCCGTACGCCATGACAGATTGAGTTGGGATCCAGACCCAACTCAATATTGGAAGACAGGGCCAGACTGTCTACCCTCGTCCACCGTCATGATGAGAGAAAATACAGCTTGCAAGCTGTATGGTCGAATGTGACCCTTCCTCTCTCCTGGATGAATTGCCATATGAAATTGTTGATCATCCCGAGCAAAGGAAGCTATGATATCCTTCCATGATCCATCGTTGCAGAGGGCATTTGCTCGAAGATGCCTTCTTTTTTGGCTCCTTACAAGCTGGAAGAACATGATCTTCTTCTTCCCCAAGTCGACCCGACGAACATCGGCAACCACCTCTGTGTGGTGAAAAAAGTATGGGAAAAACAGGTTAACCTATTCGCCTTTTTATAGGCAGAGGAGAACACACCGAATCCCAACAAACTTCCAAAAATCTACCGAGATATCAGCTCCGAGGAACGAGTCAAACTTGACCGTTTCATGCTTCATTCAAAGTGTTTCAAATTACGAAGAATTTGAAAACTTTGAAGGGGTCTTGTAGAAGCATATAAATATGCTACAGGATTATACGTAGTATGCATAAAACCAGCATAAAGTAGAGTTTCAGTGCTGTGTGGCGTAAGGCATGACTTCAGAGCTATCGACGTACAGCAGGGCTTCAACACTAGTACAACATAAAATATAGCTCCGGAACAACCCGCGTAATACAGTATTTTCAGACTGCTTCAGCGTAAAAAGGTTGCTACCTCGTCTTTATGGCGTAAAACTCATCTGCTTTAAATGTAGCATGGAAGTATACGAGGAACTCTTTGTATTCTTCGGATGAACCTGTCAGATCATGCAGTGAACCTGACTCCTGACAAAGAGTACTGCACAACTATCCAGACGATGGCTGTAATGATGGTTCGGCACAGAGACCCAGATCGTCGTTTAGTGATATTTTCTTGATACAAATTGCTTTTACGCATTCAAGGGAATACGCTGCCTAGTTTTATACAGGCAGACGTGAGCTTTTACGCTCAGCAGAAGACGAAACGAACCACCATGTCAAAAGATGCTCTTCGTACAGAGCTCGAGGCACGTCTCTGCAGTTAATGCGCGTGATGGGGGCAGATCTCTGTATTTAATGTACGAGATTTGGTTCTACTTTCAAAGACTGGGTGAACCATAATTACGACTAATACGTCCACATCATCACCTCTACATATTACGTCATCAGGCTATTTTCAGCTATAGGAGCACGCTGTACACTATCTCCTTGAAATATGTCGACCTGGCTATTTTTAACTATAGGAGTACGCCGTATGCTATCTCCTCGGAATACGCCAACTCAGGCTATATTTGTATTGGTGCGTGATAAGGCTATTTGGTCCAGAATACGCTCAAGACCTCCGTCAAGGAAGGAGGATCGGCTATCTTTTACGCTAGCTACCTATCCATGCAGCATCAGGCTTCTACGCCTACTTGGCTTCTACGCCAACTTGACAACTATTTGGCTTCTACGCCATGGTGACATTTATTGGCTTCTACGCCAACCTTTTCTACGTGAGGGGCAGTTACCTACGTGGCTTGCACGTCGTGATCTTCGCAGCAGTTATACGCGTTACCTCACAATGGGACACGCGTCACATGCAGATTCAGAAGATTATTTATACGTGGGTGGCAATTATTATAACCGTCGCGTAAAAAGTGTCATACTCTCCACTGTTCGACTTCTACGCCGACTGGACGGTTAATGTCACCAAACTCTATAAATAGAGACCTCTATTGACATAGGTAAAAAGGTAGAAGAATTAAGGAGAGAAGTTGTAAAATCGAAGAGATAAGAGCACAAACAGAGAGTGGTGATCGACGATTTTGGCATCAAGCATCCACTTCCTCTTGCAATCTTTGAAGTTATTCCTTCTTCTACAGCACTTCTTCATCATCATGTGGTCCAAGGGACAAAGTGATCGACCGCAGATCAGACTCCTATAGCAATATTTACCCAGATTAAATTTTTGTACTTAACATCCTCGTATTGGGTTAATTGTACTTCTTGTTTGTAAACCAAAGAAAGGGTTTCGTATAAACCATTTCTTTCGTTTATTATCAATAACCCTAATACTAGACACATACGCACATCTACTCCCACAAATACCCAATACTTGACACAGCACAAGTCTTATTACTTATAACAGCTTATCCCAATACTACTATCATTCTGGACACTGCACTTCATTCTTCTACCACACCTCACTACCTAACACATCAACAGCCTTACAATCAAGTGATATACTCATCACTAGTCATATATCGATGCACTCCTAGCTATTAACATCAATGCTCTACTTTCACATGTAACACAAGTCCTACTACTTTAGCACAATACATTCTTATACTGTTATACTCACCTATACACTTATATGTAGCATTCTATTATTACACAGTCACCAGCACTTCTCCTGGATATATATTCCTCTACTCTTGACATACTCAAGAATCAATCACTCTCTAGAATATCATGCTCTATTGATTTCCAACACAATTTTGTGATACTTAATTGTTACATGGGTCACTCAACTATTAAAATTTATGACTTTCTAGAACATGCATGATGACACTGATACCAACTCCTGGAATCACCACTGATACTCTCTACCTCCCCTTCTACCTATAGTACCAATACTAACTATACTGACACCTATCATAAAACTATTGGTACAAGGTACTACGCTATGGGTTATCTCTAGATTAATGTCTATTGCTCTCATGCTCAACCAAGAACAATCTACAGACTCATAAGCTACATTCCTAACAATCAAAACTGATACTCAAGACACAAACCTTTCTGCAGGTTACCAAACTACTACACTATCCAAGAAATCACAGGAACTAATAAAATAAAGCTCTATAAGAAACTGAACTAAAGAAACTGAAGGTATCTCTATTCCGGAGCTAATAGTGGTGATGGAACATAATCCTATAATAACAGAAGTAAAATGATAGAGATAATATATTAAGAACCAGTTTAATATACAATATGATAATCATACGTGTTTGTCCAAAAATATGATACTCAGAATTCTTGTCACTCCAGTAAGCATAGCTGCAATAAATGATAGATTTCATAACTAAGGTATGCAACTCTATAATCATTGTCATCTAGAATTCTTACCAAGCCAATCGGTATGGCTATGAAAAACTCTAAATTTTATAACTAAGATATGTACATCCGAAGTCAGGTCCCTACGTTATCGCCACGCCAGCTAATATGGCTGCGATGAACTCCAGGCTCCATAACCAAAGCATATGTTTTACCTTTCTTACTGTCCTCATCAACATATGTCATCAGAAGGTACTATAATTTAGTTCATTAAATTTATCTCGATATGAATTCAAACTCAACAACTAATACCACGAATTAAATTCAACAATGAATCATCAACAAGTGAGAGCGAATGGAAACAAGGAAAAAAGATTTTAAATTGGAGTTCAAAATAAGATTCTCAAGGGTCGTCCCAAAAATCTATCAAGAAGTCCAAATTTGTGATTGAGTATTCTTATCCTAATATCCTATATCATATTTTCTATCGCAGGCTCGCAATAGTATAACTAAACCGTTGCACTCCTACGACATCGCACAACTTGTAAAGTCTGACCTGCATAGGCCACCATAAAAATATATCATGACCTGCACCTCCATGACCGGGGCACGAGTACGTGGGTACGTCCAGCCTACGTCGCAACATCGGCGGTAAAACACTGTCTAGGTTATTATTATCTATCTATCTATCTATCTATCTATCTATCTATCTATTATACTAGTACAACTAGTACTACTATATACTCCATCATAATAATCTAAAAGAAGAACGAACAAGAAGGATAATTAATAAATATTTGGCAAGAAGGGAACTAGACAAGGTATGAAAAATGAACACTTACTAATCTCTACTATAGTCACCTCAAGTCCACAGGGTAAGAGCAGTCCTGTCTATAACATCACTCTAAAATCCCGGAATGAAGAGCATAACAATCATTAAAAAATATTATCCAATCAGGAAAGGAGTGAAGTACATACCTCTGAAAGCAGTTCTAGAAATATAATTGAGCATATATAATAAATAATAGAAAATAATATAAGATAACTAGCAATAGGAAATTACAATGAACTGGAGTGAACAGGTAATAAACTGGAAAGTAAAGAACAGAAAATATGGAATGACAGTAAATAATAAAATAGATAACACTAGCTAATGTGCTTTAGAATACAAGTTTGTTATGTGATCGGCTTGGGTTGAACACTAATATAAAATGGTAACTCGATTACACGTGTGATATATAATCAACATGTACACTAATACACTGGGGCTTGATCACATAACCAACTCCTTCTCCCCCATCCCCAACCAATACTCATAGATCCTATCACGATACCTTACGAACACGAATATGGGCATACTGAACACGAGCAGTATGTGTATACAAATATGAGCACACTGAATACGAGCAGTATATGAATACGAAGTACAGGATAATCAATACCCGATGCACACGATAAAATATATATAAAGGAGTACCTACTGAATACGGTGGGGATAACATCCCATGACAGGATCCATTTAGTACCAGTCCGTGTAGCCACTGTGTCAGAATCAAGTAAATAGTTATAGAACAAGTGATATATATACGATCATGAAATAAAAACTAATAGAGAGATGTACTCACCTGTGGTCCAGAGCAATAAATGCAAATTGGTATCCGAACTGGTGTTACACAGACCTATATATGAAATTCTATGTTATTTGGTGCATGCAGTGATAAATAAGCTTAAATAATCAAAAATATAATTTTTTAGGTCAAAACTAGGTCATATTAGTTAAACTAGGTCAATACCATAATTTTATATTCATATCTAGCTTCTAGGATGGTTACAATGCTAAACTAGCTCATACTAGGTGATACTAGGCTATACCTAGGTTTATAGGTCCATACCTTGAAGGTATTAACTATACCAGCTACTATTACTAAGGTATCTATATAACTAGTTAATAAATATATTAGTTATATTTATTATTAGTGATACCTTTTCTTATCAACACTTACCTACATTACCTTAATATCTATGATAATTACCTACACTATGTAACTAATACCTTATCATAGTCTATACCTTGATATCATGAATACCTTGGTATCTCTAATATAACAAATTACCTTCGTGCCTTGGTACCTATACCAATACCTCAAATATCACTCATCCATATATTCACTCACACACACCCATACACCACACATCTACACATACTCACTGATTTGGCATTCTCTTCTTGCAGTAGTACTCCTCACTATCTTAACACTACTCAAACTCACTAACACACTTACACAACATACATGGCACAATACATTGCTATATTCCTATAACATAACAACACCCCTTAACACCATTACTGCCTCACTCATCTGCAGGTGAATTCCCATCCCATACTTGCTGCCACTGTTATGGCTTGCTATAGTTGCTGTCCAGGAAACTTAGTTGCTGCTACTGCTCTTGCTTATATTGTTACTGTGTATTGATCCTGCTTATTTCCTCTATTCATATATAATAAAACTCTCCCCTCCATTGCCTACTGCTTCTACTGTCATTGCTCTTCTTTACCTCATATTGTTGCTGCTATACTTCATTATATTGCCTCCAACTCTATGCCCAACTACTGCTGTTACTTTATCAATTTCCTCTTATTCACTACATCCATCCCCATCTTCCTACTGATAGTGCACTGCACCTCTCTAAGTCAGCAACACCAGCATCAATCCCCTCCTTTACTGCCCAAGTCCAAAACCCGACACTCCCTATTTTCTACTGTTGTTGTTATATCTCTTCTCACACATATATGAGTACACCCACACACCCAAAACACTCATGAAGTCCCTAAGAGCTGAACACCCACACACTCAGTTCTTAGACACAATCACTTTATACGTTTGGGTGCACGCATACACTAATACTACTTGACTGCATTGATGTATATACACCTTTGTGCATTGCATATTTTTTAATATAAAAATAAGACAGTTGCAGTATACCACCTTAGACTATCCTACAAACAGGAATTACAGCTTTGCCTCTCTCCTCACTTTGCTGCTGTAGAAGCATAAAAAATACGTTGGACATCTATACGCAGCATGTTGATGCAGGGCAGCGTAAAACAGAGGACCTCAGAGCCATCAATGTGCAACAGAGCTTTTCTGCTGAGCACAGCGTAAAGTATAAAGCTGAAGGACCGTCCGCGTAATGCAGTATGTCAAGACTGCTTCAGCGTAAAAAGGGTGCTACATCGCTTTTATGGCGTAGAACTCATCCGCTTTCAATGCAGCATTGAAGAATACGAGGAACGCTTCGTATTCTTCAAAATGAACCTGTCAGATTATGCAATGAACCTGACGTCTGGACTCCTGACAAAGAATACTGCACGACTACCCAAGCGACGACTATAATGATGGCGCGGTATTGCAACCCAGGCTGTTATTTACTGCTATTTCCTTGGCATAAACCGCTTTTATGCATATAAAGGAATACGCTGCCTAGTTTTACACAGGCAGACGTGAGCTTCTTACGCTCCGCAGAAGACAAACAGCCTGCCACGTCAAAAACTGCTCTTCGTACAGGGCTCAAGGTACGTCTCTGCATTTAATGCGCAGAGCGGTGACAAGTTCTCGAGGCACATCTCTGTATTTAATACACAAAATACTGACAGATGCCCGAGGCACGTCTCTGCATTTAATATGCAGAAGGGTGGCATACCTTCAAAATACACCTCTGTATTTAATGCACAGGATAATGGCGGATCTCTGCATTTAATGCAGGAGATTTGATTAAATGTCACCGAACCGTCGTTTAGTGACATCCCCTTTGCGTAAACTACTTTTACGCATACAAGGGGATACGCTGCCCAGTTTTACGTAGGCAGACATGAGCTTCTTACGCTCTGCAGAAGACAAACAGACTACCACGTCAGCAGTTACTTTTTATATAGGATTCGAGGCGCGTATCTGCATTTAAGGCGCAGAATAATGGCAAATCTTCAAGACACGCCTCTGTATTTAATGCGCAGGATGGGGGCAGATCTCCGTATTTAATGCAAGAGATTTGATTATATCTCCAAAAGCTGTAATTTTGGCTAAAACGTCCACATCATCTCGGCTTCTATGCCCACTCGGCTCCTACGCCCGCTCGGCCTCTACACCCACTCTGCCTCTATGCCCACTCGGCCTCTATGCCCACTCGGCTCCTACGCCTACTCGGCTTCTACGCCTACTCGGCTTCTACGCCATGGTGACAGTTATTGGCTTCTACGCCAACCTCTTCTACACAAAGGATAACTACCTACGTGGCTTCTACGCCGTGACCTTCACAGCGGTTATACGCGTTGTCTCTTAATTGACACGCATCACACGCTCATTCAAAAGGTCATCTATACCCGGGCAATGGTTATTATAACCGTCGTATAAAAGGGTGCTGTACTTTCTACTACTCGGTTTCTATACCGACTGAGTGGTCACTGTCACTAAAACTCTATAAATAGAGACCTCTATTGACAGAGGTCCAAGGTCAAAAATTGGTAAAGAAATCCAGTATCAAATCCAAGGTCGAAGAATTCAAGGTCGGAAGGAGAGAAAACGGTCGAGAGAGAGAAGAATCCAGAGCTCAGGCAAAGAGAAGTGATCGACGAATTTGGCATCGGGCATCCACTCTCTTTAGAAACCTTCGAAGTTGCTTACTGTCTTCTACGGCACTTCTTCATCATCGTGTGGTCCAAGGGACAAAGTGATCGACCGCAGATCAGACTCCTATAGCAATATTTACCTAGATTAAATAAATTGTACTCGACATTCTCGTATAGGATTTAAATTGTACAATCTTGTTTGTAAACACCGAAGAAGGGCGGGTTTTCGTATAAAACCTCATTTCCGTATTCTCTTTCGTTTATTATCAAATACAAGATGGCGACTCTGCTGGGGACATCTTTCTCTTCTGACAAGGAAGCAATTGCTCAACTCGATACGGTATCCGTGTGATCCGTGAAGAAGACACTGGTCATCCAATTCGACCAGTCTGCCTACGAAGACATGCTTCGAACAGGGGGTAGCTCTCACTCTCTCTCTGTCCAAGACAACATGAAGCTGCGTAAGGTCTGGATGCCCAAGACATCCCCTACAATTCCTGTCGACTCTCCGATCTCTTCGATTTCTCCGACCAAAGAGGTTGTAGCATTGCTCCCTCCGTGCCTTGCGCGTAAAATTCAATCGCCAGTCTCTGACAGGGCAGACAAAACTTCTGGCAATGTCTCAGCGCTAATCCATAAGTATACTCCGCGCTCTGCACGTAAAATTCAGTCTTCCGTCCCTGGCAGAACAGACAAAACTTTGGACAATACCTCAGCGCTAGTCCAGAAGCCTACACCGCGCTCTGCGTGTAGAAACCAGTCTTCCGTCCCTGGCGGAACAAACAAAATTTCTGACAATGCCTTAGCTCCAAATCAGAAGTTCCAAATGCGCTCCGTGCGTAAAAATGCATCTGCCTTCCGCGGAAAAGCAGATGATCCCTGCAATCTACGCAAGGGAAAGCAAGCGGCGGACTACTCAACTTCTCGGCCTTTACTCCAGCAAGGGAACAATCTGCCCGCCCTCCGGATTACGCGAGAGGCTGACGGCCGACTGAGGACATCCTCAGCTTTACGCCAACCATAGTAGAGCTCCAAATTATGCCAGGAGAAGCCCCTCAGCATAAAGAAGGCTCAATTTGCCGAAAGACACCCTCCTCGGGGATTATCCGCTACCCAAATGGCCAACCTGTTGTATACAGGTGGCACAGGGAAAACTATAGTTCCCAACATCCGCATGCCCACTGATGTGAACAGAAGAAACAAGCCATCTTCTTCTTCTGTAAATCCTCCTGACCTATGTGACTATCTGATCCAGAAACACGAAGACAAGGGTCATAAACAGGCTTTAGTTCCCCTAAAGGTCAAACGCGGGAAGATCTTATGGGAAGACGCATCAACATCTAATGTCGTCATGACAGGTGGGCCATATGAAGATTCCATCTTTATTATTCCTCTAACTCCCGACGACCAGCATCCAATAATCTTCGATCGCATGCGGAGCAGCCTGATCATACAGAAAGAATTTTGCGAATCTGAAGCTGGCAGAATACAAATCCACAGATATAGCCCACAAGCGTTAAAAATTATACAAAGCATGGGTTATGATTTGAAGCTGAAACAAGGCCTCAACTATGGAAAATGCAGACGAACACCTTTGCATGGTAATTCTTACCGTCAACAAGCTCGTTTTGGGTTGGGGTACTGCATCTCTTGCAAAACCCAAATCTTTAAAGTCTAATCCTGTACAACCAGAGGCAGGTCTTGCTAAATCAGCTTCTGTGGACAGATGCCATGGCATGTCTGGGGGTAGCCTACCTCGACAAAACAGGGCGGCATCCAAAGCTGGGGGTAGAATTCCCTCAAGATCCGAAGATGATGCAACAACGACGATCTTCCCGAAAGACCATAAAACTCAGGCATCAGGAGCCCGAAGACCAGAAGGAACTTTCTCCTTCAATGAAGACGACATCATTGAAATCTTCAATATGTTGATGGAGGAACGCAAGCTTCAGCTACCCAACATCAGATATCCTGAGAGGGCTGGCAAAATTGATGACCCAGATTATTGTCTCTTCCATCGGTACACTCATCACACCACAAGGGCGTGCTATATGCTAAAAAAGAGAATTCAGAAGTTGATCGAGGCCAAGGTCATCACTTTGCATCTGTAAACGAAGGGACGGTCATTACCAATTGGATTTTCATTCTTTTTACGTGACAATTCGCTCCCTTCAAGAATGTACCTGAGGAAGAATCCCTACAAGTTTCTCCAATGGATTCTTCAGGACTATCCTCACTCAAGAAAATCACTCCACAGTGAATTGTTCAGACATAAGTTTATGTTCATATTACCTCTGAACTATCATCCAAGCATTTCATTTCTTTCCCCAGAAGTTTGTCATGTTCATATTACCTCTGAACAAACTTTTCGAGTTTTTGGCTACCGATTATCATACCTCTGATATCGGTTGTCATCTCAACTTAACACCCGTACTTAACTCTAAGTACGCCAGTGGTGTTAGGTCCACAAAAACTGCCATGTTCATATTACCTCTGTGCAGATGTATGCCTCCATCCCCGATGGAGCCACAACCCGAGAGTTTGTCATGTTCATATTACCTCTGAACAAACTTTCCGAGTTTTTGGCTACCGATTATCACGTCCATATTACCTCTGATATTGGTTGTCATCTCAACCTTAACACCAGTACTTAACTCTAAGTACGCTAGTGGTGTTAGGCTCACAAAAACTGCCACGTCCATATTACCTCTGGCAGGGCTTGTCCCAAACCTATTATTTGTACTCTCGTGCGCAACGAATGATAGGTCTACCAAAAATCCCCAAGTGGGATATCCTCGTCAACAGAGACCTATACTAATCTTTCAATGACACCCAGGGAGATGGAAATTTATGCCATTGGAGATAAACATGAGGAAGCTTCCCCATCGGGGAGAGCTGAGCAGCGCATTACTGTACTGGAGACATCTCTGAAAGAAATGCAATCCATGATGGAGAACATACACCGGATAATGCTGACTCAACACACAACTGCTATGGCTCAAGCGTCGGTCCCTCCAACTCAGATACGTATGAGGGTGGACTTACCACCATCCAACGCGATCCAAGAGCCTGCTCTAGATCAGGAGTCAACAGTTCCTCTGTTTCCTCACTCGGAGAATGTATTACCTCCCGTCGGAGTCTCGACGCAATCGATTCCTCATCAATCCGTGGTCCCGCTACCGGCTGAAGATCTGTCACTACCATATTTTAGGAAAAAGGGTATTTTAGTAATTTCCTATTTAAATAAATATTGTGCATGGTAAATAATTAATTGTTGTATTATTTAATTGTTGTTAGATATTATTAAATTATTTTGGACTTATTTCTAGTGGACCCAACTAGTTTAGTTTGGACCCATGGACCAACATGAATTAATTAGTTAGACTTGGCCCATTTAGAAAGCCCATAGTTAAGGAGATGGATTAAATTAATTAAATGATTAGACTAGAAGCTTCCTTCCTTAATTATTTCTTCATGAGAGGCCCCAAGGGGTACATTGGACATTTTACCATTGCTTGGGGGAGGGGCTATGGCCGGCCTATATAGGAGGGGGGGAAATTTCTCTCTCCTCCCATTTCATTCCAAATCTAGATCTAGAATTTTTCCACTACCAAATTCCCTCCATTCCCAATCCAATTCCCTACCAAATTCATTCCAAATTCTTCCCAATTCACCATTAGAGAAGAAGAAAACAAGGATCTAGAAGAAGGAAGCAAGGATCTACAAAGAGGAGCAAGGATCTACAATTTGGAAGCAAGTTTATCTCAATTAGAAGTTTCATTGGGAATCCATCTCCCAATAGGTATAATTCAGATTTTTCCATTTAAATAGCTTCTAAATCTGAGATTTAATCATGTAAAATCAACCTATATGTATGTACTACCCATAGGACTTTGTTTTGTGTTCATAGGAGACCCATGGAGAAAGTTATGGTACTTTTTGTGTCAATTTTGTTGGAATTCCGAATTTATATTTTGTTGTGTGTGTCAATTGATCCTATAGATCAATTGGACAATGAGCTTTGTGTTTGGAGCTAGTGTCGTGTCCATATTGGGATACTTGTGGTTCGTATCCCAACTATTTGGTGATACGTGTCATTTGGGGGTTTTCCTCCGACACGGGGCTTTGAACATGTCGTATTTTGACACGGACACATAGATCTACTTTTGACACTTTGAATTATTCATAAATATTATTTGTGATTTGTTTGTGTCCTTCGGGGTGCATTTGGTTGTGTGTTGGACTCGTGTCGCATGCGTATCCTAGATCTAGTGGGATACGGTGAGATACTCTCCAATTGTGTGTATTTTTGCATAGATCTAATTAATTGTGGTTCAATTCTTCATTTATAATTAGTATATATATATGGATATTAAATATTTATTTTGTGTATTTGTTATAGTAATTATTGTAGCATAGATCTATATTTTGGGTGTGCTAATATAATGTACAATATAATATGTAGCTTTCTTGCATGCCAATATATATGTTACTACTTGTTAAATAATATAATTTATACATAAAATATTTTATAAAATATATTTGTATGTTTAATTGTGTAATTATATTATTTATAATTATTATGTAATTATTTGGATATTAATGTAAATATTTTAGGTGTGCTTCTAGCCATGTAAATTATATGTTCTTTGTTAAATATTTGAAGGTATAAGTTTATGTGTATATTAATATATATATGTACATTTTTGTATTAATGGTTTATATATATATATATACTGTTTTTTATTTTATGTTTATATATATATATATATATATATTGTTTATATATTCTATTTTTATATATATAATTATATATATACAACTTGTTTTAGTGACAGTGAATTAATGACAGTAAAAAACTGTCATTAATTAGCCGACTAATAGCAGCCGCTGTAGCCTTCGGGCAATTAATGACAAACCTGTCATTAATTGCAGCAGCGGGAAACAGCAGCTTTTCTGCGACGCTTTTCCGCGACAGTTTAACTGTCAGCGAAAACCAAAGCAGTGGCAGTTTATTATTTGGGTTTCGGTGACAGTCCTTCGGTGACAGTCCCGACTGTCACTATTTAAACTGTTTTGATTTAATCCTATTTTATTCACTGTTTTTCAATGACGCTTTGACAGATTTAATGTATATATTATATATTATAATTGTATATATATATATGTATATATATATGTGTTTTGTGAGGAATAATAATTGTAATAATATATTATGTTATTTATATAAATGTTGGGTTGTATATATATATTATTTTAGGGTATATATTAATTATATTATTAGTATACTTTGTGTGAGTTCTTTTTGAATCTAATTTGATTCCTAAATTATTATAGTTTATCTCTATATTATTTTATAGATGTCTTGTGAGGTTGATTTTGGGTTTGACCATGTTTGACTTTAGTGGACTTTAGAGCTGACCATAGTTGACTTTTGACTTAGAATTGACTTATTGACCTAGAAATTGCCTAGTTTGACTTGTTCTCTTTCCGGGACCTTGTATTAATGTGGTATTCCATATCTAGGTTTTCGAGGCACCGAGTCAGATATTTGTGAGACTGTTCATTGGACTTCAGGCGAGTACATTCTCTGATAGTTTCTCATTTATGATATCCTCTATGTTCGTTGTATCTAGTGTAGATTTACATGTTTCTCTCGACACTATGGTTACACGGATTGGTATATCCGGATCTCGCCATGAGATGTTATTCCTTGGTATATGGTGTATATGGTGCAAGTATTATTTCATTGGTTATCTTGTACATGTACAGACACCGATTCCCGGGGAGACTAGCTATCTTCTTGGGGAATCTCGTGCCATAACGTACCGTGGTTGGATCTATTATACCAGTCGGGGGTGGGAAGTATTTTAGTGTAGATATGTGATCATACCCTCCTTGTGCATGTCTTGTTTCTTGTGAGTGTTGATCATACACCGCACGTATGATTAACCAGGCCATTATACTCTTGTGCAAGTTCCCAAGCCGATCACATGTTAAAGCTAGTACTCACACACTTAGTCATTAGTATTCTTGTTCCATCAGCATATTGTTCATTATTGTATTTCTTTCCAGTATTTCCTTATTGTCTCTACATTCTTGTCTCTATTTATGCATCTTGTTTATCCACAGCTATTTACTGTTACATAGTTTTTATCATTGTTTGAGAACTGCTGTTAGGGTTGTACTCTGCTCCTTTTCTGACTGGATATATTTTTCCAGATGACACTGAGGAGTACCCTACCTATTATGGACCCCAGGATGTTGTGAGTTTAGATTCTGAGACCCTGGCTCAAGAGGGACTTATCCCAACTGAGACAGTTGACCCTGGAGTTGTAGCTTTATAGTTTTGTAGTATTCTTTTGTACTGGATTTGTCTCCAGCATATTTCTGTATTTTTCTTCAGACTCATTGATGTATTATTTTAGACTCATGAGTTGTATTGTGACTATTCTATTCTTATCTGATTCGTGTTCATTCTATCTTAGTTCTGTGATTGAGTACACTATCTTTTGGTGGTTCATTATATTAGATAGACTTTCTAGACAGCGTTCTACCGCCGATTCTGCGGCGTAGGCTGGGCGTTGTTTCCGACTAGTACCCTTACTCCGGGTGCGGGTCGTGACACGTTTTTGGTGGTGGCCCATGCAGGTCTAGCTTCACAAGTATGTGATGTCGTGGTAGTGCGACAACTTAGTTGTACTACTGCGAGCCTGCGATAGGATATAGGATATAGGCTGAGATACTCAATCACATCTAGAAAAATTATTTTGATTCAACTATTCTCCTTTGACGTTGATACTTGATCTCTTAAACTGTCCTTTCCTTGAATATCTTACATCTTGTGCCATATTGATTCTTTCTTTCGCTTTGTCCCAGGATGCCGCCTAAGACTAGATCACAGCAAGGGAGAGCAGTTTCTGAGAGGTCTGCGACATCCCGAGGGCCTGCACCAGTCACTTCTCCGGTGATTGGAGTGTCAGCTGCTTTCGGAGGTCCACCACCCACTCAGAGGACTGTGCCAGCTGTATCTGAGGGGCTTCCACCTCCACCTCCTGTGCCAGCAGAGGCGTCACAGATGTTTACACTATTTCGTGAGATGCTCGAGGCACAGAGGGCTCAGTCAGAGGCACATCAGAGGCAGACCGACGTTCTACGGCAGGGCATCGAGAGTGCTCATCAGCTTGCTCGTGCTGTAGTTGAGAGAGGAGTTTCGATTCAGCAGCAGGTTGTTCCTCAAGTTGCTCAGCTTCGGCCAGGCAACATTCAGGACTTCAAGAAACTGGAGCCTAGGGTTTTCAAAGGGACGGAGGGCATCGTCTATGCTGATGATTGGCTCGAGGACATTGAGCATCTTATGAGGATGTCCCGTCTTTCTGAAGATCTGAAGGTTGAGGCGGTAGGACTTCAACTGTTCGACGTCGCTCGCACTTGGTTCAGAAATGAGCCAGTTCTGGTTGACGCAGGACAATCTTGGGAGGTATTCAAGAACCTTTTCAAGAAGAAGTTTTTTGCCCGGATAGACAGGCTTGACTTAGGGAGGCAATTTGAGAGTCTCATTCAGGGAAGCATGTCTGTGGAGGAATACGCTGCAGAGTTCGGTAGGCTGAGCCGATTTGCAGAGTATCTGGTGAGGGAGCCGGAGGTTCGAGCTATTCGTTTCCGAGAGGGTCTAAACTGGGAGGTGAAGATTCTCATTCCGTCTTTTTATGAGACATACTCGGAGATACTTGCGGAGGCACGCAAGGTTGAGCGGGATCTAGGTTTGAAGACCAAGAGAGACCGTGATTCTTTTTTGGGGGCCAACGGCAGTGCAGTATCTGCCAAACGTCCTCATTTCCAGTCCAGACCTTTCCAGCAGCCACAACAGAACCAGACTCCAGCTAGAGCACCTTTTCACCAGGCACCTCAGCAGCAAAGACAGTTACAGCAAGCTCCATGCAACTTCTGCAAGAAGCCCGGCCACATCTGGGAAGTTTGCAGAAAGAGGCTAGGAGTTTGTTTGTATTGTGGTACTGAAGGGCATCAATTGAGGGAGTGTCCTCGTCGTGCAGTTCAGGGAGCAGCTCCAGCTCCGAGGGCACAGATGAGACCACCTGCAGCACAACCGAGGGGACCGCTTCCGACACAGCAGCAGCGTTTTGTCCAGCATCAGCAGCAGGGAGGTGCTCGGCAGGGACGAGCGTTTGCTATGACAGTCGAAGAGGAGGAACCCACCGGAGATGTCATCGCAGGTTCTATTCTTCTTGATTCCATTCCAGCTTTAGCTTTGTTTGATAGTGGTGCTTCCTATAGTTTTGTATCTGTTTCTTTTGCTCTAAAGCATGGTTTGGTAGCTGAGTCTTTGCTTAGGACTTGCAAGATCATGACCGGGGGAGGCATTATCCTGGTTAATGATATTTGCAAGGATCGGAGAGTTACTCTGGGAGGCCGGGAGTTGAGTGCGTGTCTACTTGTAATGCCACTTCCGAGCTACGACATTGTACTCGGGATGGATTGGTTGAGTAGGCACCGTGCTAGCATAGATTGTAGAGGAGGTAGAGTTTTGTTTGGTCCGCCAGGAGAGCCAGAGTTTGAGTTTGTTAGAGGAGCTACAGAGCAGGGAGAAGGCATTATTTGTGGAGCTATGGTGGAAGACAAGGAGTTGCCGCATCCGTTGATAGCGGAATTCTTGGATGTGTTTCCTGAGGAATTGCCAGGATTGCCGCCAGATCGAGATGTTGAATTTTCTATAGACTTGGTGCCAGGTGCAGAACCAATTTTGCAGCATGTCTATAGAGTAAACAACAGCGAGCTGGTCGAGTTGAAGAAGCAGGTGGACGAATTGCAGGATAAGGGGTTTATCAGATCGAGTTCTTCACCATGGGGAGCCCCGGTATTGTTTGTACCGAAGAAGGATGGATCGGTGCGTATGTGCATTGATTACAGGGCTTTGAATAATCTCACTATCAAGAATAAGTATCCTTTGCCACGGATTGATGATCTATTTGATCAGTTGAGTGGTGCGAAGGTGTTTTCTAAGATAGATTTGAGATCAGGCTACCATCAGGTGAAGGTGAAGCCGGAGGACATACCGAAGACTGCTTTTAGAACTCGGTATGGTCAATACGAGTTTATGGTGATGCCGTTTGGTTTGACTAATGCACCGGCGGTATTTATGAACTTGATGAACAAGGTGTTCCACCAGTACCTTGACAAGTTCGTGGTGGTGTTCATCGACGACATACTCATATACTCGAGGATACCGAAGGAGCATGAGGAGCATTTGAGGATTGTGTTGGATGTGCTGAGGAAGGAGAAGCTGTATGGAAAGTTGTCCAAATGTGAGTTTTTCTTGGACAAGGTATAATTCTTGGGGCATGTTGTGACTGGTGATGGTATTTCAGTGGATTCGAAGAAGATTTCAGCAGTAGAATCTTGGAAGACTCTGAGTTCGGTAGCAGAGATCAGGAGTTTCTTGGGATTGGCAGGCTACTACAGAAAGTTTGTGCAAGATTTTTCGAGGATTGCCGAGCCGATGACCAGACTCACAAGGAAGGATGTGGAGTTTGTTTGGACGGAAGATTGCCAGGCCGCTTTTGAGGAGTTGAAGAAGAGGTTGACGTCTGCTCCTATTTTGACATTGCCATCAGGGTCCGGAGGTTTCACTATTTATAGTGATGCATCGGGAAAGGGTTTAGGTTGTGTTCTTCAGCAGCATGGGAAAGTGATTGCCTATGCATCCAGGCAATTGCGTCCTCATGAAAAGAACTATCCTACCCATGATTTGGAGTTGGCAGCTGTCATATTCGCCCTGAAGTTGTGGAAACATTATTTGTACGGAGAGCGTGTGGAGATCTTCACAGACCACAAAAGCTTGAAGTACGTTTTCACGCAGAAGGAGTTGAACATGAGGCAGCGTCGGTGGTTGGAACTGATAAAGGATTTTGATATCTCTTTGCAATATCATCCTGGGAAAGCCAATGTAGTTGCCGATGCTTTGAGCAGGTATCCGGTAGCTATGTTCTTGACGCAGGATCGATATTTGTTGGAGGACTTGGAGAGCTTGGGCATTGAGGTGATTGTTCCTGGTAGTACTATGCAGATGTGGGGATTACAGATACACTCAGATTTGATGGACAGGATCAAGGCAGCACAGTATGATGATGTATCTCTGAGGAGTATCAGAGCTCAGGTGAGAGCAGGATTAGAGGATGATTTCACTATTGCAGAGGATGGATCTTTGAGGCATGGAGTTTGATTGTGTGTGCCTAGTGGGGAGTTGCGTGAGGAGGTATTGCAGGAAGCGCATCGCTCTCAGTATTCCATACATCCAGGTTCTAACAAAATGTATCGGGATATGCGAGAGAGTGTATGGTGGTATGGCATAAAGAGGAAAGTGGCACAGTTTGTATCCAGATGCTTAGTGTGCCAGCAGGTGAAAGCCGAGAGGCAGAGGCCAGAAGGTTTACTTCAGCCATTACCCATTCCAGAGTGGAAGTGGGAACACATTACTATGGATTTTGTGTCCGGACTACCACGATCTCCAGGAGTGAAAGATGTGATTTGGGTCATTGTTGATAGATTGACCAAGTCGGCCCACTTTTTGCCTTTCAAGGAGGGTTTGTCTACGGAGAAGCTGGCAGAGATGTATGTGAGGCAGATCGTTAGGATACATGGAGTTCCCGTCAGCATAGTCTCAGATCGGGATAGTCGTTTCACTTCTCATTTCTGGAGGAGTTTGCAGGAGAGTTTGGGCACTCAGCTCAAGTTCAGTACTGCATATCATCCCCAGACAGATGGGCAGTCAGAAAGGACTATTCAGACTCTCGAGGATATGTTTGCGCACTTGTGTACTAGATTTTGGGGGTTCTTGGGAGGACCATCTCCATTTGGTAGAGTTTGCTTACAACAACAGTTACCAGACTAGTATAGAGATGTCACCTTTTGAAGCTCTATATGGTCGGAGGTGTCGTACTTCTTTGTCTTGGGACGATGTTGGAGAGAGAGTTTTGCTTGGGCCAGAGATGGTTGTGGATGCAGCAGAGAAGGTTCAGTTGATCAGAGACAGACTTCGAGTGGCACAGGACAGACAACGGCATTGGGCCGATAGCCATCGGAGACCCTTGGAGTTTGAGGTATAGTTTAGATTTTATTTTATGTGCTTGTTCTTGGTTGTTTGTTATAGATAAGTTCTTAAGGTGGTGTTTTGTTCTAGGTGGGTGGTTTGGTATTTCTGAGGATTTCTCCGACACGAGGCACGATTCGCTTCGGTGGAGGCGAAAAGCTTAGTCCGCGATTCATTGGACCTTTCACTATTCTAGAGAGGGTCGGTGCAGTTGCTTATAGACTAGACTTGCCACCTGCATTGGAGGGAGTGCACAACGTGTTTCATGTGCCGCAGTTGAGACGATACGTGGCAGATCCTAGTCATGTATTGGATCACTCAGAGATAGAGGTGGGCCCTACTCTTAGCTATCCAGAGCAGCCAGTTGGAATTCTGGATCGGAGAGAGAAGGTGCTGAGGAACCAGACTATTCCTTTGGTGCGCGTCGCATGGAGGCATCACTCTCCGGGGGAGTCTACCTGGGAGAGAGAGGATGACATGCGAGAGCGTTATCCTTATTTGTTTGTACCTTGAGGTACGTTATTCTCTAGTTATGTTCTGTTTATTGTTATGCTCTGTTCATTAGATTCTTAGTTCTGTTCTGTGATTTTCTGGGGGTAGTTTTCGTCTTTGAATTTCGAGGACGAAATTATTTTAAGGAGGGTAGACTTGTCACTACCATATTTTAGGAAAAAGGGTATTTTAGTAATTTCCTATTTAAATAAATATTGTGCATGGTAAATAATTAATTGTTGTATTATTTAATTGTTGTTAGATATTATTAAATTATTTTGGACTTATTTCTAGAGGACCCAACTAGTTTAGTTTGGACCCATGGACCAACATGAATTAATTAGTTAGACTTGGCCCATTTAGAAAGCCCATAGTTAAGGAGATGGATTAAATTAATTAAATGATTAGACTAGAAGCTTCCTTCCTTAATTATTTCTTCATGAGAGGCCCCAAGGGGTACATTGGACATTTTACCATTGCTTGGGGGAGGGGCTATGGCCGGCCTATATAGGAGGGGGGGAAATTTCTCTCTCCTCCCATTTCATTCCAAATCTAGATCTAGAATTTTCCCACTACCAAATTCCCTCCATTCCCAATCCAATTCCCTACCAAATTCATTCCAAATTCTTCCTAATTCACCATTAGAGAAGAAGAAAACAAGGATCTAGAAGAAGGAAGCAAGGATCTACAAAGAGGAGAAAGGATCTACAATTTGGAAGCAAGTTCATCTCAATTGGAAGTTTCATTGGGAATCCATCTCCCAATAGGTATAATTCAGATTTTCCCATTTAAATAGCTTCTAAATCTGAGATTTAATCATGTAAAATCAACCTATATGTATGTACTACCCATAGGACTTTGTTTTGTGTTCATAGGAGACCCATGGAGAAAGTTATGGTACTTTTTGTGTCAATTTTGTTGGAATTCCAAATTTACATTTTGTTGTGTGTGTCAATTGATCCTATAGATCAATTGGACAATGAGCTTTGTGTTTGGAGCTAGTGTCGTGTCCATATTGGGATACTTGTGGTTCGTATCCCAACTATTTGGTGATACGTGTCATTTGGAGGTTTTTCTCCGACACGGGGCTTTGAACATGTCGTATTTTGACACGGACACATAGATCTACTTTTGAGACTTTGAATTATTCATAAATATTATTTGTGATTTGTTTGTGTCCTTCGGGGTGCATTTGGTTGTGTGTTGGACTCGTGTCGCATGCGTATCCTAGATCTAGTGGGATACGGTGAGATACTCTTCAATTGTGTGTATTTTTGCATAGATCTAATTAATTGTGGTTCAATTCTTCATTTATAATTAGTATATATATATATGGATATTAAATATTTATTTTGTGTATTTATTATAGTAATTATTGTAGCATAGATCTATATTTTGGGTGTGCTAATATAATGTACAATATAATATGTAGCTTTCTTGCATGCCAATATATATGTTACTACTTGTTAAATAATATAATTTATACATAAAATATTTTATAAAATATATTTGTATGTTTAATTGTGTAATTATATTATTTATAATTATTATGTAATTATTTGGATATTAATGTAAATATTTTAGGTGTGCTTCTAGCCATGTAAATTATATGTTCTTTGTTAAATATTTGAAGGTATAAGTTTATGTGTATATTAATATATATATGTACATTTTTGTATTAATGGTTTATATATATATATATATACTGTTTTTTTATATTCTGTTTATATATATATATATATATATTGTTTATATATTCTGTTTTTATATATATAATTATATATATACAACTTGTTTTAGTGACAGTGAATTAATGACAGTAAAAAACTGTCATTAATTAGCCGACTAATAGCAGCCGCTGTAGCCTTCGGGCAATTAATGACAAACCTGTCATTAATTGCAGCAGCGGGAAACAACAGCTTTTCTGCGACGCTTTTCCGCGACAGTTTAACTGTCAGCGAAAACCAAAGCAGTGGCAGTTTATTATTTGGGTTTCGGTGACAGTCCTTCGGTGACAGTCCCGACTGTCACTATTTAAACTGTTTTGATTTAATCCTATTTTATTCACTGTTTTTCATTGACGCTTTGACAGATTTAATGTATATATTATATATTATAATTGTATATATATATATATATATGTATATATATATGTGTTTTGTGAGAAATAATAATTGTAATAATATATTATGTTATTTATATAAATGTTGGGTTGTATATATATTATTTTAGGGTATATATTAATTATATTATTAGTATACTTTGTGTGAGTTCTTTTTGAATCTAATTTGATTCCTAAATTATTGTAGTTTATCTCTATATTATTTTATAGATGTCTTGTGAGGTTGACTTTGGGTTTGACCATGTTTGACTTTAGTGGACTTTAGAGCTGACCATAGTTGACTTTTGACTTAGAATTGACTTATTGACCTAGAAATTGCCTAGTTTGACTTGTTCTCTTTCCGGGACCTTGTATTAATGTGGTATTCCATATCTAGGTCTTCGAGGCTCCGAGTCAGACATTTGTGAGACTGTTCATTGGACTTCAGGCGAGTACATTCTCTGATAGTTTCTCATTTATGATATCCTCTATGTTCGTTGTATCTAGTGTAGATTTACATGTTTCTCTCGACACTATGGTTACACGGATTGGTATATCCGGATCTCGTCATGAGATGTTATTCCTTGGTATATGGTGTATATGGTGCAAGTATTGTTTCATTGGTTATCTTGTACATGTACAGACACCGATTCCCGGGGAGCCTAGCTATCTTCTTGGGAAATCTCGTGCCATAACGTACCGTGGTTGGATCTATTATACCAGTCGGGGGTGGGGAGTATTTTAGTGTAGATATGTGATCATACCCTCCTTGTGCATGTCTTGTTTCTTGTGAGTATTGATCATACACCGCACGTATGATTAACCAGGCCATTATACTCTTGTGCAAGTTCCCAAGCCGATCACATGTTAAAGCTAGTACTCACACACTTAGTCATTAGTATTCTTGTTCCATCAGCATATTATTCATTATTGTATTTCTTTCCAGTATTTCCTTATTGTCTCTACATTCTTGTCTCTATTTATGCATCTTATTTATCCACAGCTATTTACTGTTACATAGTTTTTATCATTGTTTGAGAACTGCTGTTAGGGTTGTACTCTGCTCCTTTCCTGACTGGATATATTTTTCCAGATGACACTGAGGAGTACCCTACCTATTATGGACCCCAGGATGTTGTGGGTTTAGATTCTGAGACCCTGGCTCAAGAGGGACTTATCCCAACTGAGACAGTTGACCCTGGAGTTGTAGCTTTATAGTTTTGTAGTATTCTTTTGTACTGGATTTGTCTCCAGCATATTTCTGTATTTTTCTTCAGACTCATTGATGTATTATTTTAGACTCATAAGTTGTATTGTGACTATTCTATTCTTATCTGATTCGTGTTCATTCTATCTTAGTTCTGTGATTGAGTACACTATCTTTTGGTGGTTCATTATATTAGATAGACTTTCTAGACAGCGTTCTACCGCCGATTCTGCGGCGTAGGCTGGGCGTTGTTTCCGACTAGTACCCTTACCCCGGGTGCGGGTCGTGACACGATCTGATATAGGCAGTACGGGAGTTGAAAGCCCAATTTGATGCCCTGAAGCACAAAGATCAGCTCTAGAAATTGAGAATTAACCAACCTTACCCAGCTATCTGGGAAGAGGTCCCTTTCCCTCCTAGATACAAACCACAGACTATGGCTTTGTTCGAGGGAAAAACATCACCAAGTCAGTACATGAACTACTTAAGTATGATGACGGTGTTATTACAAGGGAACGATGCCCTCCTCACTCGGGTGTTCAAAGGCTGTCTCTCGGGGGTAGCTTATCAATGGTACCAAAGTCTGGCGAACAACTGCATTACTTCCTTTGAAGACTTCAAGGCATTATTCTTCACGCAATTCTATGAGGGAGGGATGGACATGTCTATGTCCTCTCTCATCAAAGTCAAGCTGAAGGAAAAAGAGAATGTTCGCACTTTCATCGAACATTTTCGTCAAGCCTCTTTGCAAATGCCTCCAGGAGTTCCAGACTCGGCATTGGTGGACATCTGTAGGAAGAACCTTCTTCCTGTGATCTCGGTGTTCACAGGACCATATCCGTTCCATGATTGGCCCTCGTTTATCATTTCAGCGGTAGCCGCGGAGGACAACAGTCAGAAGGCGCGTGATAATGGCATCATGATCTCGGCCTCTGATAAAGGCAAGAGGTCATCCTCCAACATCGACCATCCTCGTGGTACCAAGGGTAAAGAAGCTCTGGCGATTAACACGTCCAGGCAAAAGACTGTGGCTACCACGTAGACGAAACCTGGGACTTCCAGGCCCATTGAAGTGTACTCTTTCGACGACGACGATATTCCGAGCATATTCGAATGTCTCGTCAAAAGCGGCAAGATTACCCTTCCTGAGGTGAGACAGCCCAACGAAGCCGGCAGTACCAATAACCCTAAGTACTGTATCTTCCATAGGTACATACACCACCCCACAAAGGCGTGTTATCTACTAAAGAGGAAGATCCAGGAGTTGATCGATGCTAAGGCCATCACTCTGTGCAACAGCGAGAAGACGGTCACAGCCAACATGATCTCTCTATAATTTGGCAATCTGCCTCCCCAAGAAATCTCGGATGGTGTTACACCTATTTCCCGAACGATGATGAACATCGTTAATCTCCCTCCAGCTAGAGGTCAAAATCATGACCTAGTACCACTAACTACCCAGCGAGGCGAGATTATGTGGGTTCATCCAGATTTGGTGCCCGGGATCGAGAAAGAGACTCAAGCTGCTAAGGCTAAGTCTAAGAAGAACTCGAAGTGCTAACCATGTCACATGGTTGCGGCAGACTCGGCATCAGAAGACGAGGTCTTGGCTACTGGAACCCGTTCAGGGAAAGCTTACCTCAAGGACCATGGAGCAAGTCAGGAAGATGCACCGGCAGATGCTTCAGCTACCAAGCCGTCAGAACTAGAGCCCGCCGTACCAGGGGCCAGTCCTTCGAGACCAACTTCGGCGGACAAAGAGAAGCAAAAAGAAGTGCGTTTTGACAAACGTGTGAAAAACATTCAAAGCAAAGGTTTAGAGAAGCCGTACAACTTCGATATCCTGGCCCAATTAGCTAATACACCAGCCAGGTTGTCTATCTTCGAACTATGTTTGAGCGATGGATCATTCTCTGGGAGCTCTTCTCGCACAAAAGAATAATATGGGCCATGAACAGGCTATCTACTACCTCAGCAGGATGATGGTTGGAGCCTAAAACCGGTACAACCCAGTGAAGAAGGAATGCTTAGCTCTGATGTTCGCTATCCGAAAAATGTGGCACTATATCACAGGCCAAACCATTCACATCATCTCCAGGGTCAATCCTCTTCGGGTACTGATGAACAAGCCAAGCGTTCTTAATTCCCGACTTGCGACTTGGGCCATATTATTAACACCATATGACATGGTGTACGTCCCTCAGAAGTCCGTCAAAGGCCAAGCATTGGCTGATTTCCTAGCTGCTCATCCGATCCCGGAGGCCTCCAAACTGTACGAGGACATTCTCGACGAAGTTACAGAATGTAATTCCATAATAAAAAGTGATGCATGGCAATTGTTCTTCGATGGTGCCTCAAGGATTGGTCCCAGGGGAAACGTGGTTTCGGGAGTAGGAATTGTCCTGGTTACTCCTGATAAGCTCGTCATCTATCGAGCATATTCTCTTAGCAAGCCCTGTTCTAACAATGTGGCAGAGTATAACGCTCTACTAATCGGGCTCCAAGTCGCTAAAGAATTGGGCGTCGAATCTCTGGAAGCTTTCGATGATTCTCTGCTGATCGTCAATCAAGTCAGAGGAATATATGAAGTCCGGAATCCAGACCTTATCCCTTATCATCGAGCAACGATCGAGATAGCCATGACATTCAAAGGATTCTTCCTGGAACATGTGCCCCGATCTCAGAATCTGGAAGCTGATGCCCTAGCCAGTCTAGCTGCAGATTTAGCTATTCCTATAAGAAGGCAGAATTCGATAATCCTTCTTAGCAGAGATTTATTCTGTGTGAAAAACAACTTTCACATAGAATGCAGCTACGCTGTGAACACAGATTCTCCCAGGAGAGACTGGAGAAGTCCCTTTATAGATTTTGTGGCATACGGAATCTTGTCGGAGGACCCTAAAGAAGCAATATCCGTCAAAAGACGATCATTACGCTTCTATTTTGAGGCATCCTCACAGTGTCTATATCGCCGGACCTACGACGGACTGCTATTGAGATGTCTCTCAGATGATGAGGCACAGCGGATCATCCGTGAAGCTTACGACGACGTATGCAGAGCGCATCAACCCGGTCCTAAGCTACAGGATCGCATTAGGAGAATGGGCTATTACTGGCCTACTATGAACATAGATGCAATAAAGTATGCAAGACAGTGCAGAGCCTGTCAGGTCCATGCAGACTTTATCCATCAACCTCCTAAACATCTACATCCTACGGTTGCGTCCTGGCCTTTCGAACCATGGGGTATAGATATCATTGGTCCTATTCACCCGTCTTCTTTCAGAGGTCACCGGTTCATACTGGCCATCACGGATTATTTCTCCAAATGGGCAGAGGTGATCCCTCTTGCTGAGGTGAAGGCATCTAATGTGATCAGCTTCATCAAGCATCATGTCATTTATCGCTTTGGGATACCCCGAAGGATAATTTATGATAATGGACCTAGGTTCATCAGCCAAGCGTTTCACCGATTTTGCGATAAAAATCGAATATAAAATATGGCCTCTACGGCATATAATCCTGCTGCTAATGGTTTGGCGAAAGCGTTCAACAAAACCATTATCAAGCTCTTAAAAAAGTTTGTCTCTTCGAACAAGAGGGATTGGAATGAGAAGCTGGGAGAATGTCTTTGGGCATACCGCACAACGGTACGAGCACCGACAGGTTGCACCCCATTCTCACTGGTTTACGGGAGCGAAGCAGTTTTCCCCATCGAAATCCAGATTCTGTCACTCAGGATAGCCGTGGCTAATGAGCTGACTCAAGAAAAGAACAACCTTTTGAGGCTTCAAGAGCTAGAAGGATTAGACGAGAAACGCCTCCAAGCTCAACAGTGCATCGCGTTCTACCAAGCACGCATTTCTATAGATTTTAATCAAAAAGTAAAGGAAAGAGTGTTCAAAGTTGGCGAGCTAGTCTTAGCTGTGAGAAGACCGATGATTCTTACTCACAGGAGTAAGGGCAAATTCCAGCCCAAATGGGAAGGCCCTTATGTGATCGAGACAACGTTCTCAAACGGCGATTACAGGTTAGCCAAGCCTAATGGAGACCTGTTAATGGCTCATATCAATGGCAAATTCCTGAAAAGGTACTATGCTTAACCTACTTTGCTCAAGTGGAATATGGCAAAAACCTCATTCTGATAAAACTACTTCCAAAACAAAACTAGTTGGATCGTATTATATCATGTCCATTTAACTTCTGAATAGATATATCCTGCTAAAATTTACCGAGAGTATATCACATCCATATCACCTCTGATATCACTTTCACCCAAACCTGTCATTTATATTCCAAAATGGGTCCACAAAGTCAGATAAAAGCCTCTTTATTATTCCCAAAAAAGAGCGAGAGTACATTAAAAAGCAAAAAAGTACATTATTTGGGGGGAGCGGTTAGATCGCGAATCTGCTGCGCCAGAGCAACCATTCTCTCATCCCGGGAGTTCAAGATGTCGGCGCGCGCCCGTTCCAACCTTGCCGCATTATGGTTCAAAGCAGCTAGCTCAGACCGAGCCCGCACAAAACCTGAGTGGAAAGTACCCACACGCCTCAGATTCTGCTGAACAGTCGTCCGTCGCTCCTTAAGCACATCTTAGGCTGCCGACAAAGAGAGAGCCTTCGTCTCTACTCGAACGAGCTCATCCTTCAATATGCGGGCCTGTGCTGCCACTTCCTCATATTCGACTTTGCACCGGGTCAACTCGGGGATGACATACTCCAATTGGACACACTCACGATCCATCTCCTGCTGCTGAGCCTCGATGGACTTATTCAGAGACTCTATCTGTTCAGCAAGCTGCGCAGTCAGGGAGTCGTACCTAGCTTGAACGAGACCGTCAATGTTGCCTCGAGCTAGCTGCAAGTATTCGTTAATGGGTTGCTCCAATCCATTAACTATCTCCTCCGGCGTGCAGCTACCCCAGTGTCGTTGAATTCTCGGATCGGCATTATCGCGGACCGGAAGGACCTTCTCAGCGACGCAAAGCTCAAATTCTTCTCCAACACTATTGATATTAACATTTTTAAGGTGGTGTAGAAGATACGAGTGTACTGCTCGGTCAGTGCAGCTAGATCCGAATGGACGCTAGGAGTGGCCATGATATTGGCGAGTCCCCCCCCAAAGAACAACCGCAGACGATGTTGCCACGGCCGTCGCCTCAACAGGTGGTGCGACAAAAGAAGAAGCGCCAACACCGGACGAAGTGACTGGCGTACTCAAAGGAGGCATTGTCGCAATGACATGCTCGTCCTCCTCGTGAGATATCGGAATTTCTTTGACAGGCGAGCCGGCACCCGAAGATGTTGTTTGTGGTATCAAACGAAAGAACGAAATGTATATGATGCGAGGTTTGCAAGAAACCCGTCTTCTTTGGTTTACAAACAAACTTGTACAATTTGATCCTATACGAGGATGTAGGAGTATAATTTATTTAATCTGGGTAGATGATTGCTATAGGTGTCTGATCTGCAGTCGATCACTTTAGCCCTTGGACTACACGATGGTGAAGAAGTGCCGTGGAAGACGGAAAGCAGCTTCGTAGGTGGCGAAAGAGGATGGATGCACGATGCCAATGTCGTCGATCGCTACTCTTTGCCTAAGCTCTGGATGCTTCTCTCTCTCTCTAAGACTCTTCGATCTCTCCTTAATCTCCAATGTTTTGACCCGTGGTTCGATCTCTTTGGAGGTTCAACCTTGTTCGATTTTTAAAGTCTCGACCTCGTTCGATCTTTAAAATCTCCACCTTTTCCTCTGTTGATAGAGGTCTCTATTTATACAGTTTTGGTGACAGTGACCACTCAATCGGTGTAGAAACCGAGTAGTGGAAAGTACAGCACCCTTTTACACAACGATTAAAATAACCAAAGCCTGCGTATAGATAATCTTTTGAATGAGCATGTGACGCGGGTCCAACTAAGGGACAAAACGCGTATAATCGCTACGAAGATCACGCCGTAGAAGCCACGTAGGTAGGTATCCCTCGTGTAGAAGAGGTTGGCATAGAAGCCAATGTCTGTCACCATGGCGTAGAAGCTAAGTAGGCATAGAAGCCGAGTAGACGTAGAAGCCTGATGGCATAGAAGTCAAATAAGCACAGAAGGCCGAATGAGCATAGAAGCCGAACGAGCATAGAAGCTGAGGAGGCGTAGAAGCCGAGCGGGCACAGAAGCTGAATGGGCGTAGAAGCTGCTGCGTAACGTGCCAGAGTGGTCGTAGAGGCCGAGCAGTCACAAAAGCTGAATGGGCGTAGAAGCCGAGGTGATGTGGACGTCTTTAGCCAAAATTACGACTCTTGGAGATATAATCAAATCTCTCGTATTAAATGCAGAGACCCGCCATCATCATTAATTGCAGAGACGTGTTCCGAAGGCCTGCCACCGTTCTGAGCATTAGGTGCAGAGACGTGCCTCGAGCCCTGTACGAAGAGCAGCTTTTGACGTGCCAGTCTGTTTGTCTCCTGCGGAGCATAAACAGTTCACGTTTGCCTGTGTAAAACAAGACAGCGTATCCCCTTGTATGCGTAAAAGCAGTCTCCGCTGAGGGAATGTCAGTAAACGACGGTTCGATGATATTTAATCAAATCCTCTGCATTAAATGCAGAGATCCGCCATCATACTATGGGGCACGTCCCGAGTGGTCTGCCATCTTTCCAGCCGTCGTCTGGGTAGCCGTGCAGCACTTTTTGTCAGGAGTCAGATGTCAGGTTCACTACGTGACTTGATAGGTTCATTTCGGGGAAGACGAAGCGTTCCTCGTACGCTTTAACGTTGCTATGAAAGCGAATGAGTTTTACGCCATAGAGGCGATGAAGCACCCCGTCTACGCTGAAACGGCCTGGACATACTGCATTTACGCGGATGGTCCCATCATATTTTATGCCGTGCTCAGTGAAAAAAGCTCTGTTGCACTCTTGATGGCCTTGAGGTCCCCTGCTTACGCTGCCCTGCGTTACCATGTTGCGTAGAGCTATCCAGCGTATTTTTCATGCTTCTACAAGACCCCCTTCAAAGCTTTCAAATTTATTCAGAATTTGGAACGCTTTGAATGAAGCATGAACCGCTCCTCGTAACTCGAAACATTTCTGAATAGAGCATTGAAACGGTCGATGCTGACTTTATGGCGGATTTATTGGGGACCGGTGTGACCTCTCTCGCCTAGAAAAGGCCGAGGAGTTTAACCTGTTCTTCCCGTATTCCCTTTGCCACACAAGGATGATCACCGGAGTCTGTCGGGTCGATCTGAGGAAGAAGAAGACCATGTTCTTCCAGCATATAGGGAGCCGAAAATGACGACATCTTCGAGCAAGTATCATCTGCAACAATGGATCATGGAAGGATATCATAGCCTCCCTTGCTCGGGATAATCAGCAACTTTGTATGGTGGTTCTTTGGGAGAGAGAAAGAATCGTATTTCACCACAGCGCTTGCAAGTGGCGCCTTCTCCCGTTGCCTCCGGTGACGAGAGTCAGACAGACTAGCTCTGTCCCGGCTTGAGTGGCAGTGGTCTGTAGGACAGCAGATTTACCCTGCTTTCCTTCTGTTGGAGGATGGGTCTATGCCCAGTTTTGTATCCTCCCGCCACTGATCATCTTCTTGGAAGAAGAGGAAGACCTTCACCAATGTGAGAACCTGTCAGAACAGCTTCTCGGTGCGATCTTCGGACGATGATGAGGAAGCCCTTTGTAGACGGGATTTCCCTCAGATGTAATCATAAAAATAAAGAAAAACCCTTGTAGATTGGATTTCCCTCATATATAATCATGACTTTAATCTTTAATAAAATCATCTTTCTTCTTCATATGATCATCTTGCCATACGTTGCTGTGAAGTCTGAATGTGTGCAGCTTCGACACGTCTGATTCTTTACGCCGACTCTGTTTAGAAAGAGTGCTAGGTCCTGTCCTGTCTTTTACGCATAACTATAGATGCGTAGAAAGTCGCTTTAGCATTCGAGTGTTCAAACCGTCCTGCTATTTTAGGAGTGAGGAACCACGTAGAATTCTGAACTGCTGCTTCTAATGAACAGAATTTTTTTATTCAGACATCATCTTCAAGAATGATTTCTCGAAAAATCCCTTGGAACAGGGTTCGAGAAATGGCCGTCAAACTGAGTTGCCATCTTGATAGATGAAATATTCAGACTGGAGTCTGGATGAACTTTGAATCGACCCATGAAGAAGAGTAGTTTTTCAATGTTTAAACTCTGTATGCTTTGGGTACTTGGGATATCTTGAGGTCAAGAACGAGTATCTTCTGTGTGAACTCTTTGCAATTGACCTCTTTTGAGGACCGTTCAGATGTACGCGTGATCTGGCCGGCGTATCCTTCAGATGTGCGGGAAGTCGTGGAGCGTGAAATCATTAGTCTGCAACTTCTGAGCATAAAACACCATCGAGCGTGAAATCATAGACTTGTAGTTCCTGAGCGTGAAGTCGTAGGTTTGTAGCCTCTCGAGCATAAAAGCTACTGAGCACAAAGGCATCTGGACGTAAAACCCGACTTGTAGCCGTCGAACATAAAGCCGTAGATTCGTAGCTGTCGAGCGTAGAAAGCTCCTTAGCGTAGAACTATAGATTTGTAGCTTCTGAAAAGAAATTTTTTTCGAGCGTTAAGTCACGGATCTGTTGCTTCTGAGCGTAAACTAAGAGCCACCGAGCGTGAGATTATCGATTTGTTATCTGCTGGCATAAAGTCGTAGGATTGTGGCCTCTCGAGCATAAAAGCTACCGAGCACAAAGGCATCCGGGCGTAAAACCATAGACTTATAGCTTGCGAGCGTGAAACCGTAGATATGTTACTGTCGAGCGTAGAAAGCTCCTTAGCGTAAGAACTGCTGACCTGCTTTGCGCGAAAAACTTTTCGAATTCGCTAACTGTCCGTCTTTTCTGAATAATAGGCTGACGTAGGACCCAATCATAACCGAATATTAATTAGGAGATTTGGTTCGGGGTCCGAGGAGTCCATCCGAACTCTATATATATTCCAAGTTTTTTGAGAGAAAAACTTTTCATCCGTCTTCTGCGAAAGAAAAAGCCTCCGACTGTTCGAGCTCTTCTTCGAGTCTTCTCTGAGTCTTCAAAGTTTCCAGTAACTCTAAGCAATCCTCCTCCTCTAAGGGAAAGAAGATTGATTCCTCTTCTCGTTCTTCTGCCCAAGCAGGAGTGCCTCCAGTTGGACAGGGCGAACCCCATTCTGAGCTGAGCATCCCGCCGATGAGCAGTGCACCCGGCCTGATAGGTAGAGCTTTTGGGACGAATGAGAACGACTAAAAATCCTTCGCACACGTTGAACGTGACTGCGCTAGGTCGTCTTCTGTGCTGATAGCCTCTTTGAGGAAGATGATGCACGGAGATGTTTTATCTTTTTACGCCCACATTCCTAATGTGTCAGCGTAAAAACTCCATTTTTTCTGCAGTCGAGCGTAAAATCTTTGACCGCCGAAAACTTGGTGTATACCATTAAAATTTGAGTTTTATGCTTGTGGATGGAAATCTTGGCGTAATAACTCAATTTAATCAATCTGGCGTAAAGCACAGACCGTATACTGCCAACCTTGAATTTTACATTTTTTAAGGAAATTGATTCCAGCGTAAAGGCTCAAGTTTCACAGTCTCGGCGTAGAGCACGGACTGTTGTTTTTCATTTTTTGCGGATGCTGCAAGTCCCGAAATGTTTAGTTAGAAACTGACGTATTTCTTCTATGCTTTCGCAGTTAACTTGCATGAGTCTCCGCTGGCTGAAGCAATGGGCTCTGCCGTCGGGATGCTGCACTCCAACTATTTGGAGGATCTATCACACGTGACATTTCCTATCTCCGGGCCCCAGTACCCCGAAGGAAGGGCAATTCTGATATCGGCTCAGGGCGAGCGAATGCTGCTGAGCATGATCAACGGGGAGCCTTTGACGTATGTAGACGGGGACTAGTATATAAAGCCGGCCTTTCTTTTCGGGGACATGATTGATAGGCAGTCCCAGACGAAGCCAAAGAAAGAACTCTGGGTTTTCCCTACCGGAAAGTTGGTCTTGAGTCTGCCCAAGATGCCGAGAGATTATCCTATCTCGGCATTCTTCCATGCTATTCATCCCAGGAAGATGTCGTGGACGCTGACTCCCGATCTTCGCGGTAGGCCGGGGAAGATCTTCTACCAGAAAGGATCTGGCCTATTTGTCAGCCGCCCTTCCGGTCATGTAACGTTGTTCAGGGGATTGTACCTGGGCAGTGTCCCGAGTGAAGACAGCTTGGTGCTCCAGCCGGTGCAATTGCCGACCTTCTGCAATGATTTCATGGGGCGTGGAGGAGTATACCCCAAGACGAATCCTCGATGTAACGGATGAATGACCCCAACAAATCTTCGATGGGCTCGCTTAGTTGATTGGGCCCTGGAGCATTTTTGGATCGAGTTGGAGAACATCGGTCTGTTGGCAGCTGTGAGTGCCACCAGCGTTGGGTTACCTCCTAACCCTAACCAGTTTTTGGCACTGATGGAGCGATACATTCCGCTCACCGGAACTTTTACCACTCCGCTGGGGGAGTTGGGATTGGCCCTTCATGAGATGGCAGAGATCTCGAAACTGCCGATGGGGGATACTCCGTACGAAGAGTATGTTCCCACGAATCGGGAGTTGGGGGATTCAAACCCTCGGGTAGTGGAAGTGTATCAGGAGCTGATGTGCCACTACCTTGTTTGCACCGCCTTCTACGCTGAGCCTTCAGATTTGGCTCACACTAGTAAATGGACGTCCTACCTCTTTTTTCACCGGGCTAGGGCTGCTCAGCCGGAGAAAGTCTTGGAAGTCAAGGATGAGCCTGTGAATCCTCTGAGCGTGCTGACTGCTCAGGAAGTCGACGATCTCCTGGAGGATGCTAGGGCTCCGGATCAGATCCTCGTCGAAGGGATAAGAAAATACCCTACAGGTACTAAGGCCTACAGTTATCTGAGGCATTGTCGCAGGGCTCTATCCAAGGAAGCTCAACTGGTTGGCTTCCTCTCTATATGGCTGCGCCAACTGGTGGTACCCGGCATCGCATCTGCGGATCATATTCATCGTAATATCTTGTGGCCTACAGTGCGTCTGGTGTTTGGGGCGAGACTGGGCTTGCTCCCTGCCATGGTGTACCGCATACAAGCTGGCCTGAGGGCGATGACTGAGGCGCTGCTTGCTGATGAAGCTCGACGTGAAAGCTTTCCCCGGGTGGAATTACCTTACCTGTATCTGATGGGATGGTTAATTCTCCATAACCTCCGGGTGATGTCTTCCGGTTTTGGCAGTAGCTTGGGGGGGTTTCTTGCTGAATTATAAGAAATCCTCTTGGAATGTGCTCACAGTTTTAGACTGTCGGCGGGTGCTGCATTGCGGTCACAGCTGGAAGCTCCTTTGCAGTGTCCCCTCTGTTCATCGTAACCAATCGGGGATTAGGCTTGAGGAATCAGGTAGAGATAGGACCACTCTTTCTCCTGAAGCCTTCAATTGGTTGGTCTGTATTAGACCTTCCCACCTGCTGTACAGAAGTAAAGATTACTGCTTCTTCGAACCCTACCTGCTTAGTCGGTTTGCCAGGCAGTTTGGGTATGATCAGTTGCATGTGGGCAACGCCGTCACCAGCTTCAGGTCCAGAGGTGGACTCATCGATGGAGCGAGGGGATGGCGATATTTTATCATGGGCTGCACCGGGGCAATTTTTATTGTGCCCTTCGTCACACCTTCCACGGAGCTGCGCATCCTGCACTCGTATGCCCAGTTCTATGTGGCAACGAATACCTCCCATCTCGATTTTGATATGGGTGGAAGTTTTAGGGTGTCATCTTCCAAACCTGGGGGAAGGGTTGAAGTCCCCTCGATTTCTTCTGACGAGGGTGACGAGTCCGCTACTCCGGATGAGCCTCTCGTATCGGTACCGAGGGGTGAAATACCTCCGCCTGTAGGGGCGTTGGTAGTCTCTGGGAAACGAAGGGCTTCCGCTTTGAAGGAGGCTTCCCCTCGTAAGAGGATGAAGAGGATGGTTCCTCGTCCTCTCCAGATTCCTGGCATTGAGGCTCCTGGAAGTGAGCCTGCTTCTCCCTATGTTGGGGATGATTCTATGATTGGGGGTTCCTCGCCTTTTAGAGAGGAACCTTCTATAGTTTTGGCCGGTGGCGCCGGAGAATCTCAGCTGGAGGCTGCTACCGCTGCTACTGCTTCAGGTAGTGGAACGAAGTCGCCTTCGAGGCTGGTTATAAGACTCCATATACCTTTGTCCGGATCAGCATTGGGAGAGGCCCCTGTCGTGCCCGTTAGCGCTTCTGATGAGATTCCAGTTGACGAGCCTCAAGTGGATCTTGGCGAAGACCTGGAAGAGTATTTGCCAGTGTCAGTTAGCAGGCCCTTGTCTCCAGGTATGACAACTTGCCTAGCATCACTGTCGTCTTTTCGTGCCTCTTCTTTAGGAAAATTAATATCGTGTGGACATTAACTTCCTCTTGTCTTCTTCTCAGGGAACGACCTCTTCGGGGAGGGCAATGCACATGCGTCCTTCGGCTCTGTGTCAGGTCCTGGCGTTGATACGGAGGTGCCTGGTTTTGAAGGGGAACATCTTCGGGTGCCGGCTCGCCTGCCGACGAGGCTTCGATACCTCAAGAGGATGACCCTGTCTTTGGGACAATGCCTCCTTCGAGTATGCTGGTTACTTCGTCTGGTGTTGGCGCTTCCTCTTTTGGCGCACCCCCTGTCGAGACGAGGACTGTGGCCATGCCGATTGCGGTCTCCTCTGGAGCGCGATTTAACAATATTGCAGCCACTCCTAGCGTGCATTCGGGCCTAGCTGCGCTGACCGAGCAGTATACCAGTATCTTCTACAACACTTTGAAAATGCTAATATCAATGGTGTTGGATAAGAATCTAAACTTTGAGCGCCTGAAGAAGTCCTTTCGGTTTTTGATAGAGGCGATCAGGGACCTTGGCGATACTGGTTTAGCTGACGCCCTGGCGGAGGTAGTTAATGGTTTGGAGCAACCCGTTAACGAATACTCGCAGCTATCCCAAGATAGTGTTGACAATTTGGTCCAGGATGAATACGACTCGCTGACTGCAAGGCTGGGAGAGTTGGAAGCTCTGAGCAGGTCCCTCGAGATGCGGCAGCAGGAGATGAGCGATGAGCACACCCTCTTAGAGTATGTTGTTCCCCAGTTGGCCAAGAGTAAAGCTGAACATGAGAAAAATGAAGCGAGAGTCCGTAAGTTGGAGGCTGAGCTCGCTTTAGCGAAGGAGTGGTCTCGTGCTTCAGCCGCCGGTGTGCATGTGTTACAGAGCCAGATGAAAAAAGCTCAACAGAACTTGGCACATGCGAGTGCCATGCACGCCGCTCTTACACATTCTCTGTCTGATTTATCCGGTTTGAATGATGAGGAGACGAGATGGGAGCAAGCTCGAGCTGCCGTTTTGGACTCCAGGGATGCGAAGAAGGTCAGACTGGTGCAACAGATTCTCGATTTGACCGCTCCTCCTTCATGATGTACCTTTGCTTTTGCTTTTTAGTGTACTTCCGCTCTTTTTTGGGGAATAATAAAGAGGTTTTTCATCTAACTTTGTAGACCAGTCATTTCAGAATATAAATGACGGGTTTGGGTGAGACTAATATCAGAGGTAGTATGTACGTGATAGTCTCTCGGTAAACTTTAGCAGGGCGCATCTATTCAGGGGTCATATGGACGTGATAGAGTACGACCCAACTAGTTTCGTTTTAGAAGTAGTTTTGTCAGAATAATATTTTTGCCTTTATTCCACTTGAGCAGAGGAGTTTAAGCATAGTACCTTTTCAGGAATTTGACATTGATAGGAGCCATTAGTAGGTCTCCATTAGGCTGGGCTAACCTGTAAGCGCCGTTTGAGAACGTTGTCTCGATCACGTAAGGGCCTTCCCATTTGGGCTGAAATTTGCCCTTGCTCTTGTAAGTGAGAATCATTGGCCTTCTTACAGCTAAGACTAGCTCGCCAACTTTGAATACTCTTTCCTTTACTTTTTGATTAAAAGCTCTGGAAATGCGCACTTGATAGAACGCGATGCTCTGTTGAGCTTGAAGGCATTTCTCGTCTAATCCTTCTAGCTCTTGAAGCCTTAAAAGGTCATTCTTTTCCCGAGTTAACTCATTGGCGACTGCTATCCTGAGTGACGGGATTTGAATTTCGATGGAAAGAACTGCTTTGCTCCCGTAGACCAGTGAGAACGGGGTGCAACCTGTCGGCGCTCGGACCGTTGTACGGTATGCCCAGAGACATTCTCCCAGCTTCTCGTTCCAATCTCTTTTGTTCGAAGAGACGAACTTCTTCAAGAGTTTGATAATGGTTTTGTTGAAGGCTTCGGCCAAACCATTAGCAGCTGGATAATACGTCGTAGAGGCGACATTTTGTATCCAATTTTTATCGCAAAATCGATGAAACGCTTGGCTGATGAACTGAGGCCCATTGTCATGGATTATCCTTCGGGGAATCCTAAAGCGATAAATGATGTGATGCTTGATGAAGCTAATCACATTGGATGTTTTTACCTCAGCGAGAGGGATCGCCTCTGCCCATTTGGACAAGTAATCCGTGATGGCCAGTATGAACTGGTAACCTCTGGAAGAAGACGGGTGAATAGGACCAATGATGCCCATACCCCATGATTCGAAAGGTCAGGATGCAACCGTAGGATGTAGATATTCAGACGGCTGGTGTATGAAGTCTGCATGGACCTGACAGGCCTTGCATCGTTTGGCATACTGGATTGCGTCTGCGATCATAGTGGGCCAGTAATAGCCCATTCTCCTGATACGATGCTGTAGCTTAGGACCGGGTTGATGCACCCCGCATACGCCGTCGTGAGCTTCGCGGACGATCTATTGTGCTTCGTCATTAGAGAGACATCTCAATAGCAGTCCGTCGTAGGTCCGACGATATAGGCATTGTGAAGATGCATCGAAGTAGAAGCGTAATGATCGTCTTTTGACGGATGCTGCTTCTTTAGGGTCCTCCGACAAGATTCCGTATGCCACAAAATCTATAAAGGGACTTCTCCAATCCCTCGTAGGAGGATCGGTGTTCACAACGTAAATGTGTTCGATGTGAGCGTTGTTCTTCACGCAAAATAGATCTCTGTTAAGAAGGATTACCGAATTCTGCCTTCTTATAGGAGTAGCTAAATCTGCAGCTAGACTGGCTAGGACATCGGCTTCCAGATTCTGAGATCGAGGTACATGCTCTAGGAAGAATCCCTTGAATGTCACGGCTATCTCGACCGTTGCATGGTGATAGGGGATGAGGTCTGGATTCCGGACTTCATATATTCCCCTGACTTGATTGACGATAAGCAGAGAATCACCAAAAGCTTCTAGAGATTCGACCCCCAGCTCTTTAGCGACTTGGAGCCTGATTAGTAGAGCGTTGTACTCCGCCACATTGTTGGAACAGGGCTCGTTAAGAGAGTATGCTCGATAGATGACGAGTTTATCTGGAGTAACCAGGACAATTCCTACCCCTGAAACCATGTTTCCTTTGGGACCAATCCTGGAGGCACCGTCGAAGAACAGTTGCCATGCGTCACTTTCCATTACAGAACTATATTCTGCAACTTCGTCGGGAATGTCCTCGTATAATTTGGAGGCCTCCGGGATCGGATGAGCAGCTAGGAAGTCAGCCAATGCTTGGCCTTTGATGGACTTCTGAGGGACGTACACCATGTCATATGGTGTCAATAACATCGCCCAAGTTGCGAATCGAGAGTTAAGAAAACTTGGCTTGTTCATCAGTACCCGAAGAGGATTGATCTTGGAGATGATGTGAATAGTCTGGCCGGTGACATAGTACCGCGTCTTCCGGATAGCGAATATCAGAGCCAAACATTCTTTTTCCACTGGGTTGTATCGGTGCTCAGCTCCGATCATCATTCTACATAGATAGTAGATAGCCTGTTCATGTCCCGCATCGTTCTTTTGTGCGAGAAGAGCTCCCAGAGAATGGTCCATCGCTCGAACGTACAGGAAGAATGGTCTTCCTACGACGGGAGGCACCAAAACTGGCGGACTAGTGAGGTAGCGCTTGATATCCCCGAACGCTTGCTGACAGGCTTCGTCCCATATGAAGGATACACCTTTCTTCATGAGGCGAGAAAAAGGCTGGCATCTTCCAGAGAGATTGGATATGAATCTCCGGATATAGGCCAGACGCCCTTGAAATCCCCTGAGTTCCCTCAGATTTCGGGGTGGTCACATTTCCAAGATGGCCTTGACTTTATCAGGGTCCACTTGAATGCCTTTGGCGGTAATGACGAATCCCAGAAATTTGCCACTAGATACACCCAGAAAGGACTTTGTAGGATTTATTTTGAGTTGATGTTGGCACATCAGCTCAAATATCGTATTTAAGTCTTGGATGTGATTGACCCTGAGGCGGCTTTTGACAGCTATATTGTCTACGTAACATTCCACTGTCTTGCGTAAATGCTTGTGGAATATGTTACTCATAGCCCGTTGGTAAGTAGCTTCGGCGTTCTTCAACACGAAGGGCATGACCGTATAGCAATATACCCCCAGTGGTGTCCGAAAGGCAGTATGCTTCTCGTCTTCAGGATGCATCTTAATTTGATTGTATCCTGAGAATCCGTCCATGAAAGACATACGTTCGAAATCTCAGGTGTTGTCGATCATGACATCTGTGATGGGAAGAGGAAACTCGTCCTTGGGGCAGGCTGCGTTCAAATCTCGGTATTTGACGCAGACTCGCACTTTCCCATTCTTCTTCATGACCGGGACAACATTGGCGACCCAGTCGGGATGTTGTTCCTCCTGGATGAAACCGCAGGCTATCAACTTCTTGACTTCAGCTTCAATGGCGTCCATCATATCCGGGCGGAACCGACGTTGGTGCTGCTTTACAGGCTTTGAATCGGACAATATGTTGAGTTTATGAGTAGCCACCTTTGGATCAAGTCCTGGCATATCCTCATAATTCCACGCAAAGACGTCAATGTATTCTCTTATCAGTTGAATGACTTCTTCCCTTTCAGCTGGGAAAAGATTGTTACTGATAAATATCGGCTTTGGTGAAAGTTCATCCCCAACATCATTCTGGATAACTTTATCTTTGGTGGGAGGTTCTCTCTGCTCGAAGCAAAATTCCCACTGTGTATCCATTTGCTGAGCCCAAGCGTCATTCTCGAATAGTTCGGATTCTTGTTCATCTGATTTGAAGGGATCCGTCACTACCATATTTACTGGTAATGTTTGCTCGAGAGCACGAGATGAGTTGGAGGGCGACGAGCCATCTTGAAAAGGGGAAAAGGTATCCTCATCTGACTTGGAAGTCGTAAGGGAGGTGGCATACCCTAACCCGAAACGAGTTTGTTGATAGTGGGGATTGCCGTACGACGGCATTCGTCGGCCTTTCCTATAGTTGAGACCTGGCTTCAGTTTCAAGTCATAACCCATATTTTGTATGATCTTTAAGGCTTACGGGCTGTACCTGTGAACTTGTATTTCACCAGCATCGTCATTGAAGAAATCTTCTCGTATAGTCGATTCGTTGCGCGTTCGGCCGAAGACTATTGAATGCTGACTGTTGCGGGCAGGCGGAACAATGAAGATAGAGTCCTCATGGGGTCCATATGTCGCGACGATATTGGATGATGACGCTACTTCCTATATGTATGGATGATAGGAATCTATAGCTTCTAAAAATTTTTGCGCTATAGGTTCTATATCGTCATGGGGAGAGGATCCCTGATTTGGAATCTGAGCGTCGATATACTGAAAAAGAGGATGTTTATTATCATCTGGAACTCTGTTCCTGGTTGCATTTACATCAGCCGGCTGCTTGTTGCGCCGAAGGTTGATGACCAAGGGTGGAGGCTTCTGGTTCAAAGTGATCACTAGAGGATCACCCCCTTTTTCTGACCTGGTTTTGTTCAGGTGGATAGCCATAGGCTCCATGGCTTTTGGACGAGTAGTTTGCCCTTTCACTCTGATTGACAGTAGTCGTTCGGCAGAGGGTCCTTCAGGCTCCTGGTGGGATTCCTTCTCTGCTTGGGCTGACACCTCCTCCGCGTAGTCTTGAGAGTACAATACGGCATCAGAATAGTATGATTCTATTCCTTTGAATGGATTTAGGTCAGCAACCTCCGTTTGTACTGTCCCTTGGGCGTCTACATATTTAAGGCATTGATGTAGAATTGAAGGAACGATGTTGTGGTCGTGGATCCACGGTCTACCCAGCAAAATGTTGTAGGATAGCTCCGAATCAATGACATAGCATGTAGCCACCGATCTGAGGTTGCCAATCTGGATCCTCAGGCGAATTTTCCCCAGCGGCTTACTTCTTCCGGCATTGAAACCCACGATCATAGTGGTGGTGTAAGCCAATTCGCTGGTAGAAATCCTCAGCGGTCTGAGCAGACTATGAGGAATGATGCTGATTGATGATCCCAGATCTATGTGGATCCGGTCGACCTCTATGGAACCGATGTATCCGGTGTAATAGAGGGGTCTGTCATGCCTGTTATGTTTTAACAGCATGTCATCTTGTGTGAAAGTGATGTTCGGTACCACCTCTATCACACTGTGGCATTGAAGATACGCCACTGGTTCCTCGTTAGGGGACTTGAGCTAGGTCAAGTATGCTTTCGCCTGTATCAGTGCTTCACTCAGGGCTAGACGAGTATCTTGGAAGAGCCTGAGTAGCTCAAAGATGGACAACCTGGCTGGTGTATTAGCCAGTTGGGCCAGGATGTCGAAGTTGTATGGCTTCTCTAAACCTTTGTTTTGAATATTTTTACAGGTTTATCGAAGCGTACTTCTTTCTGCTTCCCCTTGTCCGCCGAAGTCGGTCTTGCAGGATTGGCCTGTGGTATGGCGAGCTCTGTAGCTGAAGCGTCTGCCGGTGCATCTTTCGGACTCGTTCCGTAGTCCTTGAGGTAAGCTTTCCCTGAACGGGTTGCGGCCAAAGCCTCTTCTTCGTCTGATGGCGAAGAAGTTGCAACCATATGGCATGGCTTGCATTTGGGGTTCTTTCTAGACTTAGCCTTAGCAGCATTAGTCTCTTCCTCGAGCTCCGATACTAAATCCGGATGAACCCACATGATCTCGCCCCGCCGGGTGTTTAAGGGTACCAGGTCATGATTTTGACCCCTAGCCGGAGGAAGATTAACGATGTTCATCGTTGTCCGGGAAATGGGTGTCACACCGTCTGGGACTTCCTAGGGAGGCAGATTGCCAAATTGCAGGAAGATCATATTGGCCATGACCGTCTTCTCGGTGTTATGCAGAGTGATGGCTTTAGCATCGATCAGCCCCTGGATCTTCCTTTTCAGTATGTAACACGCCTTGGTCGGGTGGTGTACGTATCTATGGAAGATACAGTACTTGGGGTTGTTGGCACTGCCAGCTTCACTGGGCCGCTTCTCCTCCGGAAGGGTGATCTTGCCACTCTTGACGAGACACTCGAATATACTCGGAATATCGTCGTCGTCGAAAGAGTATACTTCGACGGGCCTGGAAGTCCCAGGTTTCATCTGCGTGGTTGCCGCAGTCTTTTGTCTGGACGTATTGATTGCCAGAGCTTCTTTTCCTTTGGAACTGCGAGGATGGTCGCCGTTGGGGGATGGCCTTTTGCCTCTGTCGGAGGTAGAGATCATAATGCCATTGTAGCGCGCCTTACGACTGTTGTCATCGGCGGCCACTACTGAGATGATGAACGAGGGCCAGTCGTGGAACTGATATGGTCCTGTGAACACCGAGACCACGGGAAGGAGGTTCTTCCTGTAAATGTCCACCAACGCAGAGTCTGGAACTCCTGGAGGCATCTGTAGCATGGCTTGACGAAAACGTTCGATGAAGGTACGAACGTCCTTCTTTTCCCTCTGTTTGACTTCGATGAGAGAGGACATAGATATGTCCATTCCTCCCTCGTTGAATCGTGTGAAGAATAAAGCCTTGAAGTCTTCGAAGGAAGTAATGCAGTTGTCCGCCAGGCTGCGGTACCACTGGTAAGCCACTCCTGAGAGATAACCCTTGAACACCCGAGTGAGGAGGGCGTCATTCCCTTATAGCAACACCGTCATCCTACTGAAATAGTTTATGTACTGACTTGGCGATATTTTCCCCTCGAACAGAGCCATAGTCTGAGGTTTGTATCTTGGAGGGAAGGGGACCTCTTCTCAGATAGCCGGGTAAGGCTGGTTGATTCCTAACTTCTTGAGCTGATCTTTGTGCTTCAAGGCATCTAATTGGGCTTTCAACTGTCACGACCCGCACCCGAAATTTGGGCATGAGTCGTGGGTACGTCCAGCCTACGCCGCAGCATCGGCGGTAGAACGCTGTCTAGGTCACAAACATAGTATATCCTGTCAATGGTCTCAACTCCGTACGGAGGACAATGCTAAAAATCCACAGTTCTATGATATACTCAATCACAAGCTAATAGAAATCATAGCACGATGAGAATAAAAAAGAGTTCTAATAAAAACCAACCACAATAATCCAACTCAAATCCTGGGTCTAAATGACCTCACAAAGTCACAAAATAATCAATACATCTCAGTCTCAGTCTAAAACAATAAATGCAGAAAAATAATCTAAGAACAGCCAGGTAAATTCTTCTCTAGGCTAGGCAACTCCTCTGGGGTTTCTGGAGTAAAATCACCCTCTACTCCTGGGCCGTAATGAGTGGGGCAAAGATCCTCCAGGTCCTCTGAAAAATATTGTTATCCAGTCAGGATTGGAGCGAAGCACAAGCACTAACAGCAGTTTCATTAAATTGACAAAATTTATAAACAGTGTAAGAGATACAAGATGGAAATAAATGCTGAAAATGAGAAGTACAGGAGAAAATGAAATAGATAATAGAGCATCTAGCAATGAACAATAAACAGTGAATGCTAGAACAAGTAAATCTGAATAAAGATAGCATCTAGCTAAGTGTTTGAAATATCAGTTTATTATGTGATCGGCTTGGGACTAGATCAGGCTAGTTATATATGATTAGCTATGATTCTTGAAGGTCAGGCTAACCACATGGTTAGCTATGATGCATGATAATGGTCAGGCTAATCATATATAACAGCTATGAAGCATGATGATGGTCAGGCCGCACCCGACGTGAGAAGTGGGGTGAGCTATGATGCATGGTAAGTTTGGATATGATCACATAATCTACTAATAGTTCCCCATCCCCCAGCTAGCACGATGGATTCCAATCACGACTCCACATGATGGGGATCTAGGGTGCTAACCCGTGTATCCATAGTGTCGGAGTCAAGTATGTAATACACTACGATTTATAGAAGTAATCAACAATGAAAACTGTCAGAGAATGTACTCGTCTGTGGTCCTGAGGAAGGTGTGAGGATCGATGTCCAAAGTGGGATCACAATGACCTATTTATGGAATATTAATGTCAAAATATTGAAATAAAAGAATAAACATGCTTAACAATTTAAATACGAGGTTTCTAGGTCAATACTAGCTAAACTAGGTCTTAGCTAGGTCCAACTAGGTTAACTAGGTCTTATCTATACCATAATAGTCTACATTAGACAATATCTAACTAAAGTAGTTATTATTAGTTATACTAACTATTTATTAGTTATACTAAATGTTTTAGTGATTTTAGTATATACTAGTTAATACTAGTTACTACTTTAACTACCTTAGTATACCCTTACCTTACCCACTAGCATATCCCATCATCAGAAATACCTTATGTGTGCTTACCTCACACTGAATTCCAGTGTTACACTTTAGTTGATACTCTAGTGGCTATCTCCACTAGTTATCTGCTACTCTATGCACCAATCCCCAATTCCTAAGTATCTATCTACTGATACTTGCATGAAGGAACTGATACACTATGTTCTTCATAGCCTCACCCAGAATACTTTACCACAGACACACCCCCATCTAGACACACACACACACACAGGCCTCTTCATCTCTGAAATACTGATACACTGTCATTGGGACACAGGTTACCACAAGCTACACTAGGCCATTAGGACTAATACACAGTTTACATATAGCTATCTAACACAGAAATCTGCACCTAATATACAGCTCTCACATACTAGTTAGGCTCACACATTGTGCATCATTCCCTCACACACACATCCAATTCACAGCCCTACATTCACTCACTGGCACCCTAAAACACACACAGATACAGCCATTTACCCAAGTCACTGACACAGTCAATTTACCTATGTACACACAGGAAACACAGTTAGTTTCTTGATAAACTGATACTGAAATTCAGACACGCACAACTAACAGTATATACACACAGGAAATGGAGAAAACCTGGACACACACACAGCAATCTACACACTGCACCTAACTAGTTCACATAAACAGTCACTGCACACTGCTCCCTCTCTAACTCTCCCCCAAAAAATACACAGGTAAATCACTCCCCTCATCCATCCTGACACTAAGTATCAGATAAAGTCTGATACTTACACAGACACTAGTTAACTACACAGGAACACTATCTAGAATTCACTGAGATAAAAATACTGCTACCTATAACACTCACTGAGTTCTCACTGTTTAGGTACCTACAGCACACAGTACTCACTGAGATGTTACTGAACCTGGAAATAAATCACTTACTGAATTCAGCATTCACTCACACACTGCCTGATACACTGACACTCAAATACCTACACACACATATTACCTCAATGTACTCACTGACAGCAACACTCTCACACAGTTTCCCAACTGTGCATATCCTGCACTGAAATACACTGAGACACAGGTTTTGGTTCACAGTCATACACACAGAGAACCTAACTAGTACTTATACATAGGCACACCTTGGTGATACTCTGAGATTCATACCCTGCCACAACCTATTACTTATGAACTCCAGTACTTAGTTCATAGAAATTCAATGATACTAAGACACTAGAGAACTCCACACTGATACTCCCAGTTCAAATACTGAACATAACCTTACACACACTGCATCACATAGATACATACAGCTACCCATCTACACATTGGTTCATTCACTCCCCTATACACTAATACATAAACACACAGAATCCTCTATTAAACCTGGGACTATTCTACACACACAGGTATACACAAGTTCACCCAGACACTCTAATTTGCACAGCTGCACTCACAGCACACTGATACATACACACAGATTTTGATACTCACCCACACATAAAATTTATTATCTATACACCACAACCAACTGCTATCCTCTACCACACCTACTCAACCAAAATTCCCTGACACTGATACACATCCTCTGCTCACAGATTTTATACACAGAATCCCTGTTTTGAATGTGCACCATGAAAACCCAAAACACACACTACTCTAGAACCCGACTGAATCAGAGAACCATTTACAGTGATCACCACACAACATATATTTATGTATATAGATAGGTATATCAAAAATATGCAGAAATTGAATAAGTTAGATAAATATATCCTTAATAAACATTTCTTCGAATGCGTGCAGTGCAGAAAAATAAATATACCTACAAACCCATAAATTCCTAAACCAACCCTAGGAACCGAGATCTAAACCATACACGTTGGAGGATGGGATAGATCTACATGCAACACCTAGGGTTAGGGTTCACGAATTAATTGGGAGACCAACGTATGAACACCAAACCTAATCAAAACCCTAAAAAATTAAACTCTACACAGAGGGGTGGGTTCCTAAGGGCCATGAACATCTGAAAACAGAATTAAAAAGAATAAAAACAGGGTTTTACCTGTAGAGAGATGGTTCCCTATGAAAGTTCTTCCTTCCCAAGTTTTCTTGACCCAAGTTCCCTGTTTTCCTTGCTTTGGAGGAGGAGAAAATGGAAACCTAGGGCTAGACCTCGAAAATTGGGTGGGGAGATGGTTTCTCTTGTGGAGGCTAGGGTTTCTCTTCTACATGAAGAATGAGAGGGTTCCTTTTATATATTAAGGCCCAGTTAGGGTTTCTAATGCATAGCCTAGGTTTAACCCCTAGGTTAGGTCAATAGGAACTTAACTAACTAAGGTTTAGTCAGTCCAAGGTTTGAGGTTCAACCTACAATTTGAATTCTAGGATTTTTCTAGAATTAGGTTTACAATTAGGGTTTAGTTATTAGGGTTTGACCTAATGGGTTCTAGGGCTTGACCTAAAATAATATTATTAACAACATATAATTACTTACAAAACTCAGCAATTAATTAAATTCATAATTATTTAAAATAGCTAAAATTACACAAATGCCCTTATATGGAAAAGTGGTAGTGACAAGTCTACCCTCCTAAAAGAAATTTTGTCCTCGAAATTGGACTGAACTACAACAAGAATGAAATCAAAAAGGAATATACCTCAAGTCTAGAAGAGATACGGGTATTGCTCGCGCATCTCATCCTCTCTCTCCCAGGTCGACTCCCCTGGAGAGTGATGTCTCCATGCAACACGAACCAAGGGAATAGTTTGGTTCCGCAACACCTTCTCTCTGCGGTCCAAGATCTCTACGGGCTGCTCGGGGTAGCTGAGCGTCGGACCAACCTCAATCTCCGAGTGATCCAGTACGTGACTAGGGTCTGCCACGTACCGCCTCAGCTGTGACACATGGAACACATCATGCACTCCCTCCAATGCAGGCGGCAAGTCTAATCTATATGCCACTGCACCTACCCATGCAAGAATACTGAAGGGTCCGATGTAGCGTGGGCTAAGCTTCCCGCCTCTGCCAAAACGAATCGTGCCACGCGTCGGAGAAATCCGTAGGAATACTAGGTCGCCAACCTAAAACAAAACAGTCTCAACATGCAGTCTAACAAACAAACACAAGCCAGAAAACAACAATCTATACCTGAAACTCAAGGGGTCTACGGTGGCTGTCGGCCCAATGCCGCTGTCTGTCCTGCGCCACTCGCAGTCTGTCTCTGATGAGTTTCACCTTTTCTGCTGCATCCATGACCATTTCTGGTCCTAATAAGGCCCTCTCTCCAACGTCGTCCTAAGATAATGGTGTACGACACCTTCGTCCATAAAGAGCCTCAAATGGTGACATCTCGATGCTGGCCTGGTAGCTGTTGTTGTAAGCGAACTCTACCAGGTGCAGATGATCCTTCCAAGAACCTCCGAGATCTAGAACGCAAGTGCGTAACATATCCTCGAGAGTCTGAATAGTCCGTTCAGACTGCCCGTCCGTCTGGGGGTGATATGCGGTACTGAACTTGAGCTGAGTGCCCAAGCTAGCCTGCAGACTCCTCCAGAAGTGGGAAGTGAAACGACTATCCCGATCTGAGACGATGCTTACAGGAACTCCATGAAGTCTAACTATCTGTCGCACGTACATCTCTGCTAGCCTCTTTGTCGACGTGCCCACCTTGAAAGGTAAGAAATGGGCTGATTTGGTCAACCTGTCCACGATGACCCAAATCGCGTCCTTCCCTCCTGGAGAACGTGGAAGCCCTGAAACGAAATCCATGGTCACGTGCTCCCATTTCCATTCTGGAATTGGTAAAGATTGAAGCAACCCTCCTGGCCTCTGCCGGTCTGCCTTTACCTGCTGGCACACTAGACACCGAGATACGAAGCGTGCTACCTCGCGCTTCATTCCATACCACCATACGTGCTCCCTCAAGTCTCGATACATCTTGTTGGCACCGGGATGCATCGAGTACTGAGAGCGGTGTGCCTCCTGTAAAACCTCCTCGCGCAGCTCCCCGCTCGGCACACACATCCTCGTGCCGTGCCGTAGAGAACCATTATCTGCGATAGTAAAGTCGTCCGACAATCCCATCTGAACCTGTGCTTTGATACTCCTCAGAGTCTCATCATCGTACTGCGCGGCTCTGATCCTGTCCATCAGTTCGGACTGTATCTGCAATCCCCACATCTGAATCTCAGTATCGGGAACTAACACTTCGATCTCCAAGCTCTCCAAATCAGCCAACAAATGTCTATCTGTCGTCAAGTACATAGCCGTCGGATACCTGCTCAAGGCATCGACGACTACGTTAGCCTTCCCTGGGTGATACTGCAATGAGATGTCAAAGTCCTTCATCAACTCCAACCACCTCCTCTGCCTCATGTTCAGCTCCTTCTGTGTGAACACGTACTTCAAGCTCTTATGGTCCGTGAAGGTCTCCACACGCTCTCCGTACAAGTAATGTTTCCACAGCTTTAGAGCGAAGATAACTGCTGCCAACTCTAAATCGTGGGTGGGGTAGTTCTTTTTATGAGGGCGTAACTGCCTGGAAGCATAGGCAATTACCTTCCCGTGCTGCTGAAGAACACATCCCAGACCCTTCCCTGAAGCATCACTGTAGATGGTGAAACCACCTGTCCCTGCTGGCAACGTCAAAATTGGAGCTGTCGTCAACCTCTTCTTCAGCTCATCAAATGCGGCCTGGCACTCCTCCGTCCAGACAAAATCCACATCCTTCCTAGTCAGTCTGGTCATCGGCGCTGCAATCTTGGAGAAGTCTTGTACAAACCTCCTGTAGTATCCTGCTAGTCCGAGAAAACTCCTGATCTCAGCTACCGAACTGGGGGTAGCCCACGACTCCACTGCCTCAATCTTCTGTGGGTTAACCGAGATTCCGTCACCTGATACCACATGCCCAAGAAATTCAACCTTGTCAAGGAAGAATTCATACTTAGAGAGTTTCCCGTACAGCTTCTCCCTCCTGAGAGTCTCTAAGACCAATCTCAGGTGCTCTTCGTGCTCCTCCGGGGTCTTGGAATACACAAGAATGTCGTCGATGAACACCACCACGAACTTGTCAAGGTACTGGTGGAACACCTTGTTCATCAGGTTCATGAATACTGCCGGTGCATTGGTTAAACCAAATGGCATCACCAGAAACTTAAACTGGCCGTATCTGGTCCGAAAGGCTATCTTTGGTGTGTCTTCTTTCTTCACCTTCACCTGGTGATAGCCTGACCTCAAATCTATCTTTGAAAACACTCTCGCCCCGCTCAACTGGTCGAAAAGATCATCTATCCTCGGCAGCGGGTACTTGTTCTTGATAGTGATATTGTTCAAAGCTCTATAATCAATGCACATGCGCACCGTGCCGTCCTTCTTCGGTACGAATAATACCGGAGCTCCCCATGGTGATGAATTGGATTTGATGAAGCCTTTGTCCTGCAGCTCCTCAACTTGCTTCTTCAGTTCTGCCAGCTCGCTGTTGTTGACTCTATAGACATGTTGTGAAATGGGCTCCGCTCCTGGAACCAAGTCTATAGAGAATTCAACATCTCTGTCTAGTGGCAAGCCTGGCAACTCCTCTGGAAATACATCTAGGAACTCCGCTATCAGAGGATGTGGCAACTCCTCCTCTTCCGTCCTGGCTCCGCAAAATATGCTCCCTCTCTGTTCCGCTGCTCCTCTGACGACCTCAAACTCCGGCTCTCCTGGTGGCCTAAACAATACTCTGCCTCTATAACAATCTATAGTAGCATGATGCCTACTCAACCAGTCCATTCCGAGTACAATATCGTACCCCGGAAGTGGCATGACAAGTAAGCTCACGCTCAAGTCTCGGCCTCCTACTGACACTCTCCGGTCCTTGCAGTGATCACGAACTAGGATAATACCTCCACCAGTCATGATCTTGCAAGTCCTAGCTAATGGTTCTGTGTCTAAATGATATCGAAGTGCATATGATACAGACACAAAACTATAGGAAGCGCCAGAGTCAAATAAGGTAAATGCGGGAATACAATCGAGAAGAACCGAACCTGTGATCAAGTCTCCTGCTGGCTCGATCTCCTCGACTGCCATGGCGTATGCTCGCCCCTGGGGTGCACCTTTCTGCTGCTGATGCTGGGCGAACTTCTGATGTTGCGGTGGAAGTGGTCCCCTCTGTTGTTGGCCTCCTGGTGCGGTAGGCACCCTGTCTGATCCTCTCTGGGTGGCTGCTCCACCCTGACCTGGACGAAAGGTAGGACAATCCTTCAGCTGGTGTGTCGTCGATCCACAGGATAGACATGAGCCCAATCTCTTCCTGCAGATATCTCTAGTATGTCCTATCTTCTCGCAGTACGCACACTGGATGGCGGGCTGGTTCTGTCTCTGATGCTGCTGCTGGACCTGCCCTCGGGCTGGTGCCTGATGCTGCTGAAAGGGTCTCTGCTGTTGCTGCTGAAAGTGTGGACGCTTGCCCGGTCCCGTACTACTGTTTGCTCCTCCGGAACCATCGCGTCCCCTCTTGGGCCTGAGGCCCAAGTCGTCCTCGGCTACTTGGGCATCCATCAATATGCCCTCGTAGGTAGCTGTGCGACGTCCCGACGTGCGAGACTTGATCTCCCTTGTCAGCCCCTTTCTGAATTTTCGGGCCCTGTCCCCCGGATCTCTAATCATCGATGGCGCGAAGCGGCTCAGGCGGGAAAACTCTGCGGCATACTCATCGACGGACGAGCTTCCCTGGGCTAAGTCATGGAACTGACTCTCCAAAGCTCCCAGGGCAACGTCAGGAAAGAACTTCTCCTTGAAGAGCTCCTTGAAAGCTTCCCAAGTGAGTCCCCTGTGCAAGAGTCTCGGTTCCGGGCGAAACCATGTCAAGGCAATGTCGAACATCTGGCTGCCAGCGGCCTCGATCTGGAGCGCCTCTGGAATCTGCGCCAAACGCAAGTTCCTCTCGATGTCCTCTAGCCAATCATCGGCGTAGAGTATCCCTTCTGTCCCCTTGAACTCCCGAGGCATCATCCTCTTGAAGTCCACAATGGTGCCCGGCCTCTGTTGTTGCTGACCAGGTTGTTGCTGCTGCTGAGTGACTCTCTCCACAGCCTGGAGAGCCACTTGGTGAGCATTCTCCATGTTCACCCTCATCATCTCTGTCTGGGCATGATGTGCCTCAGCCTGCACTCTCTGGGCCTCTGCCGACGTCCTCTGGGCATCGACCATGCCCTGAATCAAAGCGAACATCTGTGCTCCATCGACGGGCACACCTCCTGGATGCTGAACTGGTGGTGGTGGTGCCGTCGTAGCTGTGGGGACCCTCTGAACTGGTGGTGGAGGACCCCCGAATGCTGCAGACACTCCCACATATACTGGAGATGTAGGAGGTGCTGCTGATGTCTGTCCGGCAGCGCGAGAGGTGGCAGACCTCTCTGAATCTACTGCTCCGAGTCTCTGGGACCTTCTTGGCGGCATCCTGAAGACAGATCGAAAGATTCAATTAAAGCAATAGATACGATATCATCAAGGAAGGACAGTAAAAATTTCTAAAGGAATTAATCATTAAGAGTAGTATTATAAGGATCAGAAATTTCCTAATTGTGATTGAGCATATCCTCGGCCTAATTCCTATTTCCTAAAACAGGTTCGTAGTAATACTCTAAGCGAGCACCACTACGATATCACTCTAATCTGAATCTAAGACTAGACTACAGACCTGCATGGGCCACCACTAAAACGTGTCACGACCCGCACCCAGAATTTGGGCATGAGTCGTGGGTACGTCCAGCCTACGCCGCAGCATCGGCGGTAGAACGCTGTCTAGGTCACAAACATAGTATATCCTGTCAATGGTCTCAACTCCGTACGGAGGACAATGATAAAAATCCACAGTTCTATGATATACTCAATCACAAGCTAATAGAAATTATAGCACGATGAGAATAGAAAAGAGTTCTAATAAAAACCAACCACAATAATCCAACTCAAATCCTGGGTCTAAATGACCTCACAAAGTCACAAAATAATCAATACATCTCAGTCTCAGTCTAAAACAATAAATGCAGAAAAATAATCTAAGAACAGCCAGGTAAATTCTCCTCTAGGCTAGGCAACTCCTTTGGGGTTTCTGGAGTGAAATCACCCTCTACTCCTGGGCCGTAATGAGTGGGGCAAAGATCCTCCAGGTCCTCTGAAAAATATTGTTATCCAGTCAGGATTGGAGCGAAGCACAAGCACTAACAGCAGTTTCATTAAATTGACAAAATCTATAAACAGTGTAAGAGATACAAGATGGAAATAAATGCTGAAAATGAGAAGTACAGGAGAAAATGAAATAGACAATAGAGCATCTAGCAATGAACAATAAACAGTGAATGCTAGAACAAGTAAATCTGAATAAAGATAGCATCTAGCTAAGTGTTTGAAATATCAGTTTATTATGTGATCGGCTTGGGACTAGATCAGGCTGGTTATATATGATTAGCTATGATTCTTGAAGCTCAGGCTAACCACATGGTTAGCTATGATGCATGATAATGGTCAGGCTAATCATATATAACAGCTATGAAGCATGATGATGGTCAGGCCGCACCCGACGTGAGAAGTGGGGTGAGCTATGATGCATGGTAAGTTTGGATATGATCACATAATCTACTAATAGTTCCCCATCCCCCAGCTAGCACGATGGATTCCAATCACGACTCCTCATGATGGGGATCTAGGGTGCTAACCCGTGTATCCATAGTGTCGGAGTCAAGTATGTAATACACTACGATTTATAGAAGTAATCAACAATGAAAACTGTCAGAGAATGTACTCGCCTGTGGTCCTGAGCAAGGTGTGAGGATCGATGTCCAAAGTGGGATCACAATGACCTATTTATGGAATATTAATGTCAAAATATTGAAATAAAAGAATAAACATGCTTAACAATTTAAATACGAGGTTTCTAGGTCAATACTAGCTAAACTAGGTCTTAGCTAGGTCCAACTAGGTTAACTAGGTCTTATCTATACCATAATAGTCTACATTAGACAATATCTAACTAAAGTAGTTATTATTAGTTATACTAACTATTTATTGGTTATACTAAATGTTTTAGTGATTTTAGTATATACTAGTTAATACTAGTTACTACTTTAACTACCTTAGTATACCCTTACCTTACCCACTAGCATATCCCATCATCAGAAATACCTTATGTGTGCTTACCTCACACTGAATTCCAGTGTTACACTTTAGTTGATACTCTAGTGGCTATCTCCACTAGTTATCTGGTACTCTATGCACCAATCCCCAATTCCTAAGTATCTATCTACTGATACTTGCATGAAGGAACTGATACACTATGTTCTTCATAGCCTCACCCAGAATACTTTACCACAGACACACCCCCATCTAGACACACACACACACACACAGGCCTCTTCATCTCTGAAATACTGATACACTGTCATTGGGACACAGGTTACCATAAGCTACACTAGGCCATTAGGACTAATACACAGTTTACATATAGCTATCTAACACAGAAATCTGCACCTAATACACAGCTCTCACATACTAGTTAGGCTCACACATTGTGCATCATTCCCTCACACACACATCCAATTCACAGCCCTACATTCACTCACTGGCACCCTAAAACACACACAGATACAGCCATTTACCCAAGTCACTGACACAGTCAATTTACCTATGTACACACAGGAAACACAGTTGGTTTCTTGATAAACTGATACTAAAATTCAGACACGCACAACTAACAGTATATACACACAGGAAATGGAGAAAACCTGGACACACACACACAGCAATCTGCACACTGCACCTAACTAGTTCACATAAACAGTCACTGCACACTGCTCCCTCTCTAACTCTCCCCCAAAAAATACACAGGTAAATCACTCCCCTCATCCATCCTGACACTAAGTATCAGATAAAGTCTGATACTTACACAGACACTAGTTAACTACACAGGAACACTATCTAGAATTCACTGAGATAAAAATACTGCTACCTATAACACTCACTGAGTTCTCACTGTTTAGGTACCTACAGCACACAGTACTCACTGAGATGTTACTGAACCTGGAAATAAATCACTTACTGAATTCAGCATTCACTCACACACTGCCTGATATACTGACACTCAAATACCTACACACACATATTACCTCAATGTACTCACTGACAGCAACACTCTCACACAGTTTCCCAACTGTGCATATCCTGCACTGAAATACACTGAGACACAGGTTTTGGTTCACAGTCATACACACAGAGAACCTAACTAGTACTTATACATAGGCACACCTTGGTGATACTCTGAGATTCATACCCTGCCACAACCTATTACTCATGAACTCCAGTACTTAGTTCATAGAAATTCAATGATACTAAGACACTAGAGAACTCCACACTGATACTCCCAGTTCAAATACTGAACATAACCTTACACACACTACATCACATAGATACATACAGCTACCCATCTACACATTGGTTCATTCACTCCCCTATACACTAATACATAAACACACAGAATCCTCTATTAAACCTGGGACTATTCTACACACACAGGTATACACAAGTTCACCCAGACACTCTAATTTGCACAGCTGCACTCACAGCACACTGATACATACACACAGATTTTGATACTCACCCACACATAAAATTTATTATCTACACACCACAACCAACTGCTATCCTCTACCACACCTACTCAACCAAAATTCCCTGACACTGATACACATCCTCTGCTCACAGATTTTATACACAGAATCCCTGTTTCGAATGTGCACCATGAAAACCCAAAACACACACTACTCTAGAACCCGACTGAATCAGAGAACTATTTACAGTGATCACCACACAACATATATTTATGTATATAGATAGGTATATCAAAAATATGCAGAAATTGAATAAGTTAGATAAATATATCCTTAATAAACATTTCTTCGAACGCGTGCAGTGCAGAAAAACAAATATACCTACAAACCCATAAATTCCCAAACCAACCCTAGGAACCGAGATCTAAACCATACACGTTGGAGGATGGGATAGATCTACATGCAACACCTAGGGTTAGGGTTCACGAATTAATTGGGAAACCAACGTATGAACACCAAACCTAATCAAAACCCTAAAAAAATCAAACTCTACACAGAGGGGTGGGTTCCTAAGGGCCATGAACATCTGAAAACAGAATTAAAAAGAATAAAAATAGGGTTTTACCTGTAGAGAGATGGTTCCCTATGAAAGTTCTTCCTTCCCAAGTTTCCTTGACCCAAGTTCCCTGTTTTCCTTGCTTTGGAGGAGGAGAAAATGGAAACCTAGGGCTAGACCTCGAAAATTGGGTGGGGAGATAGTTTCTCTTGTGGAGGCTAGGGTTTCTCTTCTACATGAAGAATGAGAGGGTTCCTTTTATATATTAAGGCCCAGTTAGGGTTTCTAATGCATAGCCTAGGTTTAACCCCTAGGTTAGGTCAATAGGAACTTAACTAACTAAGGTTTAGTCAGTCCAAGGTTTGAGGTTCAACCTACAATTTGAATTCTAGGGTTTTTCTAGAATTAGGTTTACAATTAGGGTTTAGTCATTAGGGTTTGACCTAATGGGTTCTAGGGCTTGACCTAATATAATATTATTAACAACATATAATTACTTACAAAACTCAGCAATTAATTAAATTCATAATTATTTAAAATAGCTAAAATTACATAAATGCCCTTATATGGAAAAGTGGTAGTGACATCAACTCCCGTACTGCTTGCATCGGATTTTCAGCCGGTAGCGAGACCACGGATTGGTGCGGAGTCGGTTATATCGTGACTCCCGCAGGAGGTAATGCATTCTTCGAGTGAGGAAGTGGAGGACCAGCTGACTCTTGATCTAGAGCAGGTTCTTGGACCGTGTTGGATGGTGGCAAGTCCACTTCCACACGTATCTGTGCTGGCGGGACTGATATTTGAGCCATAGCAGCCGCCTGTTGAGTTAGCATCATCTGGTGCATGTTCTCCATCATGGATTGCATTTGTTTCAGAGACATCTCCAGTGTAGTGATGCGCTGTTCCTCGTTTCCTGACGGCGAAGCTTCCTCATATTCATCTCCAATGGCGTATACTCCCATTTCCCTGGGCATCGTTGAAGGATGTGTATAGGTCGCTGCAGAAGTCGACTCTATACTCTCAGTATTTGATTCGGGAGAATGGCGACCCCCAGCATCGGAATCAGAGGAGTATGAAGTCAGTTGTTTTGACCTCGAACGAGTATTCTGGAACACCCCGTCTTTAGTGTCTCTGAGGAGCATGTTGAATCTTCTTCGGCTCGGAGTTCCAGAGGACGGACGTCTTGAGCCTGAGCTTCCTCCAAGTATATGTGAAGCCATGTTCACAGATGCATGTGTGGGCTCTTCTTTTAGGAAAGATGGAGAGTAGCTCAGTCGGTCGAAAACTGGCCATTTTGCTTTAGAACAGCAGCAATTAATTATAATCATGTGACCATCACAACAGTGCTCGCTAGGAGGCGTAATAGCCATGCTGGAAGATTCCCTCTCCTTGCGTCTCTGGATTATATATTTGCGCAGGTCAAGAGAAGTTGCAGAAGATGATGGCTGCTCGTTCTTTCGGTTTGTCGTGGTAGGTATGCGGACGATGGGGACTATAGTCTTCCTTATGTCACTCGTATACAACAGATTGGCCATCTGGGTGGCGGATAAACTCCGAGGAGCGCGTCTTTCCGTCAATTGAGCCTTTTGTACGCTTAGGGACTTCACCTGGCATAATTTCGAGCTTCGCTCTGGTTGGCGCAAGCTGAGGATGTCCTCAGGCGGCCATCAGCTTCTCGCATAATTTGGAGGGCGGGCAGATTGTTCCCTTGCCGGCGTGAATGCTGAGAAGTTAAGTAGCTCGCCGCTTGCTTTCCCTTGCGGAGATAACGGGTGTCATCTGGTTCCTCATCGAGGTCAGATGTTGTCTTACGCGCGGAGCGTGCTTTGTACTTCCGATTTGGCACTGAGGCATCATCAGAAGTTTTGTCTATTCTGCCACGAACGGGAGACTGGTTTCTACGCGTAGAGTGCAGTGGATACCTCTGGGTTAGCGGTGAGGCTTTGCCTGAAGTTTTATCTGTACCGTGCGTAGCGGGAGACTGGTTTTTACGCGTAGAGCGCAGTGGATACTTCTGGGTTAGCGCTGAGGCTTTGCCCGAAGTTTCATCTGTACCGCGCATAGCGGGAGACTGAATTTTACATGCAGGGCACGGAGGGAGCAATGCTACAACCTCATTGGTCAGAGAGATCAGAGAGATCGGAGAGTCCACAGAAATGGTAGAGGATGTCTTGGGCATCCAGACCTTGCGCAGCTTCCTGTTGTTTTGTACAAAGAGAGAGTGAGAGCTACCCCCCGTCCGAAGCATGCCTTCGTAGGCAGACTGGTCGAACTGGACGACCAGTGTCTTCTTCACGGATCCCACGGATACCGCATCGTGTTGAGCAATCGCTTCCTCATCAGAAGAGAAAGAACATCCCCAGCAGAGTCGCCATCTTGTTTGTGGTATTAAACGAAAGAACGAAATGTATATGATGCGAGGTTTGCACGAAACCCGCCTTCTTTGGTTTACAAACAAACTTGTACAATTTGATCCTATACGAGGATGTAGGAGTATAATTTATTTAATCTGGGTAGATGATTGCTATAGGTGTCTGATCTACAGTCGATCACTTTAGCCCTTGGACTACACGATGGTGAAGAAGTGTCATGAAAGACGGAAAGCAGCTTCGTAGGTGGCGAAAGAGGATGGATGCACGATGCCAATGTCGTCGATTGCTACTCTTTGCCTGAGCTCAGGATGCTTCTCTCTCTCTCTCTAAGACTCTTCGATCTCTCCTCAATCTCCAATGTTTCGACCCATGGTTCGATCTCTTTGGAGGTTCGACCTTGTTCGATTTTTAAAGTCTCGACCTCGTTCGATCTTTAAAATCTCTACCTTTTACTCTGTTGATAGAGGTCTCTATTTATAGAGTTTTGGTGACAGTGACCACTCAATCGGTGTAGAAACCGAGTAGTAGAAAGTACAGCACCCTTTTACACAACGGTTAAAATAACCAAAGCCTGTGTATAGATGATCTTTTGAATGAGCGTGTGACGCGGGTCCAACTAAGGGACAAAATGCGTATAATCGCTACGAAGATCACGGCGTAGAAGCCACGTAGGTAGGTATCCCTCGTGTAGAAGAGGTTGGCATAGAAGCCAATGTTTGTCACCATGGCGTAGAAGCCAAGTAGACATAAAAACCGAGTAGGCGTAGAAGCCTGATGGCATAGAAGCCGAATAAGCACAGAAGGACGAATAAGCATAGAGGCCGAACGAGCATAGAAGCTGAGGAGGCATAGAAGCCGAGCGGGCACAGAAGCTGAATGGGCGTAGAAGCCGCTGCGTAACGTGCCAGAGTGGTCGTAGAGGCCGAGCAGTCACAAAAGCTGAAAGGGCGTAGAAGCCAAGGTGATGTGGACGTCTTTAGTCGAAATTACGGCTCTTGGAGATATAATCAAATCTCTCGCATTAAATGCAGAGATCCGCCATCATCATTAATTGCAGAGACGTATTTCGAAGGCCTGCCACCGTTCTGAGCATTAGGTGCAGAGACGTGCCTCGAGCCCTGTACGAAGAGCAGCTTTTGACGTAGCAGTCTGTTTGTCTCCCTCGGAGCGTAAATAGTTCACGTTTGCCTGTGTAAAACAAGGCAGCGTATCCCCTTGTATGCGTAAAAGCAGTCTCCGCTGAGGGGATGTCAGTAAATGACGGTTCGATGATATTTAATCAAATTCTCTGCATTAAATACAGAGATCCGCCATCATACTGTGGGGCGCGTCCCGAGTGGTCTGCCATCTTTCCAGCCGTCGTCTGGGTAGCCGTGCAGCACTTTTTGTCAGGAGTCAGATGTCAGGTTCACTGCATGACTTGACAGGTTCATTTCGGGGAAGACGAAGCGTTCCTCGTACGCTTTAACATTGCTATGAAAGCGGATGAGTTTTACGCCATGGAGGCGATGAAGCACCCCATCTACGCTGAAGCGGCCTGGACATACTGTATTTACGCGGATGGTCCCATCATATTTTACGCCGTGCTCAGTGGAAAAAGCTCTGTTGCACTCTTGATGGCCTTGAGGTCCCCTGCTTACGCTGCCCTGCGTTACCATGTTGCGTAGAGCTATCCAGCATATTTTTCATGCTTCCACAGATGTTTCCTCTTCAAAATCAGGCACCTCCGTGTCGCCGCCAGGACCTGACACAGAGCCAAAGGGCGCATCTACACTGCCCTCCCCGAAGATGTCTTCCCCTGAAAAGAAGACAAAAGGAAGTTAATATCAACATAATATTAATTTTCCTAAAGAAGAGGCATAAAAGACAGCATTTACCCATGGCCAATGGTATATATGTCGCGTCTGCAGCCAATACAGCAAAATCATTTCTTAGTGATGCTAGGCAAGCTGTCATACCTGGAGAAGGGGGTGCGCTAACAAACATCGGCAGGTAGTCTTTCGAATCTTCGCCAAAACCCACTTGAGGTTTACCAGGTGGAATCTCACTGGGTGCACCTATAGACACGGCAGGGTCTCTCCCGATGTTGATCCGGATAAAGATATCCTTACTCAGCTCGGCCCCAAAGGCGATCTCGTTCCACTACCTGAAGCGGTAGCAGCGACAGCGGCCTCCAACAGGAATTCTCCGGCACCACCAGCCGGAACATTAGAGGGTCCCTCTCTAAAAGGCAAGGAACCTCCAATCAAAGAATCATCCCCAATATGGGGAGATGCAGGCTCACTTCTAGGAGCCTCAATACCAGGAATCCGGAGAGGACGAGTAACCGTCTTCTTCTTCCTCTTGCAAGGGGAAGTTTTCTTCGGAGCAGGAGCCCTTCGCTTCCCAGAGATTACCAAAGCCCCTGCAGGCGGAGGTACTTCACCCCTCGATACCGCCAACAGAGGCTCATCTGGATTGACGGACTCCTCGCCCTCGTCAGAAGAAACTGAGGGGACTTCGACTCTTCCCCCAGACTTGGAAGAGGGCACCCTAAAACTTCCATGCATATTAAAATTGTGATGGAAGGTGTTGGTTGCCACATAAAACTGGGCATACGAGTGGAGAATGCGCAGCTCCTTGGAGAGTGAAATAACGGGCACGGTAAAAGTTGCCTCAGTGCAACCCATGATAAAATATCACCATCCTCTGGCTCCATCAATAAGTCCACCCCTGGACCTGAAGCTGGTGACGACATTGCCCACGTGCAACTGGTCGTACCCGAATTGCCTGGCAAACCGACAAGGCAAGTAGGGCTCGAAGAAGCAATGGTCTTCATTTCTGTACAGTAGATGGGAAGGTCTAATGCAGACCAACCAATTAAAAGACTCAGGAGAAAGAACGGTCTTTCCGTCGCCTACGTCCTGAAGTCTGATCCCTTGTTGATTGAGATGTACAGAAGGGACAGTGCAGAAAAGCTTTCAGCTATAACTGAAGTTCAGCGCCCGTCGACAGTCTATAACTGTGGCCACATTCTAGGAGGAATTCTTGTAGTTCAACAAAAAACTAGCCCCCGAACTACTGCCAGAGCCGGAAGACATAACCCTGGGGTTATGAAGAATTAACCATTCCATCAAATACAGGTATGGTAATTCTACCCTGGGAAAGCTATTACGCCGAGTTTTATCGGCAAGAAGCCCGTCAGTCATGGCCCTCAGGCCAGCTTGAATGTGGCACACCATGGCAGGGAGCAAGCCCAGTCTTGTACCGAACACCAGACGCACTGCAGGCCATAGCGTGTTGCGGTGAATGCGGTCCGTATATGCGATGCCGGGTACCACTAGTCGGCGCAGCCATATGGAGAGGAAGCCAGCCAGTTGAGCTTCCCTGGAAAGAGGCCTACGGTAACGCCTCAAATAACTATAGGCCTTAGTGCCTACGGGATACTTTCCTATCCCTTCGTCGCGGATCTAGTCCGGAGCCCCAGCGTCTTCCATGAGATCGTCGACTACTTGAGCATTAAGCACGCTCAGAGGATTTAAAGGCTGATCCTTGCCTTCCAATACCTTCTCCGGCTTAGCAGTCCTGGACCGTGGAAGAAGAGGTAGGACGTCCATTTATTGATGTGAGCCAAATCTGAGGGCTCACCATAAAAGACGGTGCAAGCGAGGTAGTGGCACATCAGCTCCTGGTATACTTCCACTACCCGAGAGTCTGAATCCCCCAACTCCCGGTTCATGGGAACATACTCTTCATATAGAGTATCTCCCATCGGCAGTCTTGAGATCTCTGCCATCTCGTGGAGGGCCAATCCTAACTCCCCCAGTGGTGTGGCAAAAGTCCCGGTGAGCGAGATATATCGCTCCATCAGTGCCAGAAACAGGTTGGGGTTGAGAGGTAACCCAATACTGGTGGCACTCACAGCTGCAAATAGACCAATGCTCTCCAACTCGGTCTGAAAATGCTTCAGGACCCATTCAGCTAAGCGAGCCCATCGAAGATTTGTAGGGGTGATCCACCCACTTGTCCGAGGGTTCACCTTAGGGTATACTCCCCCCGTGCCCCATGAAATTATTACAGAAAGTCGGTAATTGGACCGGCTGGATCACTAAACTGTCTTTACTTGGGACACTGTCCGGGTACAGTCCCCTGAACGTCGTCACATTGCCGGAAGGGCGGCTGACAAAAGACCCCTGGTCAGCTCCTTTCAGATGAAATATCTTCCCCGGCCTGCCGTAAAGATCGGGAGTCAGCGTCCACGACATCCTCCTGGGATGTATGGCATGGAAGAATGCCGAGATGGGATAGTCTCTCAGCATCTTGTGCAGATACAAAACCAAGCTCCCGGCAGGAAAAACCCAGAGTTCTTTCTTGGGCTTCGTCTGGGATTGCTTGTCAATTATGTCCCCGAAGAGGAAAGCCGGCTTTATGTATTGGTCCCCATCTATGTACGTCAGGGGCTCTCCGTTGATCATGTTCAGCAGCGTTCGCTCGCCCTGAGCCGATATCAAAATTTTTCTTCTTTCAGGATACTGGGGCCCGGAGATAGGAAATGTCACGTGCGACAGATCCTCCAAATAGTTGGAGTGCAGCATCCCGGCAGCAGAACCCATCACATCGGCTAGCGGAGACGCATGCAAATTAACTGCAAGAGTGCAAGAAAAACACATCAGTTCCTATAACTAGACATTACAGATCTTGCAACATATGCAAAAAATCAATAGTCTGTGCTTTATGCCAAGACTGAGCTTTTACGTTGGGATCCCATTCCGAGGCATAAAATTCAAGACTGGTAGTATACGCAAAGTTTTCAACAGTCTGTGTTTTACGCCTGTTTTGGATAATAAACAGAAAAGATGATATGTGGAAAACGAGGTCTTATACGAAAACCCGCCCTTCTTTTATGTTTACAAACAAGATTGTACAATTTAATCCTATACGAGGATGTCTAAGTACAATTTATTTAATCTAGGTAAATATTGCTATAGGTGTCTGATCTGCAGTCGATCACTTTAGCCCTTGGACCACACGATGTTGAAGAAGTGCCGTGGAAGACAGAAAGCAGCTTCGCAGGTTGCTAAAGAGGGTGGATGCCCGATGCCAAAGTCGTCGATCCCTTCTCTTTGCATGAGCTCTGGATTCTTCTTTCTCTCTTGACCATTTTCTTCGACCTTCAATTTCTTCGACCTTCAATTTCTTCGACCTTTAATTTCTCGACCCAATTTCTCTGACCTTTTCCTCTGTTGATAGAGGTCTCTATTTATAGATTTTTTAGTGACAGTGACCACTCAGTCGGTATAGAAACCGAGTAGTGGAAAGTACAACACCATTTTATACGACGGTTTAAAATAACCAATGCCTGCGTATAGATGACCTTTTGAGTGAGCATGTGACGCATGTCCAACTAAGGGACAAAACGCTTATATCTGATGCGAAGATCACGGCGTAGAAGTCACGTAGGTAGTTATCCCTTGTGTAGAAGAGGTTGGCGTAGAAGCCAATAACTGTCACCATGGCGTAGAAGCCAAATAGGCATAGAAGCCAAGTAGGCGTAGAGGCCAAGTAGGCATAGAAGCTGAGTAGGCGTAGAAGTCGAGTAGGCGTAGAAGCCGAGTGGTCATAGAGGCCGAGTGGGCGTAGAAGCCGAGTGGGCATAGAAGCCGAGCAGGCGTAGAAGTCGAGTGGGCATAGAAGCCTAGTGGGCATAGAAGTCGAGCAGGCGTAGAAGCCGAGTGGGCATAGAAGCCGAGTGGGCATAGAAGCCGAGCAGGCGTCGAAGCCGAGATGATGTGGACGTTTTAGCCGAAATTATGGCTCTTGGAGATATAATCAAATCTCTTGCATTAAATGCAGAGATCTGCCCCTATCCTGCGCATTAAATGCAGAGGCTTGTCTTTAAGATTTGTCATCATTATGTGCATTAAATGCATATACACGCCTCAAATTCTGTACGAAGAGTAGCTGCTGATGTGGCGGTCAGTTTGCCTTCTGCGGAGCGTAAGAAGCTCACGTCTGCCTGTGTAAAACTGGGCAGCGTATTCCCTTATATACGTAAGAGTAGTTTACGCCAAAGGGGATGTCACTAAACGACGGTTCGGTGACATTTAATCAAATCTCCTGCATTAAATGCGGAGATCCGCTATTATCCTGCACATTAAATGCAGAGGCGTATTTTGAAGGTCTGTCACCCTTCTGTGCATCAAGTGCAGAGATGTGCCTTGGACATCTGTCAGTATTCGGTGCTTTAAATGCAGATACGTGCCTCGAAAAACTGTCACCGTTCTGCACATTAAATGCAGAGACGTGCCTCGAGCCCTGTACAAAGTACAACTTTTGACGTGGCAGGCTGTTTGTCTTCTGCGGAGCATAAACAGCTCACATCTGTCTGTGTAAAACTAGGCAGCGTATTCCTTCGTATGTGTAAAAGTGGTTTACGTAAAGGAAATGGCAGTAAATGACAGCCTGGGTTGCAGTGCTGCGCCATCATTATACCCGTCGCCTGGGTAGTCGTTCAGTACTCTTTGTCAGGAGTCCAGACGTCAGGTTCATTGCATAATCTGACAGGTTCATTTTGAAGAATACGAAGCGTTCCTCGTACACTTCAATGCTGCGTTGAAAGCGGATGAGTTTTATGCCATAAAGGCGATGAAGCACCCTGTTTACGCTGAAGCAGCCTGGACATAGTGTATTACGCGGATGGTCCTTGAGCCTATATTTTTACGCTGTGCTCAGCGGAAAAGCTCTGTTGCACGTTTAATGGCTCTGAGGTCCTCTGTTTACACTGTCCTGCATCAAGATGCTGCGTATAGCTATCCAGCGTATTTTTTCATACTTCTACAAGACCCCCTTCAAAGCTTTTAAATTCTTCGTAATTTGAAGCTCTTTGAATGAAGCATGAACTGCTCCTCGTAACTCAAAACGCTCTGAATGGAGCTTGAAACGGTCAAGCCTGACACGTTCTTTCATGGCTGACTTTATGGCAGAGTTATGGGGGACCGGTGTGATCTCTTTCGCCTATAAAAAGGCTGAGGAGTTTTCTTGTCTTCCCACACTTCCTTTACCACACAGAGATGATGTGTCACGACCCGCACCCGGTTTAGGGGCACGAGTGCGTGGGTACGTCCAGCCTACGCCGCAGCATTGGCGGTAGAACGCTGTCTAGGTCGAGTACTATCTAACAATCTCACGCTAGTATCCAACTCCATAAGGAGATTCGGATAATACTATAAAAATATTCACAACATACTCAATCACAACTACAGCACGATAGGAATTTGAAGAAATAAAGAATACAACACAAGTCTAATGACAACATAATCATACCTGCAATCATTAACTTCCAATCCCCAAGTGTGTCGGAACCAGTCTACTAAGGTCACAGTCTGGAAAAATATTTTCCAGTCAGGAAGGAGCAAAGTACATCTCTAAATAGCAGTTCTATATAAATGACATAAACTATGTAGCAGTTCTAGATGGAAATATACCAGATGCATGTATAGGTACGAGAAATGTACAATAAAAGAAATACTGGAAATACTGTAAATTACTGCAGGAAAAGAAATAATATGTCCATGAGCAAGAAACCTATGACTAAGTGTGTGAGTACTAGCTTTAACATGTGATCGGCTTGGGAACTTGATCAGGCTGGTTACATGTGATTAGCTATGGTTCATATAAAGTCAGGCTAACCGTTGGTTAGCTATGATGCATGTAGAGGTCAGGCTAATCACACGTAACAGCTATGGAGCATATAAATGGTCAGGCCGCACCCGACGTGAGATGTGGGGTGAGCTATGGTGCATATAAAGTTGGGTATGATCACATATCTACACTAAAGTACTCCCCAAACCCCCGACTGGTATAGTAGATCCAATCATGGTACGCTATGGCACGGGATTCCCTAGGAAGGTAGCAAATCTCCCCGGGAATCAGTGTCTGTACATGCACAAGATAACAAGGAAAATAAGTCTTGTACAAGCTACACCATGAATAAGGAATAACATCTCATGACGAGATCCGTGTATACCAATCCGTGTAACCAATGTGTCAAGAACATGGATATTTACACTAGATACAGTGAACATAGGAGATATCATAAATTAGAAACTAATCAGAGAATGTACTCGCCTTTGGTCCTTAGCTGGTGAATACCGAGGTCCTGTTCCAGAGTGTCGCCTGGAGGAACCAACAGTCCTAAAGACATATAATAAACAATACAATATTTGCATCAGAAGCTATACTAACACACTAGCAAATACTAACTCAGGGCTATGCCAGGTATGGCACTGGTCAATCTAGGGTCGTCTAGTAGGGATACGTAAAACACATTACACTTATTAATACTTACAATATTTATACATGCACCGATTTAAATGTATTTACAATATATATATGTATCATTTAATTCATGTATATTATATATATATTAGTTGAACAATATATATATATACTCTATATAGAAAATATATATATACATATTGAAATTATACTAAGTATATACAAAATACATGTATATACATATATCAATTATATGTATTAAAATATACTAAGTATTATACAAAATACATATACATACATATACCAATTATATGTATACTATACATTATACAAATTTATATACACTATACATTATATTAATTATATACACTATTTATTACGTTAATTATATACACTGTGAAAGAGGAGAGGGACTCACCGGGGTGTGATGGTGGTTCCGGTGAACGTGGAGGTCAGGGCTGGCCGAGGTGCAGGCCGGACGGGCAGAGGGAGGTCGGTGATCGGAGCTGCGGGGTCGGCTCGGCCGCCTGGCTATGCAGGGCTGCAGGGGATGAAGCGGGTGTTCGGCTTTGGCTTTCATTCTCTGAGTTAATGTTTCACCCATTTTCTGGATTTGATCAGTGTGTCCCAAGGCATGATAATTAACTCTGCATCTCAATTTTTTGAAGATCGGTCGCCAACTTGTTTGAAAGCCTTTAATCAAATTTCGTAAGCTGAACAACATGTTTTTTTTCTTCAAAAGTGCAGGCAAGATTCTCTTTTGATAGCAACTTGGGTTGCACTTCCTTGGGACACGCGTTGAATAAGGACTAACAATTCCCCCCCTCCAATTTGAGGGAGCTCTTATATAATCCTCACATCGTTTGATAGAGATGAGATAAACCATTCAACATCAAAGATTTCTGGTCCAGCTTAGGAACGACAAGTGTTGCATTCAATATACGAGCTGCAACAACAGTGTCTGTTATTCCGGTTCTCTGCTGGTTGAGTCCGCCGCTAGTGGCGATCATCCGGTACCTATCCGGCTGAGTAATAGCATCTGCTCTTTGAAAGTGGGTGCTGGCATTGCTGCAGCCGTGATAGTACTTGGACAGCTTCGACCGCCACAGATCATCGCTTCCACCTCCGCTCGGAACGGGGAATGTCTCGGCGAGGACCACATTCCGCTGCCGCTCCAGAGGGCTCTTCAGGAGGAGTCGCTGGTGGTGTGGGACGAGGTGGTCGGGGAGGGAGACGAGATCGACGACGCCGATGAGGAATACGGCTGCGCCTCCGACGGCGGGTGGAGTGCACAGTAGTGGAGTCGGGCTCGGTCGCCTTGCTGGCCGGGCCGACTGAGTTCCTGCGGTGGAGGACGAGCAGGGTGGTTCAGGGGGAGGACGATGATGAGGGTGGTGGTGATAGGTGGCGAGAGGGGCGAGCACCGCAGGGGGAAAGGAGTCGCCGGAGCACAGGGACTACGGGGATGGGCTGGCCGGGAAGCACCTCCCAAGTTAGCATTCGATGTATGTCCTTTCGATACCAGGCCAAGGTTCCCATCGACAGCAAAACTGGAAAAATATACTATTGTGCATATACATGTGAAAACACTCGGGATCAGTAGGATTGATAGGGGAATGCATCTGCTAATGACTCCAATGGCACCATTAGTTGCCGCATCAACAAATCACATGTTACTTTATATAGGGCTCGATCTCCTTTCCATTATCAACTTGATTCTGTCTCATTACTCGCAGGAATAGCAGATCCCACAACTCCATTTGCATCACTATTACTGGATTCTACGACACCAGTATCATCATTTGATGATACTGTAGAATCAAGTGGTTATGAAGCTGATTCTGAAGAAACATTTGGGTTTGCATTTGATTGCTCTCTGTTCTCAGCCTTGTTAGATTTTCCAGCCATCTTTTCGTCCTGAGAGAGAGAGAGAGAAGAAGAAGAAGGGAAAAAGAATGGAAGAAGGAAAGAGTTTTCCTACGTTGGAGAGGATGGAGGCTTGTGAGGAGGTGGGGAAAAACCTAGGTTGTCTAGGGATTAGGGCTTATGATGGGACAATACATTAAATAGGATGAGGGTTTATGAATCTAATGGTGAGGATGCACCCAATTAAATGGGTGGTCCAGATTTGTCAAGAGAAAATAATTCATGGGAGATTTGAGGGTGAGAGTTTAATAAAAAATATTGGGTTCCCTCATTGTTTAAAATAATGAGGTGTTGACACAAAATGCCAATTTGCAATTTGGCCCCCTTAAATTTGGAAAATTGCACAAACACATGAAATGACAAAAATTTGGCGGGCGATTCGGTGTCCGGCATTTTGTAGGGTCAGGGGCACTGTAAGACTGGTACGGGCTCAATTTGCAGGGCACTGGAATTAAATTGGTATTTCAGAATCAGATAAAATGGTATCCTCAATTTAAATAGAAATAAAATGCAAGTTGTGTTCAACAATTAATTCGGAGTACTTGGAGCCAAAATCAGGTCAAGTCATCAATACCAATATTGAAGAAGACTCAGAACAGAATATTTCCCTAATTTGGGCCGCACGAAAAATAGGTCAAGATGGCCTCCAATTTTCGATTGGAACGCACAACTATACAAAATAGGAATTTAAAAAATAACGTCCGCGACGATTTTTGTGCGGCCAAAAATAATGTACAGAGAGCAAAATTATGAGTTGCAAAAATAGCAGATTTGAAGGCGGGCATGTCGAGGGCAAGATTGTGAAATTTGTTGGAAGACAAAAGTCTGGATACTGCTCCAAATATCGGAGCAAAGGAAATGCGCAAAAATATTAAATAAAATACAGTAATTAATTACAATCTCCAAATATCAAATTCTAAATAAAATAAAGAAGTCCAGAATTCTATAATTCGGACAGGTGTTCGTCTACTGGGCTTCTAGGTCTAGTCTGCTAGCTAAAAATAAAATAAATAAACACTGCATATAATTATATATTTAATTACACATCGCACAAAATTATTTAAATCAAATACACTATCATGCAATTAATTAATTGTAATTAACATAATATTAAATATTGTAAAAATTCGAAAATACCCCTGTTTTCGGAATGTGGTAGTGACAAGTCTACCCACCTTAAAAGAATTTCGTCCTCGAAATTTAAAATCCTCATAGCAGCGTTTATTCATACACATTATTATTTCCCTCAAATTTTATTCATCAACCACGAATCAATTAATAATCCACAAGGTCCTTTCACAATTTCAAAATTCTAAAATTGTTGTATAACCTGAAAATCCTCAAAGTAAATCAAAGTCCATCAAAAATTTCTTGAAAGTTTTGAGTTATAATTCAATACCCGGAATTTCAATATCCACTCCTCAAAATACTCAACAATATGATATTTGAGGATTCTCCAAATGCAACATCCCAATATAACATTTTAAAATTCATAACTTGCAATCAAAATAATTTAATGACAATCTCCTTAATTTCCTCGAATTCTAATGATAACCTCAATCATATCATATCCTTCCTGGAATTATTACATCATAAATCCTGCCATGTTAAATTCTTAACCCTCTATTTAAATCAATGTTTATCCTCGAATTTTTAAATCCTCGATTGTTTTATTTATGTATTTACTACCATCAAAAAATTAATTTCCTCAAATCATATAATCATGAACTATTCCACATTGTTATTTCACAATAAATTCTTCCAAAAATTCTATAAATATCATATCCCTAAAAATCTTCAAAAATAATTCAAATCCCATTCTTATCACAATATCCTCCAAAATTTTAAGTTAATAACGAAATACAAGAATTTAATATTCAATACTCTAGTTGAAATCCAATCAATGCATATTTCAAAATTGAATCTCGTCCCAAATTTGAATTTAACACTAATCCATTTGTGTTCTTATCCCTCGATTTTTTTTTCACATAATATGCAACGATGTAATACTTGTGCAACCTCCAATACAATATTCAAGATATAAGTTCATAACTTGCAGTCCAATAAATGTATCGATGGCCTTCTTAAATTCCTCAAATTCAATGATAAATTCAATCATTTCATAATCAAGGATTTAACAAAACTTCAATTATGCCATATTAAATTCCCAACTCTTTATTTAATATTTTTCCTCAAAACTTAAGGCACCTTGTCTCTCTTTGTCGAGTCATAACCTCTTCGTTAATCTTTACTACAGTTAAATCCTCAACAATCAAGTCTAAGAGAATTCTACCTACAACCATACAACATGCAACCTAAGGGAAATATGTATGATCATGGTGTCTTTTGTCATGGTATTGCAGTCTCTGTATCAGGGGTACTACTAACTACATTATAACAAGAATTCATGCATACAGCTACGGTACTAAGGTATCAATCAATCAGAAGACAAAAAGAACATGAGGAAAGAAAGGAAAGAACCTGCTAATATATACTTGCAATATCTTCTAACATAATCATAGGTCAAATGATGCATGGAAAGTTTGATACCTCTATCTCTTTAGGTACCACACTTTACTACCACCCTAGATTGACACCCAAGTCAGTTGGCAGTGAAATCTCAATCATGCTCAAGCCAACAGATCCTTACATATGCACCTTATCTACTTATATATTAATATATCTCTCTCACTATAAAATCTTATCCTTCAAATAAAGTCCTCAAAAATTTAAAGTATAATGCATATACCTTCCTCAAAGTCAAACATTCAAATACTGAATGAAAATTTTATCACTTCAAAAAATCCTTACAGTTTTGTCTATGTTCATTGAATCGAATCTGAATTCCTCAAAATAAATTTTAATAACAATATTTCAATTCCTCAAATTTCAAAATTTTGTAATTCATTGAAATCTTCAAAATAAATTTTAATAGCAATCTTAATCTTCTCAGATTCCTAAAATTTGGAATTCATTTTCAATCTTCAATTAAAAATTTTAAATCCACCTTCTGTAGTCCAATAGCTCTAATGTTAATCACTTCTAATATCTTTGTAGCCTTAACCATGTTTATTGAATTCATATTTGAATCCTCAAAATTTAATGACGAAATCTCAACTCCTCCATTAAAATAAAATTTTATTTCCACCCTTTAATTTATAACTCCACAATTGTACATATCAGTGCTCACGGTCTCTGATACTCAAAGTGCACTCAATGCATCTAGTGTCTATAACTGTGTACTAAAATTGTACTACCTAAATCACTTGCACCATTATCTCCATTGATTCAAAGTTATCATCACCTGTAATTTCTTTCATGATTTTCAATTTATGTCAACTGGTATATCATTTAATTATCTTCACCCAGAGTGCTCACTGTTATTAACGTTATTCTCGACTAATCCTTGATGTAGAATCATTAGCACTCTTGGTATTATATCACTAGTTTCATTAATGCATCATCTCATCAATGCTTATTATAACTCATGATTACGTGTATCTACTACAACACTCATGTTTCTTATTCTCATGGGCAAGTATATGGTTCCTCATCTCGATTATTGTGTAGGTATTTCCCTGTAATCTTTTACAGCCTGTTAAACTAATCTGTGATACGCTTAACCACTTTCATTACCAATTCCAACATTTCTCTACCCATGACACCTCATTAACTCTTTATGCGTATGTATTTCCTTACCTTTAACACTTCCGATATTAATCATCAAATTGAACATCATGCTCCATAAATCCTTAACGCAATTCCTGGATACTTAATTGTTCACGTAGATCATCCAATTGATTATCCAAGACGGGTATGTTGGCTCTGATACTAACTCCTGAACTATCACTGATACTCTATACTCTCCTTCTACTCACAGTCTCTAATGACCTTATCCTAGAACCATTGGTACAAGGTACTATGCTAAGGGCTAACTCTAGATTAAAGCCTACTGCTCACAGGTCCAACTAAGAACACTTATAACTCACTAGCAACACAGTCAATACTAATACAAGACATAAACAAAATTACAAGTCACTAATTATCATACTTAACAAGGAATCCTCAAGGAATAGGAGCTCAAAGACTGAATTGAGGACAGAAGGTATCCTTACTGCTAGCAAAGAAAGAAGCGATGGAACAAAGTCCTGGAATAACAGAAATAGATGAGATGATATTTTAAGAACCAATTTAAGATACAACCTGATAATCATACACGTCTATCCGAAATCATGGCACTCAGAACCCTCGCCACGCCAGTAAGCATAGATGCGATAAACGACAGGTTCCGTAACTAAGGTATGCAACCCTATAATCATGTCATCTAGAATACTCGCCACGCCAACCGGTATGGCTGCGAGAAACTCTAAATCTCATAATTAAAGTATGTACATCCAAGTTAGGTTCCTACGTTCTCGTCACGACAGCTAATATGGCTGCGATAAACTCTAGGTTCCATAACCAAAGTAGACATTTTACCTTTCTCACTGTCCTCATCAGTATATGTCATCAGATGATACCGTAAATTCTAGTCCGTAAAAACTCATCTCGATTTGAAATCAACTCAACAACGATACCAGGAATTAAAGTTAACAACTGGTCAGCAAGAATCAAACTCAACAATGATACCAAGAATCTTAATTTAATAACTGCTCAACAAGAATCAAGTTCAGTGACAACAAGCGAGAGCGGACAGAAACAAGGGCGAAGGAATTAAATTGGAAATTATAATAAGATTCTCATGGGGTCATCCCAGGAATCTCTCAAGAATTTGTGATTGAGTATCCTCTCTCATCCTAGTATCCTATGTCCTATATTCTATAGCAGGTACACAGTAGTACAACTATGACGTCGCACTACCACGACATCGCACAACTAGCAAAGTCTGACCTGCATGGGCCACCACTAAAACGTGTCACGACCCGCACCCGGTTTAGGGGCACGAGTGCGTGGGTACGTCCAGCCTACGCCGCAGCATCGGCGGTAGAACGCTGTCTAGGTCGAGTACTATCTAACAATCTCACGCTAGTATCCAACTCCATAAGGAGATTCGGATAATACTATAAAAATATTCACAACATACTCAATCACAACTACAGCACGATAGGAATTTGAAGAAATAAAGAATACAACACAAGTCTAATGACAACATAATCATACCTGCAATCATTAACTTCCAATCCCCAAGTGTGTCGGAACCAGTCTACTAAGGTCACAGTCTGGAAAAATATTTTCCAGTCAGGAAGGAGCAAAGTACATCTCTAAATAGCAGTTCTATATAAATGACATAAACTATGTAGCAGTTCTAGATGGAAATATACCAGATGCATGTATAGGTACGAGAAATGTACAATGAAAGAAATACTGGAAATACTGTAAATTACTGCAGGAAAAGAAATAATATGTCCATGAGCAAGAAACCTATGACTAAGTGTGTGAGTACTAGCTTTAACATGTGATCGGCTTGGGAACTTGATCAGGCTGGTTACATGTGATTAGCTATGGTTCATATAAAGTCAGGCTAACCGTTGGTTAGCTATGATGCATGTAGAGGTCAGGCTAATCACACGTAACAGCTATGGAGCATATAAATGGTCAGGCCGCACCCGACGTGAGATGTGGGGTGAGCTATGGTGCATATAAAGTTGGGTATGATCACATATCTACACTAAAGTACTCCCCAAACCCCCGACTGGTATAGTAGATCCAATCATGGTACGCTATGGCACGGGATTCCCTAGGAAGGTAGCAAATCTCCCCGGGAATCAGTGTCTGTACATGCACAAGATAACAAGAAAAATAAGTCTTGTACAAGCTACACCATGAATAAGGAATAACATCTCATGACGAGATCCGTGTATACCAATCCGTGTAACCAATGTGTCAAGAACATGGATATTTACACTAGATACAGTGAACATAGGAGATATCATAAATTAGAAACTAATCAGAGAATGTACTCGCCTTTGGTCCTTAGCTGGTGAATACCGAGGTCCTGTTCCAGAGTGTCGCCTGGAGGAACCAACAGTCCTAAAGACATATAATAAACAATAGAATATTTGCATCAGAAGCTATACTAACACACTAGCAAATACTAACTCAGGGCTATGCCAGGTATGGCACTGGTCAATCTAGGGTCGTCTAGTAGGGATACGTAAAACACATTACACTTATTAATACTTACAATATTTATACATGCACCGATTTAAATGTATTTACAATATATATATGTATCATTTAATTCATGTATATTATATATATATTAGTTGAACAATATATATATATACTCTATATAGAAAATATATATATACATATTGAAATTATACTAAGTATATACAAAATACATGTATATACATATATCAATTATATGTATTAAAATATACTAAGTATTATACAAAATACATATACATACATATACCAATTATATGTATACTATACATTATACAAATTTATATACACTATACATTATATTAATTATATACACTATTTATTACGTTAATTATATACACTGTGAAAGAGGAGAGGGACTCACCGGGGTGTGATGGTGGTTCCGGTGAACGTGGAGGTCAGGGCTGGCCGAGGTGCAGGCCGAACGGGCAGAGGGAGGTCGGTGATCGGAGCTGCGGGGTCGGCTCGGCCGCCTGGCTATGCAGGGTTGCAGGGGATGAAGCGGGTGTTCGGCTTTGGCTTTCATTCTCTGAGTTAATGTTTCACCCATTTTCTGGATTTGATCAGTGTGTCCCAAGGCATGATAATTAACTCTGCATCTCAATTTTTTGAAGATCGGTCGCCAACTTGTTTGAAAGCCTTTAATCAAATTTCGTAAGCTGAACAACATGTTTTTTTTTTCTTCAAAAGTGCAGGCAAGATTCTCTTTTGATAGCAACTTGGGTTGCACTTCCTTGGGACACGCGTTGAATAAGGACTAACAATTCCCCCCCTCCAATTTGAGGGAGCTCTTATATAATCCTCACATCGTTTGATAGAGATGAGATAAACCATTCAACATCAAAGATTTCTGGTCCAGCTTAGGAACGACAAGTGTTGCATTCAATATACGAGCTGCAACAACAGTGTCTGTTATTCCGGTTCTCTGCTGGTTGAGTCCGCCGCTAGTGGCGATCATCCGGTACCTATCCGGCTGAGTAATAGCATCTGCTCTTTGAAAGTGGGTGCTGGCATTGCTGCAGCCGTGATAGTACTTGGACAGCTTCGACCGCCACAGATCATCGCTTCCACCTCCGCTCGGAACGGGGAATGTCTCGGCGAGGACCACATTCCGCTGCCGCTCCAGAGGGCTCTTCAGGAGGAGTCGCTGGTGGTGTGGGACGAGGTGGTCGGGGAGGGAGACGAGACCGACGACGCCGATGAGGAATACGGCTGCGCCTCCGACGGCGGGTGGAGTGCACAGTAGTGGAGTCGGGCTCGGTCGCCTTGCTGGCCGGGCCGACTGAGTTCCTGCGGTGGAGGACGAGCAGGGTGGTTCAGGGGGAGGACGATGATGAGGGTGGTGGTGATAGGTGGCGAGAGGGGCGAGCACCGCAGGGGGAAAGGAGTCGCCGGAGCACAGGGACTGCGGGGATGGGCTGGCCGGGAAGCACCTCCCAAGTTAGCATTCGATGTATGTCCTTTCGATACCAGGCCAAGGTTCCCATCGACAGCAAAACTGGAAAAATATACTATTGTGCATATACATGTAAAAACACTCGGGATCAGTAGGATTGATAGGGGGAATGCATCTGCTAATGACTCCAATAGCACCATTAGTTGCCGCATCAACAAATCACATGTTACTTTATATAGGGCTCGATCTCCTTTCCATTATCAACTTGATTCTGTCTCATTACTCGCAGGAATAGCAGATCCCACAACTCCATTTGCATCACTATTACTGGATTCTACGACACCAGTATCATCATTTGATGATACTGTAGAATCAAGTGGTTATGAAGCTGATTCTGAAGAAACATTTGGGTTTGCATTTGATTGCTCTCTGTTCTCAGCCTTGTTAGATTTTCCAGCCATCTTTTCGTCCTGAGAGAGAGAGAGAGAAGAAGAAGAAGGGAAAAAGAATGGAAGAAGGAAAGAGTTTTCCTACGTTGGAGAGGATGGAGGCTTGTGAGGAGGTGGGGAAAAACCTAGGTTGTCTAGGGATTAGGGCTTATGATGGGACAATACATTAAATAGGATGAGGGTTTATGAATCTAATGGTGAGGATGCACCCAATTAAATGGGTGGTCCAGATTTGTCAAGAGAAAATAATTCATGGGAGATTTGAGGGTGAGAGTTTAATAAAAAATATTGGGTTCCCTCATTGTTTAAAATAATGAGGTGTTGACACAAAATGCCAATTTGCAATTTGGCCCCCTTAAATTTGGAAAATTGCACAAACACATAAAATGACAAAAATTTGGCGGACGATTCGGTGTCCGGCATTTTGTAGGGTCAGGGGCACTGTAAGACTGGTACGGGCTCAATTTGCAGGGCACTGGAATTAAATTGGTATTTCAGAATCAGATAAAATAGTATCCTCAATTTAAATAGAAATAAAATGCAAGTTGTGTTCAACAATTAATTAGGAGTACTTGGAGCCAAAATCAGGTCAAGTCATCAATACCAATATTGAAGAAGACTCAGAACAAAATATTTCCCTAATTTGGGCCGCACGAAAAATAGGTCAAGATGGCCTCCAATTTTCGATTGGAACGCACAACTATACAAAATAGAAATTTAAAAAATAACGTCCGCGACGATTTTTGTGCGGCCAAAAATAATGTACAGAGAGCAAAATTATGAGTTGCAAAAATAGCAGATTTGAAGGCGGGCATGTCGAGGGCAAAATTGTGAAATTTGTTGGAAGACAAAAGTCTGGATAGTGCTCCAAATATCGGAGCAAAGGAAATGCGCAAAAATATTAAATAAAATACAGTAATTAATTATAATCTCCAAATATCAAATTCTAAATAAAATAAAGAAGTCCAGAATTCTATAATTCGGACAGGTGTTCGTCTACTGGGCTTCTAGGTCTAGTCTGCTAGCTAAAAATAAAATAAATAAACACTGCATATAATTATATATTTAATTACACATCGCACAAAATTATTTAAATCAAATACACTATCATGCAATTAATTAATTGTAATTAACATAATATTAAATATTGTAAAAATTCGAAAATACCCCTGTTTTCGGAATGTGGTAGTGACATGATGCCGGAGTTCATTGGGTCGACTTGAGGAAGAAGGAGACCATGTTCTTCCAGCCTGTAAGGAGCCAAAAAAGACGGCGTCTTCGAGCAAATGTTCTCTGCAACGATGGATCATGAAAGGATATCATAGCCTCCTTTGCTCGGGATAATCAACAACTTTGTATGGTGGTTCTTCGGGAGAGAGGAAGGGTCATATTTCACCATGCCGCTTACAAGCGGTACCTTCTCCCGTTACCTCTGTGGACGAGAGAAGATAGACTAGCTCTGTCCGAGATTGAGTTGGGTGAAATATCTCAACTCAATCTGTCACGGCGTTAGATGTAGGAAAGCAGAGTTACTCTACTTTTCTTCTGTAGGAGGATGGGTCTATGCCCAGTTTTGTATCCTTCCACCGCTGACCAATATGTCAGTCAGTTTGCGGTTACTGACTGACTGCTGGAGAAGATGGATGAAGAATGTCGCCCATGCGAGAACCTGGCAGAACAGATTCTGGGCAGGATCTTCAGACGACGATGAGGAAGTCCTTTGTAGACGGGATTTCCCTTATATGTAGTCATAAAAAATGAAGAAAACCCTTGTAGACTGGATTTTCCTCATGTAATCATGCTTTTAATTTTAATAAAATCGTCTTTCTTCTTTGCATATGATCATCTTGCCATACTTTGTTGTGAAGTCTGAATATGTGTAGCTTCGACACGTATGATTCTTTACGCCGATTCTGTATAGAAAGAGCACTAGGTCCTGTCATGTCTTTTACGTATAACTAAGGATGCGCAGAAAGCCGCTTTAGCAGTTGAGTATTCGAACTATCCTTCTACTTAGGAATAAGGAACCGCGTAGACTTCTGAACTATTTTTTACTTCTGATAAGTAGAATTTTTGTTCAGTCCGTCGTCTTCAAGAATGATTTCTTGAAAATCCTTTGGAACAGGGCGAGGAATGGCTGTCAAGAACTGAGTTGCCATCTTGAATTTGTAGGCAAAATATTCAGACTAGATTCTGGATGAACTTTGAATCGACCCATGAAGAAGAGTAATTTTTAATGTTGAACTCTGTATGCTTCGGGTACTTGGGGTATCTTAAGGTCAAGAAGGAGTATCTTCTGTGTGAACTCCTACAATTGACCGTCTTGAGGATTTGTTCAGATGTACTGTACTGGCCTGCGCATCTTTCAGATGTGCGAAAAGTCATAGAGCATGAAATCATTAGTTTGCAGCCTCTGAGCATAAACTAAACGCCACCGAGCGTGAAATCATAGACTTGTAGTTCCTGAGCGTGAAGTCGTAGGTTTGTAGCTTCTCGAGCATAAAAGCTACCGAGCACAAAGGCATCCGGGCGTAAAACCATATACTTATAGCCTGTGAACGTAAAACCGTAGATTTGTAGCCGTCGAGCGTAGAAAGCTCCTTGGCGCAGATCTGTAGATTTGTAGCCTGTGAAAAAGAAATATTCCGAGCGTGAAGTTTGTGGATCTGTTGCCTCTGAGCGTAAACTAAACGCCACCGAGCATGAGATCATAGATTTGTAGCTGCTGAGCATGAAGTCGTAGGTTTGTAGCCTCCCGAGCGTAAAAGCTAACGACCACAAAGGCATCCGGGCGTAAAACCATAGACTTATAGCCTGTGAGCGTAAAACTGTAGATCTGTAGCTGTCGAGCGTAGAAAGCTCCTTAGCGTAAAAACCACGAATCTGCTTTGCGTGAAAACTTTTCGAATTTGCTGACTGTCCGCCTTCTCTGAGTAATAGGCTGACGTAGTACCCAATTATAACCGGATATTAATTAAGAGATTTGGTTCGGGATTCGAGGAGTCCATTCGAACTCTATATATGCCCCAAGTTTCTGAGAGAAAAACTTTTAATCCGTCTTCTGCGAAAGAAAACTTTTGACTGTTCGAGTTCTCCTTCGTTTCTTCTCCGAGATTTCAAAGTCTTCAGTAATGGCCACGAAATAATCCTCCTCCACTAAGGGAAAGAAGGTTGATTCTTCTTCTTGTTCTTCTGCTTAAGTGAGAGCGTCCTCGGTCGGGCAAGGCGAACTTCATTCTGAGCGAAGTATCCCGCCGACGAGCAGTGCACCCGGCCTTAAAGGTAGAGCTTTTGGGACGAAAAAGAACGACTGAAAATTCTTCGCACACGTTGTACGTGACCGCGCTAGGACGTCTTCTGTGCTGATAGCCTCTTTGAGGAAGATGATGCACAGAGACGTTTCATATTTTACGCCCACATTTCTAATGTGTCAGCGCAAAAACTCCATATTTTTGCAATCTGGCGTAAGAGCTTTGACTGTCGAAAGTTGGCATATAAAATTTGAGTGTTACGCTTCTGGATGAAGATTCTGGCGTAATACCTCAACTTTATCAGTCTGGCATAAAGCATAGACTGTATACTGCCAGCCTTGAACTTTACGCTTTTAGGAAATGGATTCCAGTATAATGGTCAAGTTTTTACGGTCTTGGCGTAAAGCACAAACTGTTGATTTTTGGTGTATGCTGCAAGATCTGTGACGTCTAGTTATAAGAAATGACGTATTTTCCTTGCACTCTTACAGTTAACTTGCATGTGTCTCTGATAGCCGATGTGATGGATTCTGCCGACGGAATGCTGCACTCCAACTATCTGGAGGATCTGTCACACATGACATTTCCTATCTCCGGGCCCCAGTATCTCGAGGGAAGGAAAATTTTGATATCGGCTCAGGGTGAGCGAACGCTGCTGAACTTGATCAACGGAGAGCCCCTGACGTACATAGACGGGAACCAGTACCTAAAGCCGGTTTTCCTCTTCGGGGACATGATTGACAAGCAGTCCCAAACGAAGCCCAAGAAAGAACTCTGGGTCTTCCCTGCCGGGAGCTTGGTTTTGTATCTGCCCAAGATGCTGAGAGACTATCCCATCTCAGCTTTCTTTCATGCTACACATCCCCGGAGGATGTCGTGGATGCTGACTCCCGATCTTCTTGGCAGGCCGGAGAAGATTTTTCATCTGATAGGAGCAGACCAGGGGTCGTTTGTCAACCGCCCTTCCGGCAATGTGACGATGTTCAGGAGACTGTACCCGGGCAGTGTCCCGAGTGAAGATAGCTTAGTGATCCAGCCGGTCCATTTATCGACTTTCTACAATGATTTTATGGGGCACGGGGGAGTATACCCCAAGGTGAACCCTCGGTGCGGTGGGTGGATCACCCCTACAAACCTTCGATGGGCTCGCTTAGTTGATTGGGCCCTGAAGCATTTTCAGACCGAGTTGGAGAGCATTAGTCTGTTTGCAGCTGTGAGTGCCACCAGTGTTGGGTTACCTCCTAACCCTAACATATTTCTGGCACTGATGGAGCGATATATTTCGCTTACCGGGACTTTCGCCACTCCACTAGGGGAGTTGGGATTGGCCCTCAATGAGATGGCAGAGATCTCGAGACTGCCGATGGGGGATACTCCGTATGAAGAGTATGTTCCTACGAACTGGGAGCTGGGGGATTCAGACCCTCTGGTAGTAGAAGTATACCAGGAGCTGATGTGCCACTACCTCGCTTGCACCACTTTTTATGGTGAGCCCTCAGATTTGGCTTACATCAATAAATAGACGTCCTATCTCTTCTTTCACCAGTCCAGGACTGCTAAGCCGGAGAAGGTATTGGAGGGAAAGGATCAGCCTGTGAATCCTCTGAGCGTACTTAATGCTCAGGTAGTCGACGATCTTATGGTAGACGCTGGGGCTCCGAACTTGATCCTCGATGAAGGGATAGGACAGTATCTTGTAGGCACTAAGGCCTATAGTTATTTGAGGCACTACCGCAGGCCTCTGTCCAGGGAAGCTCAACTGGCTGGCTTTCTCTACATATGGCTGCGTCCACTGGTGGTACCTTGCATCGCATCTGCGGACCGCATTCACCGTAACACGCTATAGCCTGCAGTACGTCTGGTATTTGGGGCAAGACTGGGCTTGCTTCCTGCCATGGTATGCCGCATTCAAGCTGGCCTGAGGGCCATGACTGATGGGCTGCTCGCCGATGAAACTCGGCGTGATAGCTTTCCCAGGGTAGAATTACCATACCTGTATCTGATGGGATGGTTAATTCTTCATAACCCCAGGGTTATGTCTCCCGGCTCCGGCAGTAGTTTGGGGGCTAGTTTCATTTTGAACTACCAGAAATCTTCCTGGAATGTGACCATAGTTCTAGACTGTCGGCGGGTGCTGGGCTTCAGTCGCAGCTAGAAGCTCTTCTGCACTGTCCCCTCTGTACATCGCAATCAATCTGGGATTAGACTTGAGGATTCAGGTAGAGAGAAGACCAATCTTTCTCCTGAAGCTTTTAATTGGTTGGTCTGTATTAGACCTTCTCATTTACTGTACAGGAGTGAAGACCATTGCTTTTTGGAGCCCTACCTGCCTAGTCGATTTGCCAGGCAGTTTGGGTATAATCAGCTGCACATGGGTAACGCCGTCACCAGCTTCCGGTCCAGGGGTGGACTCATTGATTGAGCGAGAGGATGGCAATATTTCCTCATGGGTTGTACTGGAGCAATTTTTACTGTGTCGGTTATTACACTCTCCACGGAGCTGCGCATCCTGCACTCGTATGCCCAGTTCTATGTGGCAACGAACACCTTTTATTGCGATTTTGATATGCATGGAAGTTTTAGGGTGCCCTCTTCCAAGTTTGGGGGAAGAGTCGAAGGCCCCTCAGTTTCTTTCGACGAGGGTGAGGAGTCCGTCACTCCAGATGAGCCTCTGTTGGCAGTATCGAGGGGTGAAGTACCTCTGCCTGCAGGGCCTTTGGTAATCTCCGGGAAGCGAAGGGCTCCTGCTCCGAAGGAGACTTCCTCTCGCAAGAGGAAGAAGAAGATGGTTAATCGTCCTCTCCGAATTCCTAGTATTGAGGCTCTTGGAAGTGAGCCTGCATCTCCCCATGTTGGGGATGATTCTTTGATTGGAGGTTCCTCGTCTTTTAGAGAGGGACCCTCTAATGTTCCGGCCGGTGGTGCCAGAGAATCTCTGCTGGAGGCTGCCGTCGCTGCTACTGCTTCAGGTAGTGGAATGAGGTCGCCTTTGGGGCTGAGTATACCTTTATGCGGATCGGCATCGGGAGGGACCCCTGCCGTGCCTGTAAGCGCACCTAGCGAGATTCCAGCCGATGAGCCTCGGTTGGACTTTGACGAGGACTTGGAAGACTATTTGCCAGCGTCAGTTAGCAGACCCCTTTCTCCAGGTATGATAGCTTGCTTAGCATTATTAAGAAATGATTTAGCTGTATAGGCCGCAGACGCGACATATATGCCGTCGGCCATGGGTAAATATCGTCTTCACGCCTCTTTTTAGAAAAGTTAACATTATGCTGATATTAACTTCCTTTCGTCCTCTTTTCAGGGGAAGACCTCTTCGGGGAGGGCAGTGTAGATGCGCCCTTCGGCTCTGTGTCAGGTCCTGGCGTCGATACGGAGGTGGCTTATTTTGAAGAGGAAATATCTTCGGGTGCCGGCTCGCCTGTCGACGAGGTCCCGATATCTCAAGAGGAGGATGAGCCTGTTATTGCGATAATGCCTCCTGTGAGTATGCTGGTATCTTCATCCGGTGTTGGCGCTTCGTCTTTCGTCGCACCACCTATTGAGGCGACGGTCGTGGCAACATCGTCTGCGGTTGTACTCGGAGGGGGATTTGCCAATATCGAGGCCACTCCTGACGTCCATTCGGATTTAGCTGCACTGATTGAGCAGTACACCGACATCTTCTACACCACTTTGAAAATGTTACTATCAAGGGTGTTGGCGAAGAATCTGAGCTTTGCGTCGCTGAAGAGGTCCTTCCGGTCCGCGATAGTGCCGATCCGAGAATTCGACGATACTAGGCTAGCTGAAATGCTGTAGGAGATAGTTAATGGTTTGGAGCAACCCATTAACGAATACTTGCAGCTAGCTCGAGACAATGTTGAAGATCTGGTCCAGGCTAGATACGACTCCATGACTGCGCGGCTTGCCGAACAGATGACAGGCATAAATAAATCAATCCAGACACATCAGCAGGAGATGGATGAAGGAAAAGCCGTCCTGGAGGAGGCCATTGCTCTTCAAACAAAGTGCCAGACCGAGCATGAAGGGAATGTAGCAAGGGTCCGCAGGCTGGAAATAAAACTCGCTCAGGCAAAGGAGTGGGCTTCTCAGTCGTCGGAAGCTCTAGTTGTGGCGGATAGCCGATTGGGCGTAGCACAACAGAACTTGGCGCATGCAGGAGTCGCCCGTGCTGGTTTTCTTCGAGCTAGAGCCAAACTGTCCCTCATGAGCAATGATGAGGCGCGACTGGAGCGTGCTCGCACTGATGTCTTGGATTCCAGGACTGAAAGGATGGCCGCACTGGCGCGTCAGCTTTGCGACCTGACTGCTCCCCCAAAATAATGTACTTTTGCTTTTGCTTTTCAATGTACTTTTGCTCCTTTTTGGGAATAATAAAGAGGCTTTCATATGACTTTGTGGACCCATCATTTCGAAATATAAATGACAGGTTTGGGTGAGAGTGATATCAGAGGTAATATGGACGTGATATACTCTTGGTAAGTTTTAGCAGGATATATCTATTCAGAGGTTATATGGATATGATAGAAATATGCTTTTTAGCTAAAATTTGTACACAAGACACTATCAGAGGTAGTATGGACGTGATAGGTCTTGAAGTTCCAAATTAGTTAAACATATCTATTCAGAGGTTATATGGACATGATAGAATACGATCCAACTAGTTTCGTTTTGGAAGTAGTTTTGTCAGAATGAGGTTTTCGCCATATTCCACTTGAGCAGAGGAGGTTAAGCATAGTACCTTTTCAGGAATTTGCCATTGATAGGAGCCATTAACAGGTCTCCATTAGGCTGGGCTAACCTATAAGCGCCGTTTGAGAACGTCGTCTCGATCACATAAGGGCCTTCCCATTTGGGCTGGAATTTGCCCTTACTTCTGTGAGTAAGAATCATCGACCTTCTTACGGTTAAAACTAGCTCGCCGACTTTGAACACTCTTTCTTTTACTTTTTGATTAAAAGCTCTGGAAATGCGTGCTTGGTAGAGCGTGATACGCTATTGAGCTTGGAGGCATTTCTCGTCTAATCCTTCTAGCTCTTGAAGTCTTAACAGGTCATTCTTTTCTTGAGTCAACTCATTAGCCACGGTTATCCTGAGTGACAGAATTTGGATCTCGATGGGGAGAACTGCTTCGCTCCCGTAGACTAATGAGAATAGGGTGCAACCTGTCGGTGCCCGTACCATTGTGTGGTATGCCCAGAGACATTCTCCCAGCTTCTCATTCTAATTCTTTTTGTTCGAAGAGACGAACTTCTTCAAGAGCTTGATAATGGTTTTGTTGAAAGCTTTTGCCAAACCATTAGCAGCAGGATTATATGCCGTAGAGGCAACATTTTGTATCCGATTTTTATCGCAAAATCGATGAAATACTTGGCTGATGAATTGAGGTCCATTATCATGGATTATCCTTTGGGGTATCCCGAAGCGGTAAATGACGTGATGCTTGATGAAGCTGATCACATTAGATGCCTTTACCTCAGCAAGAGGGATCGCCTCTGCCCATCTGGAGAAGTAATCCGTGATGGCCTGTATGAACCGGTGACCTCTGGAAGAAGACGGGTGAATAGGACCAATGATATCCATACCCCATGCTTCGAAAGGCCAGGACGTAACCGTAGAATGTAGATATTCGGGAGGTTGATGGATAAAGTCTGCATGGACCTGACAGGCTCTGCATTGCCTTGCATACTTTATCGCATCTGTGATCATAGTAGGCCAGTAATAGCCTATTCTCCTGATGCGATCCTGTAGCTTAGGACCAGGTTGATGCGCTCAGCATACGCCATCGTGGGCTTCATGGATAATCTGCTATGCTTTGCCACCAGAGAGACATCGTAATAATAGTCCGTCATAAG